>JAIVFH010000059.1:0-221468 GCA_025765595.1 Obelidium mucronatum | reverse complement strand
TGTGTCGTCTGTGTGACATACTCAGCACTGAGCAGCGGTATTGATCGCTTGCAGAGACAGCATATGGATTATTCTGGAGTGGTTGATGACGGTGGAGGACGGTACCCTATCTGAGATTCATGTTTGTCAGTTTTCTAGAACAATATTTAAATAATATTCTCCTTTATTCTACACAAAAAGACAGTGAGACACACTCCCATTACTACTAAAATATAATATCTTTTGTTTCCGACTTAGCGTGTAAGTTTGCAGTCAATTGGCCGTGTCATCAACAGACCCCCCCCCCCCCCCCCCCCCAGCACCTGCATGACCAGGTAGGACCCTCCGACCCCCAGGTATACCTGATGAGTCATACCTGCAGGTACCGGGTTTTCACCAGGTACCCACCCCTAACATTGATACGTTGCATCATCTTGTTGTTCGCGTATGACCCTGGACAAGTATTTGGAACATCAGTCAGCTGAAGAACCCATGGATCGTTCGGGTCTTCAGGATTATCCCAGACTGCAAGTTCAAGAAGCTGCGGATCAGCCGTGATTGCACCATTTGGACCATAAGGAACCAAGTAGTTGTTGATATTGTCGTCGTGGGACTCTTGGTCAAGACGAATAGTGTGGAGAACATTGTGTTGGGCTGCAACACCTTCAATATCGTCAACCCACTGGTGGAAATCGCTGATGTTGTCATGATCAAGCGTAAAAGTGGTTTTCAAGTTGTTGTTTGTTGTCATTTTTGTTGAAGTCAGAAAAAATTTTGAGGCGTAGTAGTTGGGGGTTGGTTGAGTTTCAAGTGTTTCAAGTAGTAGAAAGTTGTAGTTGTTGAAGTTGAATAAACTTGTTTTAATAAGTAGATTAAGCTGTTTGTAGTAGAGTTAGAAGCTGTAGCGGCTTTGGTAGTAGCGGCTGAGGTGCTTGTGTAACAGTAGATGCTTGAACGTTCCGGCTTTTTAAGGGTTCCCTGACTAATTGGTACAGGAAAATTTAACAGATGTTGAGTAATAAGACTTCTTAATCTGTTGTAGAGGGACTGGAAGCGGTGCTGGTTCTGTAGACAGGTGAGCTGATCGTTGTGGACACTAGAGAGATTTTGGAGAGAATTCTTAAACTTTATTCCCAAACATGGAGCTTGCAACATGAGTTTCATGTGCCTCCAACAAATTGGACTTTGTTAAATGAGTAAAACTTATGAAATTTTATCATATTTTACTCATCTGACAAGCTGGTTGCACATGATAATTATATTTTGTCATGTCAAGACATGCAGTGTTCAACAACCCCTCTAGCTCAGTTGGTAAGGCACTCATGAGGTGTGTAGGCCAGGGATTCAATTTTTCCAGTAGGTAAATTTTATTTAATAAAAATTTCTGGAGAAAGCCAAACTCTCCCCAACCTCCCCCATGAGTAAAAGAACCCTGATTGGATTTATCTAATGCAGCATTTTCAAAGTGTGTAAGGACTCGTGTAAGGCTCGTGTAACGCTCGTGTAACGTCTTTTAACTAATATGGATTTGTGTCACCTCATTCAACTGATGCTTGAAGTATCAAAGAGATGAGAGTACTGCATAAGGTTTTTTCCCATGAAGGTCACATCTTGTGTAACATTATTGCATAGTGTCTAAGAGTACTATTCTTTATTGTATTAATTGAAATAGTGTTTTTTTCATCATCTTAGAACTTGTGTAATGTCATTTTCCAGGTTAACCTTATAGTGCAGTTCTGAAAATTTTACAGAATCTGATGGGGAAAGAAGTTTTTCACACAAAGTACTCTTGTGTAACGTCATTTTTAAGATGACTGGATGAGGTTGTTCCCAAAATTCAACATTTGATTGGGCGAAACATTTGTCATCACCAATTGCCTTGTGTAGCGTTATTTTTCAAGTGAGCCGATAAAATCATTCCTGCAAATTTCCGAATCTGGTGTAACGTTATTTTTCAAGTGAGCCGAAAAAATCATTCCTACAAATTCCGAATCTGGTGTAACGTCATTTTTCAACTGAGCCGATAAAATCATTCCTGCAAATTTCCGAATCTGATTGGCCATGATAGTTTTCACACCCACTGTCCTTGTGTAACATCGTTTCTTGGGTCATTCCCAAAATTCGACAGTCTAAATTAGACAGTCTGAATTAGACAGTCTAAATTTAATTGTCTAATTGCACTGTCTAATTCAGACAGTCTAAATTAGACAGTCTAATTGGACAGTCTAATTGCACTGTCTGAATTAGACCGTCTAAATTAGACAGTCTGAATTAAATTAGACAGTCTGAATTAGACCGTCTAAATTAGACAGTCTGAATTAAATTAGACAGTCTGAATTAGACAGTCTAAATTAGACCTTTTTCCAATAACTGAAATTTATGATATTTCAAAGTTTGTGTGTCATTTTATCTCATCTGACAAGCAGTTACTTTTGGAATCTGAGAGTCACTGGTTCAATCCCCAGCATTGTCAACTTTTGGTTGTTTTTCAATTGTTTCAACTTTCTGATAATCTATCCGTCAGTCTAATATGTGGTAAAAAGATCACGAATTTGGAAAGCAGAGTTTGACTGAATATCTCTATTTGGTCTTGTCACGACTCTTTATGCTATCCATAAACTCAGTTTGATAGTGCAAGCTTCTAACTTGGACTGTCTATTGTTTTATATGAGAACCATATATAATCATGTCAAGGTAGATTACATGGCCGTAGCCCAGTTGGTACGGCACCAAGGAGTAGTGTAAGCCAGGGGTTCAATCCTCCGAGGTAGCAACTTTTATATAATAAAAATTTCCGGAGAAACCCTAACTCTCCCCAACTTCCTGACAGTTATTATGATGTGTGGTATTTTGTTGTCAATAAATCTCATGTGTGCTACACATGAAAAGACTCTTAATCCAATACACACAACATCCTAACTTATTCTAGTGAACTAAATCGTATGTAGAATATAATAAACATGCTAGTTTTATTTAATTGCTACAACGCGTAATCTAATATATCCCATCTGGATTCTAAGGTTGATACGTGGTCAGCTTTCCTTGGAAGCAATAAAGCCAGACGTACAACTTTGGAAGAAAGACTCGTGAATGGTATTCACTCGTGGACCATGGTATAATTAGAATAAGGGTGTTAGTATGAAATGAGGCGTTAGTGTGTTCTGGGGAAAATACCTGAAACATGTGTTTCAGACTAACTCCGGGTATAAATACAAAGAAGTGTTAGAAGGAAAAGAGAAGAACATTCCACGAAACAAGTGTGCTAAACACACTGACCACTCACCGTGATCTTTGACACAAAGTTGTAGTTTAAGTGCTATGGGTCTCCGATCGAGTACTCACTGAGCGGAGCTTGCTCCAATCAGCTGAGTTGAAATCGATGTCGACGGAAGACACCAAAACCGCTATAAGCGAGAACAAAGGGTTGACTGAGTACGACTGCGGTTTAAACGATCTCTTGATCGAACCTGTGGAAGTTGAAATTGATGTCAGTCACATCCCATAAATTTGAACCCAACAAAAGAACTTATCTCAACCACATAGCATAAGCTATAGTAACCGAGATCTGTGATTGAGTTGGAAGTCTGGAGTTTGATTCAAAGTCATTTTCCTATGACACATTGTGTTGGAAAAATAGTGACAGTGAAGAAAAACTACAAAATAAATTGTTGAAATGTCAGAAACTGACGATCACATGCCTGAACTCATAGATTCTACAAACTGGAGATCCCAGTGCGAGACTGAGATGGCAGAAATCGCAGCGAAGATGGCATATCAAATAATCCAAGGCGATCCAACCAACCACAAGTGGGCAAACCTCTCCAAAGAAGAGAGAGTGGAACTCATCGAAAGTTGGAGATCTTCTGGATTCCTGGTTAAATTGAGTAACGCGGAACTTCGCTATAGTCTCACATTAGTGGGCCTAATGGATAGTGGAGACGATCACAGTGCAGGAGAAAACAATGAACAAACAGAAACTCCTAAAACTGAAACCGAAAGCACGCCATTCAATTTAAACAGATAAAAATAAATAAAGATTTATTTTAGATTTAAAATTAGTAGTGTATACCAAAAGGTTGTTTGCACAAGAATGAAATTTCACATAAGTCCTAGAAAACAAAACTACCGCGTTTTCGAAAGTAGAAACTAAATTAGAATACATGAAAAGCACTGTATCTGAAGTTTCAATCAATTCGATGCCCCCGCGACTGTGTTAAAAACGTTTAAAGTGAACTTTTATGGAAATAAACGCGTAAACCAAACCAATTTTGGCGCCCCACAGCGCCTCTTTGAGGATCAAATCAGCGTGAATTAAGGTGCTAAATCTGTAAATTAGACAGATAGGCGCCAAGAGGCACCAATGCTACACTCACAAGAGATCACCAAATGAGGAGTGAAGGACGGCAAATCACACACAAAGATGAAATCTGAAATAAAGAAAATAATTAAACCTGTGAAATCCAAAACAGTTATTAAAGAGGGAATATGGCACCTAAGAAAGCTGAAGCTAAGAGACCGGCAAATGTTGCCGCGACAGCCTCAACAATTACCCCACAGCATTACCTTGACATTGAAACGTACTTGGTTGATTCCGGCTACAGATCACAAGTCAATGACCTGAAGGGTAGAGAAATGCCAAACTCTCAAAACTGGGAATTGGACGAAGTAGACCCGAACCCACCTTCAAAACCAGTCCAAAACATCGCTGATGAAGAGACAGATGAAGACTATGCTGAAAGATTGGATGCCCACTATATTCGATACAAGAATTGGAGTGACGCTGTGCAATCTCAAGCAAATCTGAAGTCTACACGTTTGAAGGAGGAACAAAGCTATGACACTTGGAGAGAGAAGATGGATAGTAGTATCACTACCTTGAAAGGCTTCTTTACCGAGGTACATTGGAATGCAATTTCCCAATCAGACGATTACAAGGAGAAAAATATTCTCTCAGTCGCCCTTAAGGAGATTAAAACCCAATTTGTCACTTTGAAAAACACGGGTATCTTAATTCTTTTATTTAGTAATATAAAATAAACAATTAATAAAAGAGAATTTAAAACAAAGGTTATGATTTTCGCCGTTGGATTCAACAAGTTGAGAGCACTCATATTCCGAGTGATAAACGCGATAAGATTGAATCCTGGGTTACGGAATTCATCCCAAGCTGGACTAAAATCTTGACGCAGCCAAATATCTTGAAGGAAAGAATACTTGAAGCAGTAAAGGATGATATCCAAACCGACGATGAAAGCCATGAGGCCATTGTTGATTCAGTCCTTACCTTCTTAAAGGTGGAATTCTTTAATATTGCGATCCTGAACTCGCTCCCTTCGCCAATGTCTCCTTTAGGTATTCGATTCCAGACACTAAGAATGATTTAGAAACAAAAGGAATTGTAAAAACCTGCGAGACTGTTGAGAAGGCACTGGAAATGGTTCTTGAAATAATCAAGGGTCACCAGACAGATCAGGAAATTCGTGAACCTGAAAGAAAGGCAGCTGAAGAAAAGAAGAAAGCAAACTCTGTCAAAAAGTCGGAAGACAAGAAGAAAGCAGCAGCAAACTTTTCGAAGGATAAACCAGCACAAACCAAAATCAAAGGAGCAGGAAAAACTCAGTGGAAAAACAATCCAAAACCAATCCAAAGAGGTGGTTGTTTTATCTGCAAGGATTCCGCATGCGAAAAGCACGCTCCAAGCGTCTGTCCAAAAGTACTCAAGAAATTGGAAGAGGGGAATGTGAAAGATGCACAGGACTTACTGGCAAAAATCCGCCCAAATCCAATCTTGAAGAAGAGGGTCTCAAATGTAATAAGAGATTCATCGGATGAAGAAGCAACGGAAAATGAAGCCGATTCAACTGAAGAGACTGTAAAGAAGTCTGCAAAAGCGTTGAAAAAGGTAAAGCTCCGTAATTGAAAGTTAGTTCCTAAATTACTTGCTACAAAAGGACTTGGAACTAAAACATCGTACCTTACCCCAAAATAGCTCATTGACGCCAAACGCCGAAAGATTGATGGTGACAAATGAGAGAAGTTTTGAGGGTACTGGTTTCGATAGTTTTATTTCTGAGTTTTCGAAAATGAAAGTGTGCGTCGCTGAGAACGTCACCCAAATTAATAAAAGTAACAAAATGATTGATTCAGGAGCAACTACGATAATGACAAACGATATAAACCTGTTTGTAAATGGCACTATGGAGCATGTCATGGACGAATACGTGTATTTAGCCGATGACAATCCCATAAGAATATGGGCGACTGGTGATATTCTCCTGACGATCGGGGGAGTACAGCAAAGAGTAAATGGATGCCTATATGTTCCAAAACTAGTGGAGACTCTGATATCATTAGGTCACTTACTAAAAGGAACTGACAACCTGATAATTTTCAGCGCTGACCACGTCTATATGTACCACAAAAAGTCTGATAAGATCATGGAAATTGGCAAAAGAATCGGCAGTTTATTCTATATAAATATAAATAATAACGGATTCAAGTCAATGAAAAGTGCGCGAAACACAATCAATGCCTTAAACCATGAATTTGAACGTGTTTTAGTAACCAAAGTATCAAAGGGAAAAACTCAAAGAATCTCTTACTTGCAATGGCATGTTAAAATGGGACATTTGAGCGAACCACTCCTAAGGAGAACCCTTGACGCAGCGGAAATATCCTATGATTTTTCAAAAGATTCAACCGATTGCCTAACTTGCCAATTAGTGAATTTCAGACGTTTAACAACAAGGGCAAAAGTAAGCCCACCTAAAAGATTCTTATGGAATATAGCCGAGGATAGTTTCAAGCTACGAGTAGTTGCAAGGAACGGGGCAAAATACTGCTCATTTATCTTTGATAAATTCACACACAAAGTGTGGGTGCTATGGTTGCAGAATATGTCAGACTTCGAAACGGAATTCCTGTCATTTCTAAGAACCGTCCAAGAATTATACGGTCAGAATATTATGATAATTCAAGGGGATGGAGGTGAATTACAAACCAACGCTATACATGAATATTGCAACACAAGAGGCGAAGATGGTAAACCTCGCATTAAACTTTTGAAGTCCCCAGCGGATACCCAAGCCTTAAATGGAGCAGTAGAGCGTCCATTGGGAGTCTATCGCGAACGAGCAACAAGCATGCTTGCAACTGCTGGACTACCCAGTAGCATGTTCAATTTTGCTATGGACTACGCTGTTAAATTGGGACAGTTAATATTTAGACCAGAAACTGGTAAAACACCGTTTGAAATGGTAGAGAAAAGATTACCAAATTACAAGCGGCCGAGACCTTTTGGTTGTCTGATTGCAGTCCTTTGTCCCTAAAAAGAAAAGAAAAGGAAGAGTGCCAAATGGACATAAGGCCGAATCCGGAGTATTTTTAGGAGATAAAGATGGAAGGGAAATATACGGTTACCTTTTCCGAACAAAGGCGGTTCACAATCTATTTCACGTTCGATACCTTGAATCAATTTTTCCTGGTTTAACTTTGAAATCTACGTACCTAAATCCGCTATTAAACCTCAATTTCACAGAGTGGGAAGAGGAAGATAGCGATAATGGGGATGATATGGACGTAGGCGATGAGGCAAATTACCTGGATGAAGTCCCATTTGACGCACCAGTAGTCAAAGAAGACAACCTCGTGGAAAATGTACACCTGGGAGGATTAAAATTCCAAGGGAGAATTGAAACCGAATCGGAAATAACAGGTTAGTAATTGATCACTACTAAACTTGGTAGTTTGAAACTGTAATTCTCACATTAAAAATCCGAAGCGTCAGAAAACAATCCCAGAGGTGAGGATGGCCCTGAGGAAGAAACTGATGTGGAAGAACAGACACAGACTGATGAGAGTTTAAAGAATAGTATGAGTTAAATTGGTAATTTGACAGTCCACTTACTAAACTTAACTGCTCACACAGGGTCTGACAAAAGAAGTCAAATTGAAGAACCTGAGTGGGAAATAGATTTAGACTCGGATTCAGATGATATGGAAATGGAGGTAGATACTGACTTGAATCCACCAACACCACCAAAATCGTCTGGAATGAAACTCCGTGATCGAAAACAAACTGCAAAAAGAGCGTTAAATTTGCAGGGAAAACCACGAAATAAGAAACGCAAGAGAATTGAAAAATTAAATGAACACTTACAAAGTCTGATGGATCTAGCAAAACAAGTCAATTTGTTTAGTGACGAAGGTATAAATCGAACTTTATAACCGAACTCACACTCAAAGAGCATCCATTTGCAGAACCGACTGAAAGTGAATCGCAACCTAAAGAAAAAGAGTCAGCTGAAGACTTATTCTATAAAAGGTTTGGCGAAAAGTCAATCACCATCTTGGCAGAAGTACACGAAGAAATAGAAGAGTACTGTCGCCTGATGGATCAAAAGGAGAAAGTTTTAGCTGAAGGAAGGGACCCACACCCAAGCCTGGACGCACAAATACTAAAATCCGAAGATAGACTAAATCGAAAGCTTGAAGCTCGAGATACTAAACAAAACAAGGATTTTGAGAAAAAGGTTAAACACATGGCAAATGCTGCTAGGAAAGAAAAATTACAATTTGACTGGTCCAAAGCCGCGCCAAGTGCAGTACCAACTGAGCAAATAAATGCATCAGAAGCTCCCAGAGTACCGAAAAGCGCTCGTGAAGCCATGAATAGTAAATACTCTCACTACTTCATGAAAGCGATGCTGTTGGAAATGGAATCGTTGTTAAAACATAAAGTATGGGAAGAGGAATCATTACCTGCAGACAGAAAGGCTATAAATTCCAAATGGGTCTATGATTATAAAATCGATCCTTTAGGAATGATAACTAAATTTAAAGCCAGATTAGTCGCGGTAGGGTCAAGTCAGGTCAAAGACCATGACTACAATGAAACCCACTCACCCGTAGTGAAAACAAAAATAATCCGAATCCTTCTTGCTATGAGTGCGGTACTTGGTTTATCGATTGAACAGATTGATGTCGAAACAGCGTTTCTGTACGGAAATCTGGAAGAAACCAATTACATGAAAATGCCACAGGGATTTGAAAAATTCAATGAAGATGGAATACCTATGGTCGCAAAACTTGTAAAAAGCCTATATGGTTTGCATCAAGCTGGACGCGAATGGTACAAAGTCTTACGTGAATATTTTCTAAACGATGGTTTCACTCAACTGAAGTCGGATTCATGCACATTCTTGAAGATTGATCCAGTTTCGAAACGATTGATAATTGTAATAATTTACGTCGATGATATTCTGATTGCAAGTAGCGACAAAGAGGCTATAAAAACAATCAAAGAAGCGATTAAATTACGATTCAAGATCAAAGAAATGGGAGAAGCTCAATGGATAATCAAAATCCAAATCGAGAACTGTGAAGATGCAATTTGGCAGGGACAAATCAATTACATTACCTCAATTCTTAAGGAATATGACAAATGGAATATTGATGAAAGCAAATGGAAAGATACTCCGATGGCTGTAAATTGGAAACATGATCTCATGAGTCCATCGCTATCAGAAGAACAAGTTAAACAATATGCAAGTTTGGTTGCGAAATTGATTTACCTTTCCACGCATACACGTCCTGATATCCAATATGCAACGAATACGCTAGCGCAATACCAAAAAGATCCAAGAGATTGTGATTGGAACGCGTTAATGCGAATACTAAAGTATTTACGCTTTACTGTAGATTTGGGGATCGCATTCTACAAATACAAGGGATCAGATGTAATAGTATATGCGTCTGATACTCCCGAATTAGAATCGATGACGCCAATTGAAGTACCAGAAGGATACAAACCCAAAGGTGCAACTGATGCAAGTCATGGGATGGAAGATGATAAAAAATCGCGATCAGGCTATGTGTACATGGTTTTCGGAGCTCCAGTTATTTGGTTTTCGAAAAAGCAACCAACAATAGCGCTGTCATCCTGTGAAGCAGAAATAGTTGCATTAGTTGAGGGGATCAAAGAAGGTACATGGATGCGGGATTTCTTCAGAGAACTCGGTTTCAAACTCGACACACCTGATGTACTGCAGCAAGATAACCAAGCGGTTATTGCGATCACAGTGAACCCGATCCACCATGCTCGCATCAAACACATTGAGTTGAAAACCCACTACATTAGAGAAAATGTAGACAATGGGACAATCAAGTTAGTGTTCTGTCCGACTGAACTAATGATCGCAGATATACTCACCAAGGCGTTGCCTGGGCCGCAGCATTGGAAGTTGGTGGAGCTGTTGGGTATGCGAAGATTGTCAGATTTGAAAAAGCGACAAAATGATAAATCATTTTTGACAGCGCATTATTTCAAAGACGATAACAAAAATTAAAATAAATAAAGCGATGAATAGTTTCTGGTTTTAATCTGAAAAGATGAACTATTTTTATTCCTAGCAAATACAAAGAGGTTCGATTCCTTTGATGCGCACTGTAAATGGTTTTACTTGTATTTGATCGCTATATCTCTTTAAAACACAATTTTATACATTATTATATGCCACTAATACGATGCTAGTGTCACGGGGGAGTGACAGTTATTATGATGTGTGGTATTTTGTTGTCAATAAATCTCATGTGTGCTACACATGAAAAGACTCTTAATCCAATACACACAACATCCTAACTTATTCTAGTGAACTAAATCGTATGTAGAATATAATAAACATGCTAGTTTTATTTAATTGCTACAACGCGTAATCTAATATATCCCATCTGGATTCTAAGGTTGATACGTGGTCAGCTTTCCTTGGAAGCAATAAAGCCAGACGTACAACTTTGGAAGAAAGACTCGTGAATGGTATTCACTCGTGGACCATGGTATAATTAGAATAAGGGTGTTAGTATGAAATGAGGCGTTAGTGTGTTCTGGGGAAAATACCTGAAACATGTGTTTCAGACTAACTCCGGGTATAAATACAAAGAAGTGTTAGAAGGAAAAGAGAAGAACATTCCACGAAACAAGTGTGCTAAACACACTGACCACTCACCGTGATCTTTGACACTTCCCTCATGAGTAAAGAACCCTGACTCTGAGCTTTTTGGATGTCATCATTGAGGGCCTAGAAAAGTTTAACTTTAGTTAAGTGGAGTAATTAGAAGAACTTACAAAGACTTGGCAGGTATAGGTTAATTGTTCTTCATGAATATAGTCACCACACAAACGAAGTTGTAACACTTTAAAGAGAAATAATTTGCAAAAAATAGAATCTTGAGATTTCATATCATATTTGGAAAGAGTAGAAGGAGCATCAAGCATACGCTTAAACCCTTTTTTTGGGTTTCCATACATATTATGAAGATACATTTGCTGTACATGAATAATCCAATCTCTGAGTGTGTGATGAGACATGATCCCAAATACTTGATTTTGATGCTGGTAAATTTGAAACTGAGGGCATGAAAGATAAATGACATAAAGGCCTTGTAGCAGTGATGTCAAGTAGCAAGTATTTCTACAGTGTGAATATCCAACAAGAAACATTTTTTCCTGTTCTAATCAATAGTGAGAGAAGTAATTGATAAATCTCATACCTTTGACTATTTTTATAAGTGCATCAATTTTTTTTTGGACTTCCTTTGTGACTAAATTGCTTTCAGTGGTTTTGAGAAGGGGCTCTGTATTCTTTTTTTTTATTTTCAAGCTTAAAGAGTGTTTTGTTAAAAGTGTATTGTTTTTTCGTTTGGTATCTACAATAGAAAATTAGAAAGTAAATGATAAATATCTGTGACTACCTATTCTAGACCATTCTTCCAATTCTATGATTTTAGATTCCATTTGTGATAATGATCTATTACAAAAACCGATTTGCTGCTCCACTTCACTCATAGATACTCCATTCTTTCTGGTTTCTTCTAAGAAGATAAATAGTTTTTTTTCTTGTGTTGATAACTCCCTTTTTAGAGTGTCAATAGAATTTTTGTTGTCATTTGCTTGATGTAATAAATAATCATAAATTGTTATATGGTTGGATGAAACAATAGTTGTGGTATTTAAAGTTTTTTCTGAAGTGGGTTTAGGGACTGTGGCTGTGGTTGTTTGTTGTTGCTGTGCCAATGTGGATAGATCAGTTTGTAAATCCAATGGTACAAGCAGAACTGATCTAGCTGCTGTTGTAGCTCCTAGATTGCTTACCTCATAGAGGATATTAGATCTGATAGATGTTAAATTTTGGATAGAGTGATTGGAGTTGGTTGAGACTAACATAGGATGCTAGTTGATTGTTTGTGTTTTGGCCATGGTTAGATTGGAGTAGGCCATGATCAGAAAGCCCATACCACTAGTAAGGAGCTTACAGGATTTAAAAAGTACTTTGTAGTGACTCCATTTCTAGTCAGTATCATATGAGTAGGTCCATCTGGTCCTTCTTCAATATCAATACAACAATCTGACAATTCTTGGGTCATTAAATGTTTAAAAATAAAATCATTAAACAGATAGATAAAATAATTTATTTTTGTCCTATTTAACTTTTTAAACTTGGCTCAAATCTTAACCCTAAGCCTTAAATATAAAAGTAAACTATGTACTAACTTAATTACTTAGCTGGGGGTAAATAAACTATATTACTCTTATAATTATATCCTTGATTGATGCTTGGATCACGGTGATACACTCTGAGAAATTTCATTTTTTCTACATCAGGAGTTTGAAGCCTTTTATCTATATCAAGAATCGCCCATATACTGTTGTCACTGTTAAGTGCACATGTTGGGAGAAATTCAAATTTCCTTTTTAGACTTGCTCTTAAGCGTCTTTTGAATGTTTCAATTTCAAGTAATATATTATCTCTGTCTTCCAAGAGCATTCTTGACCTGAATGTTGGAGGCACATGAAACTCATGTTGCAAGCTCCATGTTTGGGAATAAAGTTTAAGAATTATCTCTAAAATCTCTCTAGTGTCCACAACGATCAGCTCACCTGTCTACAGAACCAGCACCGCTTCCAGTCCCTCTACAACAGATTAAGAAGTCTTATTACTCAACATCTGTTAAATTTTTCTGTACCAATTAGTCAGGGAACCCTTAAATCTGCCAGAACGTACAAGCATTCTCTGTTACACAAACACCTCAGCCGCTATTACCAAAGCAACTACAGCCTCTACTACTACTACAAACAGCTAAAACCACTTATTAAAACCAGTTTATTCAACTACAACAACTTCTACTTTCTACTACTCGAAACACTTGAAACTCAACCAACCCCCAACTACTACGCCTCAAAATTTTTACTGACTTCAACAAAAAATGACAACCAACAACAACTTGAAGACTACATTTACGCTTGATCATGATAACATCAGCGATTTCCACCAGTGGGTTGATGATATTGAAGGTGTTGCAGCCCAACACAATGTTCTCCACACTATTCGCCTTGACCAAGAGTCCCACGACGACAACATCAACAACTACTTGGTTCCTTACGGTCCAAATGGTGCAATCACGGCTGATCCGCAACTCCTTGAACTTGCAGTCTGGGATAATCCTGAAGACCCGAACGATCCATGGGTTCTTCAGCTGACTGATGCTCCAAATACTTGTCCAGGAAGTTACGCGAACAACAAGATGATGCAACGTATCATCAAGTGGAACATCTCCGCTGCCCTATTGAATATTTGTCAGCAAAACACAAAGTGTGCACGTACCTGGATTCGAAACCTCCAGACCTACTACAATGCACAGACTAGGACCGATACGAAGGAAACCATCAAAGAGTGGATTACACTTCAACATCTGTCACATGAATCAATTAGTGAATACTACAATCGATTCTCCAACATCCTTACCAAGATGCGTGCTGATCCAACCAATGCCGCATTCCGTCCATTTGTCAATCTCCCTGAAGTTATTAATCATGTCATTGACGCACTCTACAAACAATCTTTTGGTCATCAAATTCAAAGAATCAAAAGCTTGGAAATTACAAACCTCAGTGATCTCTTGAAAGAACTCTTGGAGACTGAGAAGAACATCGGCTTCAAACCAAAGAAGACCGCAACTGATTTTGCCCTGCTCCTTGGAAGTGGACAACCCAACGGAAGCAGCAACTTCAACTCCAATGGGACTGGGCGAGGAGGTTTCCGTGGACGTGGTAGAGGCCGTGGTCGCGGAAGTTACAATAATGCGAGCGGTCGCCCCGGACCTTATCCAGCTCAGAACACCCAGTGGAATCGTGGAGGCGGGAACTCTAATAGGGGAGGATACGTCAATCAGGGAAGACAATTTCCTGTTAATAGTAACCAACCCACTCACCGCTTACATGCCTTAGAGTTTACAACTCAACAACCTCCAAGTCCTTGCAAAACTTGTGGGGGCAATCACTTCCACGTTCAATGCTTCAAGTCCCAGGACTACGCATTCAACGCGCTACTTCCATTCCCTCAGGGGAAGCCGCTGCTGCCACCAAACAGGATCCGCAATGACATTGTCAAACATCCGCTGATCCAACAACTACTTTCGAAGCCGCAAAACGCATTATTCAATGCTCCTTTTGACAACTACCAATGGCAGCAACCCGTTTACTACCAACAACAATCACTGATGGTTCCGCAACAACAACTTCCACCACCACCCGCTGCACAACAACAACCTACAGTTACATTTCAGCAGCAACCTACAGTTATCAATGATCAGCAAACCATAAATACTATAAATACCCAGGCAAATAACTTAGCTTCTGGGTCTGGTACTATGGTTCCTGCGGGTTTTTACCGGGGCCAGGACTAAGTTGGCCGAAAGATGGACTTGAAGTTGACGCGCCACCTATAACTCAAGTCATCAATACATCAGCGTCACAACAAATGGAAGAAGAAGAAAATCAAATACCTTCAACTACAACTGCTACCACCAAGAAGAAGCGACGGAAAGAAAAAGCCGTTCCTGATTCTATCATTCATCAGAACATTCAACCACAACTCCGCAAAGCCGAACGTGCCCTACAATGGAAACAATCAGCAAAACCAACAAATACAACAACATCAAAAACTAAATTCAGCTTACCTTCGAGGATTGATCCAGCTCCCGAAGACATTCTGGATGCAAACAATTACAACCAACTCTATGACGAAATCAAAAGGGCATTCCGCACCGGGGGGGCCTGTGATGAGAATACGGTCTTGTCACAGCCAGATGCAGTCCCCCCTGCGAATGATAAGTCATTAGAACAATTCATCACATTATACAACAACACTGAAACACTTACCAGTATCAAGGAAATACCAAAACTCTTGTACCAGTTTCAGCCAACAAACACTAAGTTAGTCTTCGTCATCGATGGAGGTTGCCGAAAGACTTGTTTGAAAACCACAGATTATTTCGTCTCTTTCACTCCGTGCAGCCGAACCTCCGGTACCGCCGACGAAGATGGAACTCCGCTTCAGATAACTGGAACTGGAGACGCAGTCATAATTCTAGAAAATGGATACGCGTTGTTAATCAAAGACGCGTGCCTTACTCCAAAGATAATAACTCACCTAATCGGAACCAATGATCTTGAAGACGCTGGACTCCATTTCCAATCTTCAAGAGGACTTCCCGGTTACATCTTTAAGTCCCATCCATCTTCAGACTTGGGACCGCATCAACCACTATTCCAATGCATCAAAAGAAACGGACTCCACTTTCTTCCAGTACGCAATCACCCCATTCCATCCAATCAGTCGCGTCAGTTCCATTCGCTACTTTCAGCCAAACTCCAGAATATGCGTCTAAGGGAATTAAGCAAAGGACAGTTAGAAAGAGCATCGCGTCAAATGTTAAATGACTTACTGGATTATGAGCTTCGACACCGAATCTTTGGACATGCAAGTGACGCGAGACTCAGATACATGCAGCGTCATCATACTTCAAGCAACTTGCATCCAATTCAGTTTCCGCCGAAGCCAATGCCATGTGATTCCTGCGAAAGTTGTAAAACAAATAAGCAACCGTTTAAGTCAGATCCAAAGAAACATCTACCTGGGGAACAACTTGGATTTGACGTTGTCGAAATCAAACCGCCACATCTTGGAAAATATCCATACGCACTTGTGATGAACAATTATGGTTCGAAAAGATCTGACGTCGCGCTACTTGAACACAAAGATGAAGCTTTAGTTTGGGCCATCCGACTTCATCAAAAGACAATAACAAAATATCAACTTACAACAAAACGGATGCAAATGGATCCAGGAGAACTAGGAAGATCTCCCGCATTCATGAAATATTGCGAACTCAACAATATCTCATTCGAGCCAGGAATACCGGAACAGCACCAAATGGATGGAGGACCCGAACGGACAATTCAAACCTTGAGCAAGATGGCTAGGACTTTCCTATATCAATGCAAAGCACCGTTAGAATATTGGGGATATGCATTTGAACACGCATCAGAAATCAACAATGTCTTACCTGTTATATCCCGCGATATTGATAGTCCCGAATATGCCAGCTCCGGAATTCGTCCTCGAACGTCTCATTTCCAACCCTTCGGGTGTGCTGTCAAGTATCTTCCTGTATCAACACAAATCTTGAGCAAAATGGAGCCAACACGGAAAGAAGGGATTTGGATCCAAGACTCCATCCCAAGTTATTGTCCTTGACTTGGAAACTGCTCGCGGCATGTGCGACGTGAGCACCGCGTACTTGTATGGCGATATCGACGAACCCGTCTACATGAAGCAGCTTCCCGGATACGACGATGGAACGGGCAGGGTCTATGAACTCCTAAAAGGACTTGTTGAGTATTACGCATAAAGATACTCCTAAAAGGACTTTACGGATTAAAACAAGTGGGTCGTATATGGTATAAGAAGTTGACGACTCACCTCAAAGAAACAGGATACACTCAGTTGAAAGCAGACCCGTGCGTCTTCTTTAAGACTGTGGATGGCAAGACGGTGTACTTGGCTATCTACATCGACGACTTGTATTTCTTTGAAGCACTTATCGATGAGGGCGTGATTTCTCTTAGGAAGGAATTCAAAATGCGAGACTTAGGAAAAATTACCTACACAATCGGAATACAAGTTGAACATGTGCCCTCCGGAATCTTCATCCACCAATCAAAAGACATCAAGGAAATCTTGGAGCGATTTATGGGGCATTTTTCGCATTATCCAATTTCCACTCCCTTGTGTTGGAGGCACATGAAACTCATGTTGCAAGCTCCATGTTTGGGAATAAAGTTTAAGAATTATCTCTAAAATCTCTCTAGTGTCCACAACGATCAGCTCACCTGTCTACAGAACCAGCACCGCTTCCAGTCCCTCTACAACAGATTAAGAAGTCTTATTACTCAACATCTGTTAAATTTTTCTGTACCAATTAGTCAGGGAACCCTTAAATCTGCCAGAACGTACAAGCATTCTCTGTTACACAAACACCTCAGCCGCTATTACCAAAGCAACTACAGCCTCTACTACTACTACAAACAGCTAAAACCACTTATTAAAACCAGTTTATTCAACTACAACAACTTCTACTTTCTACTACTCGAAACACTTGAAACTCAACCAACCCCCAACTACTACGCCTCAAAATTTTTACTGACTTCAACAAAAAATGACAACCAACAACAACTTGAAGACTACATTTACGCTTGATCATGATAACATCAGCGATTTCCACCAGTGGGTTGATGATATTGAAGGTGTTGCAGCCCAACACAATGTTCTCCACACTATTCGCCTTGACCAAGAGTCCCACGACGACAACATCAACAACTACTTGGTTCCTTACGGTCCAAATGGTGCAATCACGGCTGATCCGCAACTCCTTGAACTTGCAGTCTGGGATAATCCTGAAGACCCGAACGATCCATGGGTTCTTCAGCTGACTGATGCTCCAAATACTTGTCCAGGAAGTTACGCGAACAACAAGATGATGCAACGTATCATCAAGTGGAACATCTCCGCTGCCCTATTGAATATTTGTCAGCAAAACACAAAGTGTGCACGTACCTGGATTCGAAACCTCCAGACCTACTACAATGCACAGACTAGGACCGATACGAAGGAAACCATCAAAGAGTGGATTACACTTCAACATCTGTCACATGAATCAATTAGTGAATACTACAATCGATTCTCCAACATCCTTACCAAGATGCGTGCTGATCCAACCAATGCCGCATTCCGTCCATTTGTCAATCTCCCTGAAGTTATTAATCATGTCATTGACGCACTCTACAAACAATCTTTTGGTCATCAAATTCAAAGAATCAAAAGCTTGGAAATTACAAACCTCAGTGATCTCTTGAAAGAACTCTTGGAGACTGAGAAGAACATCGGCTTCAAACCAAAGAAGACCGCAACTGATTTTGCCTTGCTCCTTGGAAGTGGACAACCCAACGGAAGCAGCAACTTTCAACTCCAATGGGACTGGGCGAGGAGGTTTCCGCGGGCGTGGTAGAGGCCGTGGTCGCGGAAGTTACAACAACGCGAGCGGTCGCCCCGGACCTTATCCAGCTCAGAACACCCAGTGGAATCCGTGGAGGCGGGAACTCTAATAGGGGAGGATACGTTAATCAGGGAAGACAATTTCCTAGTTAATAGTAACCAACCCACTCACCGCTTACACGCCTTAGAGTTTACAACTCAACAACCTCCAAGTCCTTGCAAAACTTGCGGGGGCAATCACTTTCACGTTCAATGCTTCAAGTCCCAGGACTACGCATTCAACGCACTACTTCCATTCCCTCAGGGGAAGCCGCTGCTGCCACCAAACAGGATCCGCAATGACATTGTCAAACATCCGCTGATCCAACAACTACTTTCGAAGCCGCAAAACGCATTATTCAATGCTCCTTTTGACAACTATCAATGGCAGCAACCCGTCTACTATCAACAGCAATCACTGATGGTTCCGCAACAACAACTTCCACCACCGCCTGCTGCTCAACAACAACCTACAGTTACATTTCAGCAGCAACCTACAGTTATCAATGATCAGCAAACCATAAATACTATAAATACCCAGGCAAATAACTTAGCTTCTGGGTCGGGTACTATGGTCCCTGCGGGTTTTTACCGGGGCCAGCACTAAGTTGGCCGAAAGATGGACTTGAAGTTGACGCGCCACCTATAACTCAAGTCATCAATACATCAGCGTCACATCAAATGGAAGAAGATGAAAATCAAATACCTTCAACTACTACTGCTACCACTAAGAAGAAGCGACGGAAAGACAAAGCCGTTCCTGATTCCATCATTCATCAAAAAATTCAACCGCAACTCCGCAAAGCTGAACGTGCCCTACAATGGAAACAATCAGCAAAATCAACAAATACAACAACATCAAAAACCAAATTCAGCTTACCTTCGAGGATTGATCCAGCTCCCGAAGATATTCTGGATTCAAACAACTACAACCAACTCTATGACGAACTCAAAAGGGCGTTCCGCACCGGGGGGGCCTGTGATGAGAACATGGTCTTGTCACAGCCAGACGCAGTCCCCCCCGCGAATGATAAGTCATTAGAAGAATTCATTCACATTATACAACAACACTGAAACACTTACCAGTATCAAGGAAACACCAAAACTCTTGTACCAGTTTCAGCCAACAAACACCAAGTTTGTCTTCGTCATTGATGGAGGTTGCCGAAAGACTTGCTTGAAGACCACGGACTATTTTGTCTCTTTTACTCCGTGTAGTCGAACCTCTGGTACCGCTGACGAAGATGGAACCCCACTTCAGATTACTGGAACTGGAGACGCAGTTATAATTCTGGAAAATGGATACGCGTTATTAATCAAAGACGCGTGCCTCACTCCAAAGATTGTAACTCACCTAATCGGGACCAATGATCTTGAAGACGCTGGACTCCACTTCCAATCTTCAAGAGGACTTCCCGGTTACATCTTTAAGTCCCATCCATCGTCTGACTTGGGACCGCATCAACCACTATTCCAATGCGTCAAACGAAATGGACTCCACTTTTCTTCCAGTACGCAATCATCCTATTCCATCCAACCAGTCGCGTCAGTTCCATTCGCTACTCTCCGCCAAACTTCAGAATATGCGTCTAAGGGAATTGAGCAAAGGACAGTTAGAAAGAGCATCGCGACAAATGTTAAATGACTTACTGGATTATGAGCTTCGACACCGAATCTTTGGACACTGCTAGTGACGCGAGACTCAGATACATGCAGCGTCATCATACTTCAAGCGACTTGCATCCAATTCAATTTCCGCCGAAGCCAATGCCATGCGATTCCTGCGAAAGTTGTAAAACAAATAAGCAACCATTTAAGTCAGATCCAAAGAAACATTTACCTGGTGAACAACTTGGATTTGACGTCGTTGAAATCAAACCGCCACATCTTGGAAAATATCCATATGCGCTTGTGATGAACGACTATGGTTCGAAAAGATCTGACGTCGCCCTACTTGAACACAAAGATGAAGCTTTAGTATGGGCTATACGACTTCATCAAAAGACGATAACAAAATATCAACTTACCACGAAACGGGTGCGAATGGACCCAGGAGAACTAGGAAGATCTCCCGCATTCATGAAATATTGCGAACTCAACAATATCTCATTCGAGCCAGGAATACCGGAACAGCACCAAATGGATGGAGGACCCGAACGGACAATTCAAACCTTGAGCAAGATGGCTAGGACTTTTCTATATCAATGCAAAGCACCATTAGAATATTGGGGATACGCATTTGAACACGCATCAGAAATCAACAATGTCTTACCTGTTATATCCCGCGATATCGATAGTCCTGAATACGCCAGCTCTGGAATTCGTCCTCGAACGTCCCATTTCCAGCCCTTTGGATGCGCTGTCAAATACCTTCCTGTTTCAACACAAATTGTGAGCAAAATGGAGCCAACACGGAAAGAGGGAATTTACCTTGGATCCAAGACTCCATCCCAAGTCATTGTCCTCGACTTGGAAACCGCTCGCGTTCACCTCGTTCGATTCAAAGACTGCATCTTCAAGCCCACTATATATCCGTCGTGGCCGCAACCAACATTCGCTACCTCCACGCAACTTGGTCTTGAATTTACCAGAGTCACCAACCAAGACAACGTTGCTGTGGATACAAATGTTAAAAATTATCTTGACATAATGGAAAAAGTCAAACACAAACCTCTTGATGCGGAGACACTCCAAGCTCTGCGAACCAACCGCAAGCAACCAAAGTTACACCACACCGTCCTCAAGGCGAACGCCGCGAGACTTGAACTACAAAACACAAATCAACATTTAACAAAAACGTAAGATACAACACAATAACCCAATCCTTCCTTACCATTCATCTTGTTTGGAACTTGCGGGGGACGCCTTGTAAGACTTAACGGGAACGGATTGAGGGGAAGCTACAATACACAAACAAAATCAAAAATTAATAAGGGCCAAGCCCTGATCCCGGGATCCCCAACACATAAATCAATACATACCTTGATCACCTCCATCAACGGTAGCCACATACAATTGGAAGTACTCTCGAAGAGAGGAAACTCTCCACATACAATATCACTACAAAAATCAAAACAACTTTTAACACACATCATTACAAAAACACATATACTCTTACCTCAATCACTCGAATCAACGACGATACACTAATCACAATACGAATAACACTTAGTAAAACTACAAAACCACTCAAAAGTGCGATGAAGCGTACCTTAACAAGCCAAGGTCTTGGCACTTCGGTACGACCGCCGCCGCAGCCACCACCAACACCACCAAAACCAGCAACGGCGCCGCGACGCATGTCTCAGAGACTCAGTAAATCACGGACATTGCTTGCGACGACGCTGCTGTGCTCACCAACACTCGACGAAGAGGAAACACATGTTTTTGGTGAAGAATGGTCATCAGCGACGATTGAAGACAAATTACACGACGTACCACTTACCTCGACTCCAATATCGAAGACTCCTGAATCACCAAAGACACGGAACGCAGCCATGAAAAGCAAATTCCAAGAAGAATGGCTTGCAGCCGAAAAAGCCGAACTTGACGCGCTTGTGGACAACAAGACCTACAGACTTGTCAAAGCTCCTGACGGCATCAATATTGTCGGCAGCAAATGGGTTTACAAGGTCAAGTTGAACAGCGATGGATCTGTTGAAAGATTTAAGGCGCGTTTAGTCGCTCAGGGATATACTCAACAATTTGGATTGGATTATACGGAGACTCACTCACCAGTAATGCGCGCAGCAACTTTCAGATGGCTTTTATCGCTCACAGCAATCAACGGGTGGGATACCCGCATGTGCGATGTGAGCACCGCATACTTGTATGGCGATATCGACGAACCCGTGTACATGAAGCAGCCTCCCGGATACGACGATGGAACCGGCAGGGTCTATGAACTCCTAAAAGGACTTTACGGATTAAAACAAGCGGGTCGTATTTGGTATAAGAAGTTGACGACTCACCTCAAAGAAACAGGATACACTCAGTTGAAAGCAGACCCGTGCGTCTTCTTTAAGACTGTGGATGGCAAGACGGTATACTTGGCCATCTACGTCGACGACTTGTGTTTCTTTGGTGACCAAGCACTTATCGATGAGGGCGTGATTTCTCTTAGGAAGGAATTCAAAATGCGAGACTTAGGAAAAATTACCTACACAATCGGAATACAAGTTGAACACGTGCCCTCCGGAATCTTCATCCACCAATCAAAATACATCAAAGAAATCTTGGAGCGATTTACGGGGCATTTTTCGCATTATCCAATTTCCACTCCCTTGCCAAGCTCATTTTCACCAACTCCAGCATCAGACACCACCTCCCTCTTCAACAACCCATCCCTATACCTTGAAGCCATTGGATGCCTCAACTACGCAGCTATCAACACTCGCCCGGACATTTCTACAGCTATCTCCTTTCTATCTATCTTCTCCAGCAAACCATCTCAGCAACACTGGGAAGACCTCATGCGCGTCTTCCGCTACATCCATGATACACAAGACCACGGTATCTTCTACTCCAAACAAGGCAATTCAAGTCCTATCGGCTACAGCGACGCCGCGTACAACATCCACCACGAAGCTAAGTCGCAGCTTGGCTACATGGTTGTTCTCGCGGATGGCGTCATCAGCTGGAAATCAACCAAGACTCCAGTCACTCCACTCTCATCTACAGAAGCCGAATATATGTCCATCAGCGAATTAGGACGCGAACTACAGTCTTTTATTCAGCTATACGATACACTCAACATACCACTCGAAAAACCAATTCAAGTATTCGAAGACAACCAGTCTACTATTCATCAATGCAATAACGATGTATTCTCACATCGATCCAAGCACATTAATATTCGATACCACTATATCCGCGAACTCGTCAATTTAAAACAAGTCAAGGTCACTTGGATCAAGACCGCTGACCAGCCAGCCGATTTACTCACCAAGTGTCTTGGACGCGATCAATTCAAGAAACTTCGTGCCCGATTTGGCATGATGTCTCTTACCGCGATTTCAATTTAACCATTCACGATTCAAGATTGACTTCCGCAATACGCATTGGGGCTAGTCGTGATTTGCCCCCAATAATGCTAAGTCAACTCTATTCAATTCAATTCAATTCGATTTCGATTCTAGAAGCTAGAATACTTCATATTTTAAACATACAATTCACATAGAACAATTCAACAATTTATTCAAGTTCAAAAGTATACAAGAAAACCAACCACTTAGCTCAACGGTCAGAGCTCAAGTCTGCTATCAAGACAACCCAGGTTCAAGACCTGCTCTGCGCACTTGTTCGATTATTACATATCCGCCTATGAAGGTTTCACTTTATCCTTGCTTCGCCACTTTAATGGTTGAGCGAGGGACGAGTGTTTTAGTCAGTAAGAATCTGACACAGGGTGTAATAACGCAAGACCGCACAGAAAGACACAACTCTCAAGCGATTCACACGATCAAGGGGAAGGCACCATCACGTGACAATCACATGACCTTCGCCGAACCCGAATTAATCACCAAGCCTTAATTAATCATTGGCAATTAATCAAGTCACATTCATGTCACATGATCCAAGTCTGATCGTTGTTCAATTCATTCTTTATTCAATCATGTTCGCTTGAGGGGAAGTGTTGGAGGCACATGAAACTCATGTTGCAAGCTCCATGTTTGGGAATAAAGTTTAAGAATTATCTCTAAAATCTCTCTAGTGTCCACAACGATCAGCTCACCTGTCTACAGAACCAGCACCGCTTCCAGTCCCTCTACAACACCTTGTCAAGCTCATTTTCACCAATTCCAGCATTAGACACCACCCCCTTATTCAACAACCCATCCCTATACCTTGAAGCCATCGGATGCCTCAACTACGCAGCTATCAACACTCGCCCGGACATTTCTACAGCTATCTCCTTTCTATCTATCTTCTCCAGCAAACCATCTCAGCAACACTGGGAAGACCTCATGTGTGTCTTCCGCTACATCCATGACACACAAGACCATGGTATCTTCTACTCCAAACAAGGCAATTCAAGTCCTATCGGCTACAGTGACGCCGCGTACAACATCCACCACGAAGCAAAGTCTCAGCTTGGCTATATGGTTGTTCTCGCGGATGGCGTCATCAGCTGGAAATCAACCAAGACTCCAATCACCCCACTATCATCTACAGAAGCCAAATACATGTCTATCGGCGAATTAGGACGCGAACTACAGTCTTTTATTCAGCTATACGATACACTCAACATACCACTCGACAAACCAATTCAAGTATTCGAAGATAACCAGTCTACTATTCATCAATGCAACAATGACGTATTCTCACATCGATCGAAACATATCAATATACGATACCACTACATTCGCGAACTAGTCAATTTAAAGCAAGTCAAGGTCACTTGGATCAAGACCGCTGACCAGCCAGCCGATTTACTCACCAAGTGCCTTGGACGCAATCAATTCAAGAAACTTTGTGCTCGATTTGGCATGATGTCTCTTACCGCGATTACAATTTAACAATTCACGATTCAAGATTGACTTCCGCGATACGCATTGGGGCTAGTCGTGATTTGCCCCTCATAATGCTAAGTCAATTCTATTCAATTCAATTCGATTTCGATTCTAGAACATAGAAACTTCATATTTTAAACATACAACTCATATAGAACACTTCAACTATTTATTCAAGTTCAAAAGTACACCAGGAACCCAACCACTTAGCTCAAGTCAGAGAGCAAGTCTGTTTTTTTTTTGACCATTTTCTGATTGGTTGGTTTCTGATTGGTTAGTTACTTTATGTGTTTTGTGAAATTTTGAAGGGGCGTACGGACCACCGTAGATTCGACACTGGGTGAAAATTTTGGCCCAACAATGCAGCTCAAGAATATCATATTGGTTAGGCACTGGAATTGTTGGGTAGATTGCTGAGATGTGAGGCTGATACTTCTTGTAGATCAGATGATGCCGCAAAAAACCATACTTGACATTAGTGTGGCTACATAGGGTGGTTGGTTGTTGGCAGGCAGATATTCTTGCCTAATGACATGATCTTCAAATGACAAGAATATCACACAAGATAGAACTTAAAAATCCTCACTTTTGCTGAAAACATTGAAAGAAAAACACAAAAATAAACAATATCTATGATGAAGCATCAAACTTTATATGTTACTCTTTCTTGGGGCCAATACCTTGCTAAATTTTATCCCCCAAAGCACTTTGTATGCAAGACATTAGATCTTATTGGGCTGCCATCCACCCAAATAGGAAGGTGTAAGTGCCAAAATTAGCACATTCTTTCCTAGACAGAAAATCCTTGCCAACGAGGAGCATGGCCCACCCAAGCCCATCTCCGTTCTGTACCATTGTCACCACCACCGTGATAGTGGATATCATCATTATGGTCATTTGAAAAAGCATACATGGAATCCTTGCTGGTGCCTTTTGAATTTCATCATTTAGAGCATGTCCACCGGTCCTGTTAAAAATCCTGTTAAAGTACTAGGGAAATAAATCCTGTTAAAACTGCCACTTTTTTTACCATGCTGTTTTCCCACCTGTCCTGTCAAAAAACGCACAATTCCTTCCAAAAAAAACATCAGAAACTGTGTATCTTTATTCTCTGTGTTTGCTGCTATAGAGTCATTTCATTTCTACTGATTCATGGATCACACACATGATGCTCAAGGAATATTTCTTGCTCTGTGCCTGTGCGGACACAGAAACCGATGCTTTGGAGATGGGCACTTGTTCTTCTTGGGAGTATTTGGCAGATCTGCTTTGTCTTGCCCCAGTGCTTGTAGAACTGCTGTTTGTGAGTTCGACTGTGTATTAAAAATTTCAATCTGTTTTTTTGGACTGTTAAAATTAAAATCCTGTTAAAACGGCTGCATTTTAACAGGATTTTTAACAGGAATTCAGTTTAACACGATTTTTAACAGACTGGTGCAGAAATATGGCTATTTTACTCGAAATTGGACTCTTGCAAAGTTTCTTGCAACAATTTTTTCTACCACCCTACAAACTGCGCCGGTAGCAAGAGGCCATCAGCTACGCTGTAGAGAGGCCAAAGATTCAATAAACGTTAATGTATGATGGGGCTAAACGTTTGGCAGCATGGGAGTCAAACAGACAAGGGTGGCTTCTAGTTTCTCAGTTGTCCATCCACCACCCACCCACCAGCAAGACGGGATTGAACAATCCTCTTGTACTAATTATAGGCAATCTGTGTTTTGTGCTTTAGAACCTGTCCATGCAATCTTTATTGAAACAATAAAATTGATCACTTGCGATAAATAGAGGATAATGTGATTATTGACGAGTCAATACTTATTGTTTACGACGATATTGTATTGCTTTAATCAGTGGTCAAGAGTTTTGTCTGGTTAATTGTTGTGTTTTGGTGGTTGCTGCGATGTGATTGGTCGACGAACTTTTCCATCTCCATTTTTTTGCGCAGATTTTTCATGTGCAAAGTCCAGTTTGGGATTGCGCGCGCAATATTGTCAGAACAAAATACTGTTTTAACAGGACCGGTGGACATGCTCTTAAGAATGTCAATCATACATGAAGAGTGATCTGAAAATTAAAGAAAAAAAAAACTGAATAGAATACGCAAATTGTCAACCACCACTCAATCCTGCAGTAAATATTGAAATTCAATGGGTGCCTTCCAATTATTTGACATGCAACAAATTCATGATTATAGCAGAGCTGCAAATGAGGCGGCTTCAACAAAACCAACACAACTATACGAGCTATACTGTGGCTTCAGTTAATTTTTTCTTAGCTCTAACACACATTTATTTACCACTCTCTTACACAAATATGTTAAACCTCCTTTTTCCAAGCAGGTTTGCCCAGCATCGCCAAAATCAGATCTGCTGCCCGTTTGTTGCAATATTCTGATGGGTTCCGAACCATGATATCCCCCAACTTTACTGGAAACGATCCAACTTGGTCACTCGGAATGACGGGGACATTCCATCTAACTTCATATACACTCCTCATCAAGCGATGGAAAGTACTGAGCACAATCGGGCCGCCAAGCTGATTCATCAAGTAGGTATTCAATCCTTCCTCTGAATCAAAGTCCACTCCAAACACTTTGAACCGCTCGTCGTCAGAAACACCACCATTATCGGCCAAGTACGACCAGGCGTACGTTTGGTGGATTGAAAACTTGTAATCCAGATTGGGGAGACCGTCTTCCAGAACCACTTCTTGGACAAGCGAGGTGTCTGGCGTGCCCAGGTATGACAATGCAAACAAAATGCGAAGCAGCCAGAGTCTGTTTGGTTGCTCTTCGGGGACATCCACGGAGGGATCCTCCCTCCAGTGGCTCAAAAACCTGCGGTTGATTGCGCCAGTGGCTCCACATGCCTGCGGATACAGGTTCTTGAGCACCCACGAGCCGTAGTCTGAGCGCAAGAGCATATCGAGGTCGCCGTTTGGCTTCAGGTCGCTTGTGTTGCAGATGATGGCTGTGAGCAGCTCGTCCATTTTCAGATTTTTAGATCCGTTGCCCTTATTTTTGATTGAATCAATCGGAATGCCGCCAGGACCACCACCACCACCACCGCCCGGTCAGCCCAACGTGGCTGTCGCAGCCGCGGAGGCGAAAAAGCGGCTGGAGGCGAAGTTGGCTGAAAAAGAACGCAAGGCCGCCGAGCAGGCTGCCGCGCAGCTTGCCGAGGAACAAGCCCAGGCCGCCCGCTGGCTGAATCCCGCGCCGCTGGAGCTCGTCGCCGACGAGCCGACCAAGCTGCCCGCATCCGTGATTGTCAACAGCGAAAAGTATTACGTGACGGAGTTCTTGGGCGGGGGTTCGCACGGGGAGGTCTTTGCAGGTTGTAAGGCCTCCGAGGTGGAAGGCGAGATTGGCACTGCTGAATTTGCTGCGAGTCTTAAATCGCAAAACAGCAACAAAGCTGAGTATGCAATTCGTTATGATAAAGACAATCGGCCTGTGGAGGAACATGCGAAACTTGCACAGCAGCAAATTGGCCATTACCGCGCAGATGAAGGAAGAATCCAAGTCCAGTTAAATCTCTCAGCGAAAAACATGGTTTCACTTAAAGACTATATTGGGACGCATCCAGGCCAAGTGACAAAGGAATGGGTAAAGGAGAGGATGGTGGAATCGTTGCAAGCGCTTGAGAGAGACTTTCCGGGGCAAACTCATGGAGACTTTCACCGTGAGTTATACTATCTCATTCTCTCAAATATAGTGGTATTTTGGTTTTTCTGATATTCCATTTCAGCCGGAAACATCATGGTAGACAAAGACACTGGCAAAGTCACTTGCGTCATTGATTTTGGCGATCGTGAGTACCGTTATCATCCTAATAGCCCTTATTGTCTTACTCTCACGCTGTCGTTTTCGCAGTCGAGCCTGGGCCCCATACTTTTGAGAACAGTCCTTGGAAAGATGTTCCTGTTTCTGACGTTAATCGAGAGTTTCGGCAAATTTACTTGGCAACTAATTCTGCAAACCGAGAAGCCAGAAAGTCGAACGCCGTAGAACATTCACTCAAACTTCAAGCCGGTATGATTTCTCAACCTTTTTTTTCTCTTATTTTTTAATGTAAATTACTATAGAAATTAATTTTCCAATTTTCAAAAAAAATCAAAATTTTTTTTATCAGGTGATTATGACGTCAGCCAGGAATCAGTTGATCGGATGAAGGCGGATTTTGTTGAAAGTGCATGTAATAGGCCATTAAATCCCAGCAACATCACTGACCCTGTGTTGCGAATGCAATGCACGGTGCACAAACAGTTCAATCAGCAAATCTCCTCTGATTTTGCTGTTATTGCTCATAATGAACTTTTTGAGTTGAAACAGATATCAGACGGGAATGTGGACGCAATCGAGGCATGCAAAGCAAAGTACCTTGGTCAACGCCTGGACCTTTGTCGTGCATACGAAGCCGGTACCCAAGAGATTGGTTCTTATAACACGGCTCGCGAGTGGCTAGAAGCGGATAATATTCAAACCGGCGGTTCCAACTCGGTGAATGTAAAAAAAGTCTTAAATGCCGTTCCTCCTGGAGCGCTCGAGAGCAACGGGCAACAATTGCAAAGAGTTGCGGTAAGTCAATTCCTTCGCCCTTTCCCCCTCTCGTGTTTCTAACAATCTCAACTGCAGGCCAACGAAACCGCCACTGATGTGACTCATGGAAGAGATATTGAAATGTAGAATTAGATTAAAAGTAAATTTGTATCTAAAAATTCAATATATTGATATTTGATTCAGTTTACACAAAACGAACAACAGTCAGTTGCGAAACTTTAAAGTCTTGTGCAACAGCAAGAATTTGCAGCAACTCCCAATCCCCTGTCTCTCTTTCACCTTCTCCCATAAAAGCCATGCATTCGAAAGATCCTGTTCCGTTCGATGCCTCGGCTTGAAAGTCTCCAAATTGCAATCTCTTGTCTTGGCTGATTGCTTCATCAACAAAATCCTCAAACTCTGCCAAACTTCCCTCCACAACAACATCCTCATCACCGTCTCCATTTCTTTCAATGACTATAAACACTGTTTGATTCTTCACCAAAAAATCAGAAGCAAGGTCATATTGCCCCACATCCAAGCTCCTTCCAAAAAGGCGCAAGAAATCAAAACAGAAAAAGGAGCCATGAAAAGCGGGAAGAAGTTCCAATGTCTTGGGAGAGAACCCTTCTTGTTGGATAGTGTCGCCAACTTCGGTATGATCATCGGTGAGAAGGGCCTTCAAGGCGGACGGCCAGGTGGCAGTGCTCTTGTCAAGAAACAGCAGAAGAGCGACAGCATCTGACAAGGTTTTGCGGACTTTGCGAACAGATGAAAAGTCGTGATCGGAAATGCTTTCGAGACTCTTGACCAAGGCTTTTGTGAGAGGATAGCCACCGATAGGGGAAGAGGCAAGGCTCTTTGCAAATTCAGAAACGTTCCTGGTGAGGGGCAGAATCTTTCCAAATTTAGAAACGATTCCGTTGAATGTTCTGGGAATTGGGGAGGAGGACTTTACCTTCCAGTGAGGAGAGGGAAATCCAAGTGACCCCAGGCAACCAGCGATGAGCTTAAAGCGCCGAGAGTGGTCAATATACCAAGGTCAATGAACGGATATTCTCTGGAAGCTGCGATCATGCTACTTGCGAAATACGCCAGGAATTTGGAATCCAAGAAAGTCAAATCAACAGCACCCCCATAGTCAACGCCAGCAATCCATTGCTGTCTGTTGACTGTTGCAACCCCAGTCCAGACTGCAAGTGCTGCAATCTTCCTCGCTGCTTCTTGACCAGGCGTAGGCTCCCAGAATTCGTGAGTCTTCGCCTGTGGCTGTTGTGTTGCTGCAACAGGCATTTTGAAAATAAGGGTAAATGTAATATTTTAATTGGTGAAAGAATCATCAGGAGAGTGATTCAACATGGCTGCCAATCGACTCCTACGCTCGATGCGCTCCACCATGTCCTCATAATCCACGTCTTCACTAGAATATGCTCCCGAGATGTTTCTTCCCACACTGGGTACCCCATTACCACGATTATGACTCAGTACGTTAGAGCCAGACGATGACAAGGAGGAGGACGAAGAAGATGCAGAGCTTCCAAAATCTCTTGCAGTCACGCTGGCAAGTCGCTCAATAAACCGATTCAAGGTCTCCCGCACAACTTCATCGCCATCACTGTCAGTTTCGTCCGCCACCCTTGATTCTTCAATTGTATTGGTAACTTGCAGAGGCTGTCTTTCACGGCTGCTTCCGTCAAAGTCACTCGCGCCACTCTCATATACGACTCCATCATGCCAAGATTCATTCGACTCATCATCAGATAAGGTTGAGATACTGTCCTCTCTGTGACCACCACCAGCCTGTGCAACTTGGTCCAGCTGCTCCTGAATCCGTCGCGTGGCTTCATGGATTGCGACTTCTAAAAATTCATCGTTGGATGATTCCCAATGACTTTGGTGCCGCGATCCTCCTCTTCTGCTTCCATCTCCGCCTCGACTGGTCCTATTCCTTCTCCTTGCGCCGATTTCATCGTTACTGATTGCGTCAGTACTGTCCACCGGCCGAGATGCAATGTTTTCATCCACCTCCTCACTGGCAGACACCTCTTCCACAGCTTCCCGCTCAATCCAAGTTCGCTGCACTGGTTCTTGATTGCTCTGTCCAGCATGTTGACCCCCACCTGGAGATGTGGTTCCACTACACGATGACGAATCGCTACCGTCGCTCCTTTCCCTGCGACGAGCAATTGCTCTGTTTTGTTCCGCTGTTTCGCTAATCCTTCCGTATTGTCCGCTTTGGTTTCTTCTTCTCCCATCCTTTCGACCCCTTTGTCTTATCTCATCAACCTCGATGGGCGGCAATAATAACCTCGAGCCTCGTGACGCTCTATTCCTTGTGTTGGATTCTTCTTGATAATTGGGCCGCTGGAAAGTGGGAAGCTGCTCGATTGGTACAGATCGAGATCCTTCTATAGTTCTGGTGTGCTGCGGTTGTGCGTAGTTTGCTGCAATATAGCGTGTTTCAAATGATTGTGTGCGATACTGCTGGGCTCGAGGTGATACTGATGCACTTTGTGATGACACTGGTTGATGAGAATGAAACTGGTTTCTTCTTCTGGAGTCGGCAGTATGAGGGCGCGTTAATATATTTTGTGGTGCATTTGATGACAGAATTTGTGTTGTTGAGGATGGTCTTGGGTTTATTGTTGAAGGGGCGCCGGACGGTTGACTGGAAAGTGATCTCGGACGTGTTTCTAGAAGACCATCAGACGGGCTGGGTGGATCAAATAAGGCTCCTTCTGCAGCCGACGCTAGAGTTTGATGACTATGTAGAGTGGGAGACGTTGAGGGGCGTGTGTCACTGGATGGGAAAGGTTGTACACGTGAGTATGACCCATCGTTCCCTTTTCCTGTTCCAAGGCGATGTCGTAAAAGATTCTCCGAATCGCGGGGAGCTTTTAACAGTCTTGGTGCGACTACTGAGTCATTGGTAGGTGCTGGATCTGGAGGTTGCTCAAGTTTGACGAGTCTCCACTGCAAATCTCGACATCGCTGAGCAAAGTCCATGGCCCGAATAGAAAATTTGATTTCCAAACTGCCATTGTCTTCCAAGTTCACGAATCCACTTGTCAACATCAGATCTAAGGGATAAAATTTCGTATATCCCCAACACTCTCCAGTTGAGAATTCGGATACAAACTCACGTACAGATTTAACACCATTGGGTTCGGTTTCTGTCGGTTGCGTTTGTCGTATCTGTTGGGCTATTGTGTTAGAAATTAACACAGCAATTGAGAAAATTTCTCATAGTACCAATTCAATAACATATTGATATGTGCTCGCCACATCGGGAACACCGTCTATCATTTGCATAAAAACGGATAGATGCAATCCCTTGTTTCCGTTACAATAGACCTTGAGTCTCCAGTCAATTCCTGATGCCCGAAATATACTGGAATAAACAACGTCAAGATCCAGTGCGGCGTTATTGACACCAGAATTTGGAGCAGCACTCAAAGATGGAATGGGTGAGGGACAGGGTTTGGTACGATTAGCCAGAACTCTTGCCCAGAAACCGTCAATTTTCATGACGCTAGACTCGTACGGAGGAATCAAGGAGCTGACAAATGACTTTTGAACTAACGGAGGACCCCATATTCCAGCAGATGAGGACGCGATTTCCGTAGATAAATCAAGGCTCCCTGTTGCATTATCAACATCTTGGGTTGCCTCTTTTCCCTGCAAAACACTTCTTCCCCTTTTGATAACATCCATTCTAGAACCCATACGTAGCTCTCGCTGAACACCCTCCACCAAATCTTTTACGCGTGTTACTTCGGCATTCACACGTCCCTCAAATTCCCCGAGAACCGAACACTTTGCATCAAACTGAACATCTAAAAACTCATTTGCTTTCTGAATCATTCGCTCGTGTTTATGCATAGTCTTCAACTTGATGGAATGTAGACTCGAGATTTGGGATTCAATCTGAGTTTTCGTTTCAGACAGTTTTTGGAGGTGTAGAAATAGAGGTTTCAGGCTCTGATAGAGGGTGTTTCGGCTGTGGGAATATACTGTTTGGAGGTGTTCCAAAGCGTGGTCCTTGTGCTATTTTGGAAAATTGAAGTATGTTAGTTCTTTTTTTTTTTTTGGTGGTGATTGGAGAATATATATGAGAGCGTTCAGATACTTTGTTTGCGAGGACGGCGCAATCGCTGCATATGGCGTCTTGACATGAATGGCAAAAGTAATATAGGGGAGCACCGTGTTCTTTGCATTGTTCCGCGGCTGAGTTGGCAATATTTCCTGTACTTCCACTTCGAAGATTTGCACTGACAACTTCGCGTACTTGCTGGTTGAAAAGGGCGAAAGGGTTATTTGTTAGGCTCAGTCCGAGACTGAGACAATCAAAGCATAAAAAAAAACAAGGCATAACAAACTTTTGCCAAGTCATTCATGAAACGGCAAACAACAAGAGTATCGCTGGTCAAGTGGGAGCGACAGTGCGGACAGTGGTGGTTGTTTGTCTCGAGCCACTTCTACTTTCCAAGCGTTTGCATGTTAAACCACCGCAGGGAATAAAATAGCAGCGGATGAAACTTAACTGATACGCAGTCTTCACAGCCAATCTTTGAGCATGTTGGGCACATGACGGGGCGGTCGAGTTGCTCAAAGCAGATGTAGCATTTAAACCTGTCAGATTCTCGTGTTTTAAGACAGCGCTTCCTTGGCCAAGAGGAAGCCTTACATATCTTCGAACTCAGGCGGTAGAGAGGATGTTGAGGACGCGTTGGGTTGTGGTGCGATGGTGGACATGTTGGCATTCAATATTTAAAAACAGAATAAAATAATGAACGAGCCAAAGTTCACCAATCGTCTCGTTAACTCATCGTCCTCATATCTCAGACAACACGCCCACAACCCTGTTGATTGGTTTCCATGGGGTCAAGAAGCCTTTGATCGATCGCGAAATGATGATAAGGTCTTAGGTTTTTATTTCTATCTTTTTGTGTTTTTTTTTCAACCACGTTATAGCCAATATTACTCTCGATTGGATATTCCACCTGCCATTGGTGTCATGTAATGATGCACGAAAGTTTTGAAAGCGAAGCAACTGCAGCCATAATGAACGAGCACTTTATCAATGTCAAGGTGGACAGGTACAGCTGTCGAATCATAATCTATACCTAACAGTTCATCAAAAACCGCAATAAAAATAGAGAGGAATTACCCACAGTTGACCAGCTATACCAGGTAGTTGCTAGCAATCAGCGCGAAGCGCGTATTTCTTCTTCCTGATCTCTATTACGTAATACTATCATTCATTGTACAGGCATATATTGAGACATTCCAAGGTGAAGGCGGTTGGCCACTGACAATATTCTGCACCCCTCATTTAAAGCCATTCTTTGGCGGAACCTACTTCCCTCCACTCTCAAAACCCGGCGGAATAGCGGGATTCCCCACAATCTTGACAAGGATTGCGAAAAACTGGAAATCCAACAACTACTACAACATTCTCCAAAACAGCATCGACGACTTCCAGACCCTAAAAGACCAGATAAAACTAGGCGAAAGCAATATTGCCTTGGTTCCTCGAGGAGCGTTTGAGAACTTGAAGTTGGCAAGCAAGACTTTTCACGCGATCCGACAAGTTTTTGATTTCCGGTATGGAGGGATTTTGGAATCAACGTGTGATGCTGGGGGGTGTAGTAGCAAGTTCCCGAGGGCTTCCGTGTTTCGGTTTTTGTTGGCGTATTATAAAGCTCGTCTTGTTCCAGCCAAAGTGATTGAGGAACTGGGGGATACTCCTGAAGGCTCTGTTCCTGTCATGATGAAGATTGCGGAAAAGTATCAGATTGATGTCGGCCAGTTGAATCCAAAGTACATGCATGGGTTGCTTCTTGAATCTCTGCGCAAGAGTTCTCAAGAGGCGCAAAGTGCGTTGGAGATGGTGGAATTAGCGTTTACGAAAATGTCTGAATCCGGAATTCGCGATCATGTTGGAGGAGGGTTCCATCGGTACACAGTGGACAAGGCATGGAAGGTTCCACAGTTAAGTCCCCTCCTTAAGGGAAAAATTATTTGTTGACGATAGTAACTATTTCAAAACAGTTTTGAAAAGATGTTGTATGATCAAGGCCAGCTGTTAGTTATCTACACCGATTTGTTTTCGATTACCAAAGACCCACTTTACGAAACCGTGGCCAGGCAAATTGTACAATATGTCGATCGAGAATTGAAATGTGAAGGCGGTGCGTTTTGTGGAGGCCAAGACGCCGATTCCAAGCCACAACACGGCCAAACAAAGCAAGGTATGCTTCAGTTGCCAAAATTCTGGACTGGATTCTTATTGATTGATATTATAGAGGGGTGTTATTATTTATGGGACGAAGCAGATATTAATACGGTTTTGGGCTTTGGTGAGGATTCCTCAATGTTCAAGTTCTATTATGGAATTAAAAAAGATGGAAACATTGAATCCTCGGATGATGAATCTGGAGAGTTGATTGGAAAGGTTTGTTGACTTTTGTTTGAAACGACGTTTACGCTTGAATGTAGAATGTTCTGGCACAAGCGCATTCCATCACAGAGACAGCCAAAAAATTCGCCAAAGAAGAAAAACATGTATCCGAATCTATTGGCAACTGTCTTGCAAGCCTCCTCCGTTATCGCAAATCAAGACCACAGCCAATTCGTGAAGAAAGAGTTGCAACATCATCTAACGGTGAAGCCCATTTTCAAGAATTTTGATTTTATCATTTAGTTCTTGGGTAACTTAAAGTTGGCACCAGGGATAATGATATCGAGTTTGGCACGAGCAGGCCGAGTGTTTAATGACAAACAGTTCACTGATTTGGCGATAGCGGCGGCGACATTCATCCGCTGCAACATGTACAGACAAGAAAATCAAGTTGTATTACATCAGCTGGGATCTGATGCTGTTGGATATGCCACTGATTTTGCCTTCTTGATTGACGCTCTGCTTGAGCTGTATGCCAGTACGTTTGATGACAGTTGGTTAAAATGGGCAGTGGAATTACAGCATTCGATGGACACGCTGTTTTGGGATGATGCGGTTGCAGGATATTTCAGTGGTATGAAGGACGAAAGGGTTCTTTTGCGAATGAAAGAAGGTATGTGTATGTGTGTGGATCTAAAAGTGTTAATTCCCTGCAAATTAGACAACGATAAAGCCGAGCCAGCCGCTGGCTCTATTGCAGTACTCAATCTTTTGAGACTCGACGCAATATTTGGGACAGCCGAATCAACTGATTCTATGCACTGTACTTTGGACACTCTCTCTGATCGTCAAACGCGATGTCTTAGCTTCAGAGATCGGGCAAAGCGAGTTCTTTTGTCTAGTTTTGTCAAGCTGTCGCAGTTGCCTCGGTCATTGCCTGTCATGATGATTGGAGTCATCGCTCTTGATCGTGGGTTCAAGGAGGTAAGTAAGATATAAGGAACTTACTGGGGAATTGCTGTGTTCATAATTTTACTTTTGTTTGGAAGGTTGTCATTCAAGGAGATATTGACGGCATGTCATTGCAAGCCGTGATGCAAACCTTTGATCCATTCATGATATTCATCAAGAGCACGAATGGATCATGGTTAATGAATAAGAGCTATAAGCTCAAGCTAATGAGCACCGATACTCAAGAACAGGCTGGAAAGTTTCAAGTTTTCATTTGCGACCGAGGTACTTGTTTCAAGCCTGCTGATAGTGTCGAAGGAATTCAGCAATTGCTTGCTTGATGATGATTTGTTTACTATTACTTTACTTCCACTTTTCTTTATATATCCAATGCAATCCAGGTTCTTTATAACCCGCTTCAACAGCTAACCGATAGTATTTTGCAGCTTCCTTCTTGTCAACTTTGACACCCAACTCACCCCGCATGTAAGCATCCGCCAAAGTAACGTGTGCATCCACTTCCCCAAGACCACTGGCAACGATAAAGTAGTACAAGGCCGTATGTAGGCTGACGTTCACTCCCCACCCATTTTGATAGCAGTTTCCCAGTTCAAACAACGCAGCACCGAGTTCTTTTTTGGCGAGGGCCCGTACAGCACCCGTACCAGGCAATCTAGATAGGGTATCTGTGAATCCTATTGATCCACCATTTGCAGACGTAGAATACATTCCCATTGCAGCATCGGCACTCTTTGATAATATTTCGACTCCCAGTTTCGAGTCCTGGGGTACACCCTGGCCATGGCGTAGAGCAATTCCGTAGAGAAAGAGGCCGACGCTGTTTCCTGAGGCGGCACTGAGACTGGCGTAGTAAGTGGCGATGTCCATGTGTGGGGTTTGTTCGTGGAAGTAGATGGACAGGGCAATGTAGTCTTTGGGGGCAATGTGCAGGGGCTGCTGGGCCGTGAGAAGCGAGGGCGGCGGGGGCAGCGGGGTGATTGGGCTTGACATGTTGTTGGTGGGAGCAGGCGCCGCCGCGTGGCGCAGGGTTCTCGGGCCCGGCGGCGGCCGCGCCAGCGTGAAAGTCTCTGCGGAGTCGGCGGAGATGCCGCCGCTGCCGCTGCCGAACCAGCCGCCGCCGCCGCCGCCCTTTGAGCGCGAACGTGTCGAGCGCGAGCCGCCGCTGCGCAGCGACGCCTGCGACTGCGAGCGGCGGCCGCGCTGCCCGTCGGCGGCGGCGGTGTCTGCGGCTGCGGCTGCGTTTGCGTTCGACGCCTGCGACTCGCTGCGCGCCTGCGACTGCGACTGCGACTGCGACTGCGACTGCGACCGCGCGAGCGATGGCGGCGGCGGCGGCGGCGGCTTGTCTCGCGAGAACCAGCTTGTCATTTTTCGAATTCTTTATTTATTTCCTGGGATTTATTTCAATCGATGAACCAACAAGAACCAACCGCAGATGAACCAAAGAAAAAGAGTCGGCGGCGCAGCAAAGCAAACAAGACCCAGGACGGGGAACAGCAGCAGCAGCAGCAACAACCGCGACCACCACCCCAGGCTTCGCGTGTGTGGGTGGACGATCCCACTTGGGTTCAAAAAGTGATTCCTGCTGGATGGCCAAGCACGGGCGACGGAGTGACTCAGGAACAATCGCATTCGCAACAACAACCAGCTTCGGTTCCGTCAAATTGGGATGATGCTCCAGTCAAGCAACTGCTGAGAGAAGCGCTGGATCGAGAGACTATCATCAAAGAAGTTTTAACAAAGGGAGGTGCTCCCTCTGACCTGCCCCACAACAATCAACCGGCTCCGGCTACCAGCAAAATACCCAACACAAAGCCGACCCATAAACCGCTTCCGAAAACGAGCTGGGACTCTCCGATTCAAGGAGTTCAGTTTCTATCGAATGATGACAACCTGTATCAAACAACCACAACAATGCCTTCAACACCCTCTAAGCGAGCACAATGGGCTTCTACTGAGCTTAATATATCCCATGTGGAGGCGGCACGTGCTAAACTTGAAGAACTTGATTGAAATCAGAATGTAAAAGAATGAATTGGGCACAGAAAGGGGATGGATTGAGTTTGAGAGGGTTAAGCTTTATCTGCTCTTATAATTAAATTGAATCTGAATAGAAACATTCACATGCGTCGCTTTTCTTGTTTTACAGTCTTCTTCTTTTTCTTTTCTGCATCATCCAGCTGCTTCTGACGTGCAGCTTTATTACGTTCGACCTAGAAATTGATTAACGAAGGACGGGTTAAACGGTTGGTGTGTCGTGGGTTTTCTGGGAATACCTCTGCAGCATGACCTGCTGCCAGCTTCTGGCGCCTCTGCTGCTCAGCTTCCTTAACTCTTTGGGCGTTGGTATTTTGCATCGTTTCAGGCAGAGAAGCCTTGCTAGAACCGCCACCCGAATAGAGGAATTCCGTTTCACCATGTTCGTTTTCAACAACTTCATCAACCTCGTATCCATACTCCCGCAGCAGCCGCTCCCGAGCCTTCTTTTCTTCCTTTGATAACACTTTCTTTGCTGGCTGTTGTGCCACTTGGAGTTCCACCGTTGACGAACTTGGAGGCTGGGATTGAGCTTCAGCTGCATTTGCCGCTTTGGCGGCCGCAGCAGCTTGCTCCCGAGCTTCCTTTGCATTCTCGAGTTTGGATAAAAGCTCAGCGACAACGCTTTCTATTCCTTGTTTCGTCGCCGAGTCTTCAATGGCGTCGCTGAGGAACTCTACAATAATCTCTTGCTTCTCATCGGTGCTCATGGACGAATCGTCTGCCAGCTGCGCAATGTATTCAGAGTATGCATCGTCGCTAAGGTGTAGAGACTCCAAGAGCGTAGATGCGACAGCGGCCAGATCATCAGAGTCCATTTTTGCTTGAAAATTCAAAAAACACAAGTGGACTGGCAGCGTTTCAAATAACTTAATACGAGGGATGACGAAGGAGAACTAAGATAAACCTCAAAGCAAGGTTCTTGTAAAATAAGTAAGAGTGAAATCCTCAAAAAGGAAAACCCTCTTGGAAAGAAGAACACGTACCAGAAGGCCTGGAAAAGAACTGGTTTCTGGTTTGATGGCATATGAGACTACGCGCGTAAATAACAAACGAATCAATTTATAAGTAAGTTTCACAATATATAACTTGTTTTAATGAATGAATACAACAAATACAACAACAAAAAAAATCCTTCAAGCCAACGGGTACTGGAAGTCAATAAACCGTTGATACCTTGTAACATGATGCTTCTCCACAGCGCAATCTTCAACCCTTGTCAAACTCAACCACTTGGAAACGGCTTCATGATTCCATAATATCGCTTGCTCTCCATTCCCCATCATATTTCGAACACTGCCATCAAAAAAAATAAATGTCCCTGGGTAGCCGTACGCGGAACTCATTACTTTGGGGACAAACATGGCCACGTTGAGAGCTGTTCGGAATTCCTGGGAGAGAAATGAAGTTGCGGCTGTTGTTGTGGACTGTTGGAGCTGCTGCTCGATATATTCTACGGCTTTAAACGCCATTGGCACCGGGTCTGAAAAGACAGATTAAAAAAATGCTTTTTTGAAAAAGTATGCATACGAATTTTTACCTCCTTGATTCGCAAAAGTGATAAACCGCCCATGCAAATTATGGGCATCAAAGAACTTGATTGTCTTTTTCCCAAACGGTGGCGGAGACCCGAACCCAATCGATAAAATCGGTAGTGTCGTGGTCTCAAATTTCGTCAAAAGGCAAAGCAAGTGCAACGTATGCGCCAAACCGCCCCCCAAACTGTGACCCGTGAAGATAACCTGGGAACACTCCAAATCCAGAACTCGCCGCCAGACCGTGTCAAGGATCTGTTGGCAGAGTCGAAAGTATCCCGAATGAAAAGTGCAATCTTCGAAATCAGTGAGACTGAAGGTTACGTTTTGGAGCCAATTTTGGGAGGAAGAAGGCTCGGTTCCACGGAATACCACGTATGCAACGCCATCAATGACTGTGATCATGTAACGGATGTTGTTTTCCTTGTCGTTCACATCAACAACCGTGCTCATATCTTTGGGGGCGTAGGCGGCAGCAGAAAGACGGATCGATTCACGTTTGTATGAATTGGGAAGGCGGCGCCAATCTACCACCGGAAAGCTCTTGTCGTCGTAAAAGAAAACTTCTACTTTCGAAGCGGCCGCAGCAGAAAGTTGTTCTGGATTCTCCATTCGGTCTTTGCATAGAACAGCCCGAGCATCAATCAAGCATTGCTTGTTTGATTGAGAGTCATGGAAGTAGTTATTGCAGTGGATACACCGTTTTGCTCCCGATGGGGACAGGTATCGGCAGCAAGAGGCAGTGACAGGAAAGAACCTGTACTCATCTACAAGAGAATGCTCCATGAAACTGCACCCGGACACGTTTTTGGCACGGCCTTTGAGTTTACTGACAATCGTGTGCATCAGCTTTTGGTTGGACGCTACCACGTTCACCCAGCTTTTCACAATACTCTCTTTGTCGTTGGAGTCTTCTTTGATGTCTCGCATTTCCAAAAAACGAACATCAATCAAGCGCCGTTTCTCAATCAGATCCCAAGAAAACTTTTCTTCGTAGACTTTAAAGAGGCTTTCTATCCTTGCTGTCGCGGTTGCAACTATTTTGGAAGCGCAATGAAGTTAGGATGTTCCCAAAAACCGTCAGTGCAAACCTTGTTCAGGGCTTGAAACATCTAAATGATTCAAAACGGCTTTCCAGACATCCTTTTCCAACCCGAACTCACTAAAATCCAGTCCAATGACACCTCCCTCTGCCAATTGCTTTCCTCGCTGGTTTCGCACATATACATAGTTGGCGATTGCCGCCACAGCCACGACTGTAACCAAAGTGCCGGCGACCATTGCGGTGGATCCTATTTCGAGAGCGATTCCGGTGCGAGCACTTCCAGCAACTATACCAGTCATCCCTTCAAACGCCGCTGCAGCGCCAGTCATACCCACTCCACCAAGCATCATGATGACATTTCCAATACTTCCACGATTTTCTAAGCCAAGCTTTAATAGTTCCCGCAACTATGTATAATTTCATAAAATTTAGTCAACCCAATACACAAAAAAGGAGAAAGAAAACGAAACATGGCACTTACAGCATCCTCATTCATCAATTTGCCTAAAAACTCAAAGTCCCAATCCTTTTCTTTCATCCCGTTACTTGACAAAATATCCATTTCTATCGCTTCGGCATCCCCAATAGCACGTTCTGGACTATGCCGCGGTTTATCCATAACCTGTTGCAAAGCGCGAGCCACCAAACACCACGCCTCTTCCATGTAACCACACTTTTCCAAACGATATAAAACGAGGCGTTTACATTCGCCAATCGACACTCCGTACGGATCCCCTGTTCTTCTCGCATTTCCAAGCAACACTTGAAGCTGGCCTTTATAGCTGACGTATTCTAGATGGAAGGTTTCGCGGGTTTCCGTCCATTGTGCTAATTTCGCATGGAGTGGCATGGAAAGTGGAATATCGACGCTCAGGGAAGGTGGGTTGCTCGTGATTTGAGACAGTTTCTCCGTGAGGTTGGGACGGATAAAGTTTCCACATGTCAGCGACTCTTGATGGCAAAGATGCGTTGTGTGAAAGAGCGCCCAGTAGCGACAGTATTTCGTGAGCGAATCTTCGCCAGAATGGGACACTGTGTCTTTTATCATGCCGAGCATTTTCAATGATGTCACAATGGGTTCAGGGGTTTCAAAGCTGCCACACAAAAGCGTCTTTATGGCACTTATATTATAGGGCTGGAACTGGTATGAAAGAAACGCAACCTCCAACTGGCTGCTCAGTTCATCTTCAATCAATACTCGCAGATTCTTTAATGCTTCGTGGGCAAACTTCTGTATTGTAGGAGATGGCTGAACAAGAGATGATAGTGGCTTTGCGCGTGAATAAAGCCTCGATAATGGCTGCAGTATTGAAGGAAGAAACACAGTATTCAAATCGCGCAGAGAATTGTAGTAGTCCGGTTGGAGCATCTTGACACACGGGAGAGAGTTTGGAGCTTTGAATTTCGAAACCAAACGGTTTCTCAGCTCAGAATCTGTTGCTTCGTCAATATAATCCAGCCAGTTTGTGGACGACTTTGGTTTCGCCTTTGTAAAAACGACCATGCACGAGCCCGGAACCATTAAGCCTGAATCCAAAAACGACAGAAAACTCGAGTCGCGGTCAGCGGTCAGCGACTTGACTAGAACCACTACAGTATCGCGTCGGGTCAGCAGTTTCGCCATCAGCAGACTCTGCACGAATTCGAGGGCGCCCTCGCGGTTGTCGAGGAAGCCGGGGAAGTCGGCCAGGACGGCGGCGGGCGTGCGGCTGAAGACCGGAAAGGCGGTCGCGGACGTGTTTCCGGCGGACACGGGCGAAGCCTCGTCGGCAAACGCCAGCGCAACGGCGCCGCTCGGCTGCAGCCGCGCCGAGGCGCTGCGGCGCGCCAGGACGTTCAGCAGCGTGCTCTTGCCGGCGCCCGTCAGCCCAACCAGCGCAACGAGCGGCAGCGCCGCGCACTGGCCGCAGCTGGCCTCGAACCCCGCAATGCGCCGCAGGAACTCGTCCGCGCGCCCGAGCTGCTCGAGCGCCGCTGCGTCGCCCGGAAAGACGGGCGCCAGGCCGCGCCACGCCGCTTCGTTGCAGACAAGACACCCAGACCCCGCGGCAGTCGAGGCTGTGGACGTGGCGCTGGTGATGCTGCCAAACACGTTCATTTGCTTGCTGTCTTTTGGCGGCACAGGCTGGCGCTTGGAGCGAAGAAGCAACTTCGCGAAGTAGGGGGAAAGTTCGGGAATCGTGTAGAGTGTTATTCACTTATCGAAAAAGCTCCAAAAAATCTATAACGCTGGTAAAGGAAAGGGCGAGGAGCTCAGAACAACTCCGACAAGCCTCCAGAAGTACTGCATGCTCTTTTTACACGTGAGAGCTTAATAAATGATACACAAATTTATGAACTGAAAACAGTGTGAAAATATACAACTGACAGTTGAACCGTTGGGTGCCAGGAATCGGTACACGCGGCAGCCATTTGTCACTCCTGGCATCTGCATCAGCGCTTAAAAGTGAGCCATAAATCCCCCAGACATCATTCTAATTCAATGAATGGCGTCACGGTGCGAAAAAGATGCGTTTCTGTTGAGATTTGCAGCTGTATGGCGATCACACAAAAGTCATCATTGTAATTCTATGAATAGAGTAGCGGCGCAAAAGAGATGCGTTTCTATGAGATTTGCAGTTGTATGGCAATCCCCAAAAAGGGAACGCGTTGTGTATCGGGGCGATAATCTCAAACAATCCCTTTCATAAAATGAAAGATAACAACATAGAAGGCAATATAGGCTATGTAGCTGATAAGTTGGCATCAATTCCACTGGCGAAAGAAGCCGAGAGCGTTTTGTCCAGTAATTGGCCAAGCCCTTCAGCATCACCACCAAAGTCGCGTCAAGATTCCGTTTCCGCAACAAGCATCAATGAAAGCGTTCGCGCTTCCACTTCCCTTTTTGCACTGAAATCGCGGAGCCGATCAGCATCAACAACAAAACAGAGTTACACCGCACTCCCTCCGATTCTTCCAGCCAAACCAAAGAAGGCTGTCACAATAGCACCTATAGACCTCGCTGGTGTTTCCTCAAAATTGGAGCACTCTGTATTTGTTAGTTACTGTTGGTTGAACTCGAGATCAGCCTTGGAATTAGGTCAAGTCAATCCTGAAACGTGTAATATTGGGGTATGAACTCTCACTTTTTCCAACTGCAATTTAAAATGACGTATGAATCATAGGGGTGTGATCCTCGCGATCTTGCGGGCAGACTAACAGCAGATGGCATCATTTCGTTTCTTGATGTAAATCGCTTTCGAGAGGGCCAAGATTTGGACGAGGAAATGAAGAGAAATATTAAATCAGGTATAAAATGCCAGGTATTAAAATGTATGGTATCTGAAACTCTTTTTTCCAGCGAAACTGGGACTCATTTGTATTTCAGAGGAATATATGAAATCACCTAATTGCTGGCTTGAATTCGAACTGATTACAAGAAACGGGCCTAATTACTCTCCCAACTATCAAATTATTGTTGTCGGCGCCAAGGGCGGCTTTCACTTCGACGACAAGCACAAAAACTTGGTTGGGAATCATTATGTGAGAATTTCGCGATTGTCTTAGATACTAAAAAAAGGTTGTAGTGGATTGATACAACACAGGATAAAGTTGGATTCTCCTCTGGAAAGTATTTGAACATCAAAGAGTGTGTTGAGTCAAAGTTACATATTGTGACAGAAACCCCTGCTGAGACACCTGCCGCAATGAGAGCAGATCAACCAAAAACAATCCAAGAGCAAGCTAGATGCGGAAATTCAAACGCACTTTATTTAGAGGGATGTAACCTGCTTGATCGTGGTCAAGCAACAGAGGGGCTTGAAAAGCTAGAATATGCGGCTGATCTTGGTCATATGGACGCAAAGTACATACTTGGAAAACTTTACCGAGAAGGCAGCGAAACAGAAGGAGTCGAAAAAGATGCAGTCAAGGCCATTAAGTGGCTTGAAGACTTAGCAAAGGAAGGCGACTTTCGAGCGCAACTAGAGCTTGCCGAAATGTATCATGACGGAGATGGCATCAAATTGGATTTCGAAAAGGCAATTCACTTTGCCGAATTGGCGGCATCTCAAAAATGCTCAGGTGCATTGCAATTGTTGGGCGACATTTACCTAAATGGACGTGGGACAACAAAAGACACCACACGTGCATTTAGGTATTACCTCGCATCTGCTGAATTAAATGATTGAGACGGACTCCGAATGGTTGGTTGGATGTACCAACAAGGTCTGGGAACTGGACAAAACTCAAAGCTGGCCAAACAATTCTATGTGAGGGCATCCAAAAAAGGCTGCAAAACATCTCAGTGGCACATCGGATTGATGCTATACGTAGGGGATCGGATGAACCAAGATGTGATCAAGGGAATTGCGTGGCTTGTCAAAGCAGGTGCAGGTTATGAAGGAATTATTGAGGCTCAGCTTTCACTAGGTGAAATATACAAGAATGGGTATGGAATCCAGAAAAGTGCTGTGGAAGCATTCAGATGGTATCTTGCTGCAGCTGAGAATGGTTCAGAAACAGCGCAACACACTATCTCGCTCATGTATCAGTATGGGGAAGGAGTAGAAAAAAGTTCAGAAAAGGCAAAACAATGGCTACACAGGATGTTTCAACATCAAATGCTTGATGACAAAGAGTTATCGCCCAATATCACTGACAGCCTTGCTGATTTAGGCAGTACAGATTCCATTTAGGAATCATTGTCAAACTTGATTGATTTTCCTAATCTTTCTGATTTATTTTTTCATTTCCTGTTCTTGCTCTTCATTGGCTCTTTATTCAAAACATATTTTTCTGATTTTATTGCCTATTTTATCATTCATTTTTTGAATGGAGAGTCTCTGCACTCTTAATCCTGAGGAGGGCAACAGTTCCTGGGCATTCCTTGCGATCTGATTGGCCAGGCCAGTAATCTTCTTTATCTTGCGCACAGGAGAGGTTTTAAGGTAGGACTAGGATTAGGGTTCTTTACTCATGGGGGAGGTTGGGGAGAGTTAGGGTTTCTCCGGAAATTTTTATGATAAAAGTGGCCAACTGTGGGACTTGAACCCCTGGCCACACCTCATGGATGTGCCTTACCTACTGAGCTATGGTGATGTGTGTTTATGCAGGTAAAAACAAGGTATAAGTTGAGACAATAATTCAAACTTTGCTGATATTTTTTGTACAAATACACATAACTTCTATGAATTAATCTTTTTAAACCTTACCTTGACCAAAAAAAAATATTTCAGTTTCTACTTTAAGTTTCAAAGAGAAAAACCTGAAAATCCAAGATAGAAGGCACGGGGATTGAACTGGCCACCCACTGGTTCAAAAGCAAATGACACAACAGATATACCATAACTTCTTTATTTTCACAAGAAAAGGCAGTGTTATTATATACAAAACCACAAGCCAAATTGGGCTGCTTTGGAATTAGGCTGCTTTTGAATTGGGCTGCTTTGGAATTAGACAGCCTAATTGGGCTGCTTTGGGGAATTGGGCTGGTTCGGAATATTAGGCAGCCTAATTGGGCTGCTTTGGGGAATTGGGCTGGTTCGGAATATTAGGCTGCCTAATTGGGCTGGTTTGGAGAATTGGGCTGGTTCGGAATATTAGGCAGCCTAATTGGGCTGCTTTGGGGAATTGGGCTGGTTCGGAGAATCGGGCTGGTTTGGAGAATTGGGCTGGTTCGGAATATTAGGCAGCCTAATTGGGCTGCTTTGGGGAATTGGGCTGGTTCGGAATATTAGGCTGCCTAATTGGGCTGCTTTGGGGAATTGGGCTGGTTCGAAATATTAGGCTGCCTAATTGGGCTGCTTTGGGGAATTGGGCTGGTTCGGAGAATTGGGCTGCTTTGGGGAATTGGGCTGGTTCGGAATATTAGGCAGCCTAATTGGGCTGCTTTGGAGAATTGGGCTGGTTCGGAATATTAGGCAGCCTAATTGGGCTGCTTTGGGGAATTGGGCTGGTTCGAAATATTAGGCTGGTTCGGAATATTAGGCAGCCTAATTGGGCTGCTTTGGGGAATTGGGCTGGTTCGGAGAATCGTGTTGTGGAGGGACTGGAAGTGGTGCTGGTTCTGTGGACAGGTGAGCTGATCGTTGTGGACACTAGAGAGATTTTGGAGAGAATTCTTAAACTTTATTCCCAAACATGGAGCTTGCAACATGAGTTTCATGTGCCTCCAACACTTCCCCTCAAGCGAACATGATTGAATAAAGAATGAATTGAACAACAATCAGACTTGCGTCATGTGACATGAATGTGACTTGATTAATTGCCAATGATTGATTAAGGCTTGGTGATTAATTCGGGTTCGGCGAAGGTCATGTGATTGTCACGTGATGGTGCCTTCCCCTTGATCGTGTGAATCGCTTGAGAGTTGTGTCTTTCTGTGCGGTCTTGCGTTATTACACCCTGTGTCAGATTCTTACTGACTAAAACACTCGTCCCTCGCTCAACCATTAAAGTGGCGAAGCAAGGATAAAGTGAAACCTTCATAGGCGGATATGTAATAATCGAACAAGTGCGCAGAGCAGGTCTTGAACCTGGGTTGTCTTGATAGCAGACTTGAGCTCTGACCGTTGAGCTAAGTGGTTGGTTTTCTTGTGTACTTTTGAACTTGAATAAATAGTTGAATTGTTCTATATGAGGTGTATGTTTAAAATATTGAAGTATTCTAGGTTCTAGAATCGAAATCGAATTGAATTGAATAGAATTGACTTAGCATTATTGGGGGCAAATCACGACTAGCCCCAATGCGTATCGCGGAAGTCAATCTTGAATCGTGAATTGTTTAAATTGAAATCGCGGTAAGAGACATCATGCCAAATCGGGCACGAAGTTTCTTGAATTGATTGCGTCCAAGGCACTTGGTGAGTAAATCGGCTGGCTGGTCAGCGGTCTTGATCCAAGTGACCTTGACTTGCTTTAAATTGACCAGTTCGCGGATATAGTGGTATCGAATATTGATGTGTCGATAGGAGAATACGTCATTGTTGCATTGATGAATAGTAGACTGGTTATCTTCGAATACTTGAATTGGTTTGTCGAGTGGTATGTTGAGTGTATCGTATAGCTGAATAAAAGATTGAAGTTCGCGTCCTAGTTCACTGATAGACATGTATTCGGCTTCTGTAGATGATAGTGGAGTGACTGGAGTCTTGGTGGATTTCCAGCTGATGACGCCATCCGCGAGAACAACCATGTAGCCAAGCTGTGACTTCGCTTCATGATGGATGTTGTACGCGGCATCGCTGTAGCCAATAGGGCTTGAATTGCCTTGTTTGGAGTAGAAGATACCGTGGTCTTGTGTGTCATGAATGTAGCGGAAGACATGCATGAGGTCTTCCCAGTGTTGTTGTGATGGTTTGCTGGAGAAGATAGAGAAAAGAGATTGCTGTAGAGATGTCCGGGCGAGTGTTGATAGCTGCGTAGTTGAGGCATCCGATGGCTTCAAGGTATAGGGATGGGTTGTTGAACAGGGGGGTGGTGTCTGATGCTGGAGTTGGTGAAAATGAGCTTGGCAAGGGAGTGGAAATTGGATAATGCGAAAAATGCCCCATAAATCGCTCCAAGATTTCCTTGATGTCTTTTGATTGGTGGATGAAGATTCCGGAGGGCACATGTTCAACTTGTATTCCGATTGTGTAGGTAATTTTTCCTAAGTCTCGCATTTTGAATTCCTTCCTAAGAGAAATCACGCCCTCATCGATAAGTGCTTGGTCACCAAAGAAATACAAGTCGTCGATGTAGATAGCCAAGTACACCGTCTTGCCATCCACAGTCTTAAAGAAGACGCACGGGTCTGCTTTCAACTGAGTGTATCCTGTTTCTTTGAGGTGAGTCGTCAACTTCTTATACCATATACGACCCACTTGTTTTAATCCGTAAAGTCCTTTTAGGAGTATCTTTATGCGTAATACTCAACAAGTCCTTTTAGGAGTTCATAGACCCTGCCCGTTCCATCGTCGTATCCGGGAAGCTGCTTCATGTAGACGGGTTCGTCGATATCGCCATACAAGTACGCGGTGCTCACGTCGCACATGCGGGTATCCCACCCGTTAATTGCTGTGAGCGATAAAAGCCATCTGAAAGTTGCTGCGCGCATAACCGGTGAGTGTGTCTCCGTATAATCCAATCCGAATTGTTGAGTATATCCTTGAGCGACTAAACGCTCCTTAAATCTTTCAACAGATCCATCGCTGTTCAACTTGACCTTGTAAACCCATTTGCTGCCGACAATGTTGATGCCGTCAGGAGCTTTCACAAGTCTGTAGGTCTTGTTGTCCACAAGCGCGTCAAGTTCGGTTTTCTCGGCTGTAAGCCATTCTTCTTGGAATTTGCTCTTCATGGCTGCGTTCCGTGTCTTTGGTGATTCAGGAATCTTCGAGATTGGCGTCGAGGTGAGTGGTTCGTCATATAGTTTATCCTCGATCGTCACTGATGACCATTCTTCACCAAAAACATGTGTTTCCTCTTCGTCGAGTGTTGGTGAGCACAGCAGCGTCGTCGCAAGCAGTGTCCGTGATTTGCTGAGTCTCTGAGACATTCCTCGCGGCGCCGTTGCTGGTTTTGGTACTGTTGGTGGTGGCTGCGGCGGTGGTCGTACCGAAGTGCCAAGACCTTGGCTTGTTAAGGTACGTTTCATCGCACTTTTGAGTGGTTTTGTAGTTTTACTAAGTGTCATTCGTATTTGATTAGTGTATCGTCGTTGATTCGAGTGATTAAGGTAAGAGTAGTGTGTATATGTTTTTGTAATGATGTGTGTTAAAAGTTGTTTTTTGATTTTGTAGTGATGTGTATGTGGAGAGTTTCCTCTCTTCGAGAGTACTTCCAATTGTATGTGGCTACCGTTGATAGAGGTGATCAAGGTATGTAATTATTGTTTGTGTGTTGGGGATCCCGGGATCAGGGCTTGGCCCTTATTAATTTAATTTTTGTTTTGTGTATTGTAGCTTCCCCTCAATCCGTTCCCGTTAAGTCTTACAAGGCGTCCCCCGCAAGTTCCAAACAAGATGAATGGTAAGGAAGGATTGGGGTTATTGTTGTTGTATCTTACGTTTTTGTTAAATGTTGATTTGTGTTTTGTAGTTCAAGTCTCGCGGCGTTTGCCTTGAGGACGGTGTGGTGTAGTTTTGGTTGCTTGCGGTTGGTTCGCAGAGCTTGAAGTGTCTCGGCGTCGAGAGGTTTGTTCTTGACTTTTTCCATTATGTCAAGATAATTTTTAACATTTGTATACAGCGACGTTGTCTTGATTAGTGACTCTGGTAAACTCAAGACCAAGTTGCGTGGAGGTGGCGAATGTTGGTTGCGGCCACGACGGGTATATAGTGGGCTTGAAGATACAATCTTTGAATCGAACGAGATGGACGCGAGCAGTTTCCAAGTCGAGGACAATAACTTGGGATGGAGTCTTGGATCCAAATCCCTTCTTTCCGTGTTGGCTCCATTTTGCTCAAGATTTGTGTTGATACAGGAAGATACTTGACAGCACACCCGAAGGGTTGGAAATGAGACGTTCGAGGACGAATTCCGGAGCTGGCATATTCGGGACTATCAATATCGCGGGATATAACAGGTAAGACATTGTTGATTTCTGATGCGTGTTCAAATGCATATCCCCAATATTCTAACGGTGCTTTGCATTGATATAGGAAAGTCCTAGCCATCTTGCTCAAGGTTTGAATTGTCCGTTCGGGCCCTCCATCCATCTGGTGCTGTTCCGGTATTCCTGGCTCGAATGAGATATTGTTGAGTTCGCAATATTTCATGAATGCGGGAGATCTTCCTAGTTCTCCTGGATCCATTTGCATCCGTTTTGTTGTAAGTTGATATTTTGTTATTGTCTTTTGATGAAGTCGGATGGCCCAAACTAAAGCTTCATCTTTGTGTTCAAGTAGCGCGACGTCAGATCTTTTCGAACCATAATTGTTCATCACAAGTGCGTATGGATATTTTCCAAGATGTGGCGGTTTGATTTCGACAACGTCAAATCCAAGTTGTTCCCCAGGTAGATGTTTCTTTGGATCTGACTTAAACGGTTGCTTATTTGTTTTACAACTTTCGCAGGAATCACATGGCATTGGCTTCGGCGGAAACTGAATTGGATGCAAGTTGCTTGAAGTATGATGACGCTGCATGTATCTGAGTCTCGCGTCACTTGCATGTCCAAAGATTCGGTGTCGAAGCTCATAATCCAGTAAGTCATTTAACATTTGACGCGAAGCTCTTTCTAATTGTCCTTTGCTTAATTCGCTTAGACGCATATTCTGAAGTTTGGCTGAGAGTAGGGAATGGAACTGACGTGACTGATTGGATGAAATGGGATGGTTGCGTACTGGAAGAAAGTGGAGTCCATTTCGTTTGATGCATTGGAATAGAGGTTGATGCGGTCCCAAGTCTGATGATGGATGGGACTTGAAGATGTAACCGGGAAGTCCTCTTGAAGATTGGAAATGGAGTCCAGCGTCTTCAAGATCATTTGTCCCAATTAGGTGAGTTACAATCTTTGGGGTGAGGCACGCGTCTTTGATTAATAACGCGTATCCATTTTCTAGAATTATGACTGCGTCTCCAGTTCCAGTAATCTGAAGCGGAGTTCCATCTTCGTCAGCGGTACCGGAGGTTCGGCTACATGGAGTAAAGGAGACGAAATAATCTGTTGTCTTCAAGCAAGTCTTTCGGCAACCTCCATCAATGACGAAGACAAATTTAGTGTTTGTTGGCTGAAACTGGTACAAGAGTTTTGGTGTTTCCTTGATACTGGTAAGTGTTTCAGTGTTGTTGTATAATGTAATGAATTCTTCTAATGACTTATCATTCGCAGGGGGGACTGCGTCTGGCTGTGACAAAACCATGTTCTCATCACCCCCCCGGTGCGGAACGCCCTTTTAAGTTCGTCATAGAGTTGATTGTAATTATTTGAATCCAGAATATCTTCGGGAGCTGGGTCAATCTTTGAAGGTAAACTGAACTTTGTTTTTGATGTTGTTGTATTTGTTGATTTTGCTGATTGTTTCCATTGTAGGGTACGTTCGGCTTTGCGGAGTTGCGGTTGAATGTTCTGATGAATGATAGAATCTGAAACGGCTTTATCTTTCCGTCGCTTCTTCTTAGTGGTAGCAGTAGTACTTGAAGGTATTTGATTTTCATCTTCTTCCATTTGATGTGACGCTGATGTATTGATGACTTGAGTTATAGATGGCGCGTCAACTTCAAGTCCATCTTTCGGCCAACTTATTGCTGGCCCTGGTAAAAACCTGCAGGAACCATAGTACCCAACCCAGAAGCTAAGTTATTTGCCTGGGTATTTATAGTATTTATGGTTTGCTGATCATTTATAACTGTAGGATGCTGCTGGAATGTAACTGTAGGTTGTAGTTGAGCAGCAGGCGGTGGTGGAAGTTGTTGTTGCGGAACCATCAGTGATTGCTGTTGGTAGTAAACGGGTTGTTGCCATTGGTAGTTGTCGAAAGGAGCATTGAACAATGCGTTTTGCGGTTTCGAAAGTAGTTGCTGGATCAGCGGATGTTTGTGTTGGAGGCACATGAAACTCATGTTGCAAGCTCCATGTTTGGGAATAAAGATAAAAAGAATTCTCTCCAAAATCTCTCTAGTGCCCACAACGATCAGCTCACCTGTCTACAGAACCAGCACCGCTTCCAGTCCCTCTACAACAGTTTGACTATGTCGTTGCGGATCTTGTTTGGTGGCAGCAGCGGCTTCCCCTGAGGGAATGGAAGTAGCGCGTTGAATGGGTAGTCTTGCAACTTGAAGCATTGAACGTGAAAGTGGTTGCCCCTGCAAGTTTGGCAAGGACTTGGAGGTTGTTGAGTTGTAAACTCTAAGGCATGTAAGCGGTGAGTGGGTTGGTTACTATTAACAGGAAATTGTCTTCCCTGGTTAACGTATCCTCCCCTATTAGAGTTCCCGCCTCCACGATTCCACTGGGTGTTCTGAGCTGGATAAGGTCCGGGACGGCCGTTCGCATTGTTGAAGCTTCCGCGACCACGGCCTCTACCACGTCCACGGAAACCTCCTCGCCCAGTCCCATTGGAGTTGAAGTTGCTGCTTCCGTTGGGTTGTCCACTTCCAAGGAGCAAGGCAAAATCATTTGCAGTCTTTTTTGGTTTGAAGCCGATGTTCTTCTCAGTCTCCAGGAGTTCTTTCAAGAGATCACTGAGGTTTGTAATTTCAAGACTTTTGATTCTTTGAATTTGATGACCAAAAGATTGTTTATAGAGTGCGTCAATGACATGATTAATGACTTCAGGGAGATTGACGAATGGACGGAATGTGGCATTAGTTGGATCAGCGCGCATCTTGGTGAGAATATTTGAGAATCGGTTATAGTATTCGCTAATCGACTCATGTGACAGATGTTGAAGTGTGATCCATTCTTTGATAGTCTCCTTCGTATCTGTCCTAGTCTGTGCATTGTAGTATGTCTGGAGGTTTCGAATCCAGGTACGTGCACATTTGGTGTTTTGCTGACAAATATTCAATAGGGCAGCGGAGATGTTCCATTTGATGATACGTTGCATCATCTTGTTGTTTGCGTAAGACCCTGGACAAGTATTTGGGACATCAGTCAGTTGAAGAACCCATGGATCGTTCGGGTCTTCAGGATTATCCCAGACTGCAAGTTTAAGAAGCTGCGGATCAGCCGTGATTGCACCATTTGGACCATAAGGAACCAAGTAGTTGTTGATGTTGTCATTGTGGGACTCTTGGTCAAGACAGATGGTGTGGAGAACATTGTGTTGGGCTGCAACACCTTCAATATCGTCAACCCACTGGTGGAAGTCACTGATGTTGTCATGGTCAAGTGTAAAAGTTGTTTTCAAGTTGTTGTTGGTTGTCATTTTTTGTTGAAGTCAGAAAAATTTTTGAGGCGTAGTAGTTGGGGGTTGGTTGAGTTTCAAGTGTTTCAAGTAGTAGAAAGTTGTAGTTGTTGTAGTAGAATAAACTGGTTTTAATAAGTAGTTTTAGCTTTTTTTTTTTTTTTTTGGTATGAATTGTATTTTGTAATAAACACTTGTGGAACTACTATTTTCCCCCCAATTGCTCGGATTGATAAGTAAGGCCCGGCCTCATACTCCGGATTACGAGTGATTTCCACCTAATCCCCCTTGTAGACCCCCCGTCTACTATCACAATCACTTCCCCGCTCCCATCCTCCAACTCGTCTTGAGTTTCCACCTATGTTGTGTACCCCTAATCTGCAACAATCCCGCTTTCTCCACTCCCATCCCTCAGGTCCTCTTGAGCTTCCACGTTTATCGGGGGCCTCGGTATCAAAAACCCCTGTGGGGAAAAAAGAGAGCCCCCATCTGGCCTCCCTTCCACCATATGTCTCTTGCTTGTGGGGTTCCGGTCCCCTTGCTGCTTGCTTGATCCTTGTGTTGGTGGAATCCCCTCTGGATAGGTCCACTCTTGTTGCCGTCCCTTGAGTATTTGTAGGGATACCAGTTCCATGTCCACATCTCTGTCAGGAATTTCTAGTCTTTGTCTTTCCCTTGCTATGTCATGGCTGATTTCTTCCAATGTCGTTTTCCCTTTTCTTAGCTCTTTGAATGCTCTGTCTTCATATTCTTGTAGTTCTTCCAGTTTCCTTTTCAGTTGTTTCTTTTCAATTTCCTTTTCCTCTCCATGCATTTCCTTCTTTTTGTTTTTCTGTCTGCTCTTGTCAGTTTTCGATTTCTTTCCTGGCACTTGGTGTTTTTTTGGTTTGTATTTGAATTCATCATTCTTGACCTATGCGTTCATGTATCTGCTAGATGTTGTTGTCCATCCAGGCTGTATTTTCTTGATTCCTTTTCTGTCTTCCATTAGCGTTTTGATTGCTTTTTTAATTCTCCCCATTCTTCCTGAGCATTCCTGGTTTCCTGTTGCGTCCATTATCCCCTCGCATAGTTGTCATATGGTTTCACTTTTGATCTTTGTGTTTTTGGTTGTTCTTGGTTCATTGTTCTTTTCAGTTTTGTTTTTGGGTCCCTCTTTTCTGGGGTTTTTATCTTTCCTCTTGGTTTTGTCTTTCTCAGTGATTCCGCAGGCAAGTTCAAATTCAATTGTCTTTTCGTTGCGGTATTTCCAGATTTTCTCTTTTACTTCGTATCTCAGGTCTTTCCATGATTGTACAATAATTCTTCTGGTACTTTCCGCCTTCTGTACTCCACATTTTTTGATGCATTCATGGGTTATCTCTGGTATAAGTCCATATCCTGCAACCTGTTCAAATGAGAATCTGTCTGTTTTGGAGTTTATTGGGTTCATGTTTTCCTCCATGTATTGGTTTGTTGGTTGTCCCATCCAGTTTCTGAACCACTTCTCCAGTTTGGTCTTAATTTCCTATAGTGTCAGATTACTTTCTTTCTCAATTTCTCCTTTCGGGTTGCTTCCCGTTGGTATTAGAGTTGGTTGGATGCCCCCCTCAGGGTTACTGGGTCGTTGTGGTTTCTCCTTGCTTTCCTTTTGGCACTCTTCTTCAATCTTTTTACTAAGATTTTCGATGAAGTTGGTCATAATTTCTCCTCTGGTTTCTTGCATTACTGGGCAGTTCCATAGGTGCTCATTTGTTTCTTCCTCATCTGAGAGGCATACTCTACAGCATCCATCGGGGTAGAGGTCCTGATGTCTTCTTCGCATTTCTTTTTGGGTTAGGGTTACTGGTTTTAATAAGTAGTTTTAGCTGTTTGTAGTAGATTTAGAAGCTGTAGCGGCTTTGGTAGTAGCGGCTGAGGTGCTTGTGTAACAGTAAATGCTTGAAAGTTCCGGCTTTTTAAGGGTTCCCTGACTAATTGGTACAGGAAAAATTGAACAGATGTTGAGTAATAAGACTTCTTAATCTGTTGTAGAGGGACTGGAAGCGGTGCTGGTTCTGTAGACAGGCGAGCTGATTGTTGTGGACACCAGAGAGATTTTGGAGATAATTCTTAAACTTTATTTCCAAACATGGAGCTTGCAACATGAGTTTCATGTGCCTCCAACATGAAGGAAGGTCCATATTGCCACCCCATCAATTGTCAAACTCCATATCCATGGGATCTCTCCCCTCTTTCTGAAAATCTCCACTGTATTCCATGTGTTCTCTAGCCTCGGACGGGGTCAGCCCACTAATGTGTCCAACACCATCAGATCATCTCCAGCAACATTTGCATTCCTAACTGTTGATACTTCTTTGACTATTGATGAGCACATTGTACTCAACCCAGCTTGCTCGACTACATTTACTTTAACTTCATCTTCAGACGAGTCCGAAATAAATTTGTTTGACAGAACAGCTGATAATTAAAAAAATACACAAATCACATTATAGATAAACTACAATCATGTTGCAAAAAGATGATTCTACCTCTTTTGAAAATGTCTGCATATAGCTGGCCCAATTGGGTTGCTGCTGCCTACTTTCTGAATTCGTTCATAGTGAGGTGACCATAACAGAGAAAATACTCAGCAGCTTCACAGTGTCCAGTCTTCACAAACCTGGTTTTTTTCGGTCTTGATTTCAATAAAGTCATCCCCAGCTTCATTTTTAAATGTTCCTTTGAAAGCTTCAGTGAAGAATTGCTGGTTAGTGGCAATTAGTTTGGAGGGGCTTGGATCTTTCCTTTTTTGGAGGATTGACATGGCTCACTGTTGCTGGAAGCAGGGGCAGAAATCTGAGACTTTCTTCTCTTGGGGCAGGTTGGCGTCGAGGGACCTTCAGGTGCACCAGAAGCTTGCTGTCTATCTGATTTTCTGGGGGCAATCAGTATGGGCAGCGGGGCATGAGGAGGTGGAGGGGATGCTGGAGTTGTTTGTTGAGGTGTTGGAACTCGGGCCTTGGGTGCTGGCTTGTGTTGTTGGTCTGTAGTCGGAGCGGGAGGTTGGGGAGTTGCACCAGATGTGGAATCATTGTCACCAGGTATGAATCCAAGAGTTTCAGGTTGGGCATTTGAAGGGTGAGCAGGTGGATTGCTTGCATTCAGACAAGGGCCAGCATCACATTCTGGTTCACTACCATTGGCAGGCTTGCTGGTGTTCATGTCTCCTCTTCAAGATCCATTGGTGTATCTTCCTTGTGAAGTATCAGCAGGGTTTTTCCTAGAGGCCTTAACTCATTAAAAGATTTCTTAAAATATCTTAACTTATTAACACCTTGTTTGTGTTCAAGCATTCTGCACAAAACAATACCATCCACCTGATTACTGTCACACTTGTCTTTTATTGATTTAGATGCGACAGCAACTGTGTATATAGCAATGGACAGCATTATCTCCGTGAAAGCGTTGAATAATTTCATGATGAAATCATTTGGTTCGATATTTCTTGGATCCAACCTGTCTAAATGTGCTTGCATGAACCATTTCGACAACTGCAATTCCAGCTGTAACAACCTGGCGGAATTTGCCTTCAGCGTCTTCCGTAGCTGGCATTCCCGTGAACTGAAATGTTTTTTTACACATAGCCCGGTATGCTACGTATTTTGAGTATGTTGTTGTGATCGTGTTCCACATGTATTCATCTGGAGTAACCAAACTAATTGAAACAAATTAACTATTTAGAGAAATAGTGTCCAAGTATGTATACTCACCATATGTAACTACATAGAAACGCCAGTTTAACTTGAGCATGTTGAAGAACAGTGTGTGTGTGAGCAATAGGGAACACAGCACAAGAGAATCAGAGCAAGAAGTAAAGAAACACAAGAAGGGGAAAATGAACCAATATATAGTAATACATTTGGGGAGTGGTTGAGTATGTGAAACCCGAAATAAATGACTGATGTTTCAGAATTGTGTTTGTGTTCAACATATGTTTCATTGCTTTTTTGTTGACAGCAATAAAATTCTGATAGTTTACAGCTATCGCAAGACACTTTCTGCTATACTCTGGACTGGCTGAAAAAGGATTCTATCACAGTTTTTTGAAGCAAATATTTATTAATAATACATATTCTTGAGCCAGAACACAACCAGTACCCGATTTAAGATAATGACACTCCAGCGCGGACGCCCGCATATGCATTGCCATCTTCTTCCAGTTTAACAAGAGCATAAATTCCCACCTCTGTGCTCGTAACAGGATCAGCACTTCATGGTGTTATCTTGTCAAGAGCGGCTTACCGCAACAGTGTTGACAGCATGGACAGCACAAGACTCGGGAATCTAAAGCACACTGCCAGAAGGGTTCTTGAACACTGTAGCAAACCAAGGCGTCAAAAGCTTCTCAAAGTGATGGATTGGCCTCATAACATGCCGGCTGTACAGTGTGGCAGTGAAAATTATGTGTTGTAATACAACGTTTGAGAGGGGGATTAGATATGAGATCCAGATTCTTGTATCTTGGGGTTGGCACGCCGCGTCAGATGTTGCTGTAATCAATGATAACTAATTTGGTTATAGAGGAGTCCAAATTGTCCCCAATCGGGGATGGGTGGTTTAACTGCCACTGTCATGTCTCTAAACAGAGATGTAGTGGGAGCAGAAGGTTCTTTGGAAACTTTGATGGCAAAGAGAGCTATGGGACAAAATTAAACACCATGGCTGTTTTTAAAAGTGTTAAATGTCTATGATAGACGGCGAAAATAAAGTTGGTTTGGCCTTTCCTGTTTTCTTTACCATATTTTGATTGGTGAGTTTCTGATTGGTCAGTTACTTTTTTGTGTTTTGTGAAGTTTTGTAGGGGCGTACTGACCACCGTACAGATTGGTGTTGGATACAAAGTATGACAAGATGTGGTTCAAACAGAAGCTCAGAGTAAATAAGCCTTTGTTATCAGGATTGCAGAAATGCTTAATGGCCTGCAGCTCCTCTTCATTACTTAACTCATCCTGGCACTTTGGATGAGTCAGCTTCTTTGTTTGCCATGAGCAAGTCAACTGCCTCTTGATCTGTTTGGCAAATCAAGGAAAGCTTTGAGGAGTTTTCTGGATTTCCAAACACATACCTTGCCATTGATTGATCATTGTTTCCAATTGAGAGACCTCACAACTTTGAAGGGTGATATTGCCACCATTTCTTTCCAGCTTTCAAGTTTCAGATTGTCATGGACCACACAATGTTGATTTGCTCATATGATATTTGACCTAGAAGTTATAATGACGAGCTTATCTACAACATGATCTAATTCTCAATTTAGTTTGATAGGAGAAAATTTCATGCAAGTTCACACACATAAATCCGGCGAAGGCGTTTTCTGTTCCAGTGTTCAAGGAATGCGCCCAATTTTTTTTGCTGTCACCACAGCTAGCAATTCTATTCATCCCAGCTTCCATTCTTGGTCTTAACATGTAGCTATGATCCAACATGTGGTTGTAATCATGGTCCCCACTGTCAGAATCCATGACATCAAGTTCTGGGAATTCTGTCCAGTGGAAATACCTTTGGGGAACCATATAATGAATGCATGGAGACGCGCCAGCATGATCTTAACAGTGACATCATATAATGTTCACGCATGTTGACAGGAAAGCATGAGATCCTTGGAACAAAATGCACCAACTCCATTCCCAACCAAATTTTGGTATTGCTTGATTTGCTCCAATAGAATCTTCAGAGCTGCATGATAGAAATTGCGTTTAGTTTTCTTTGATTTTTCTGTACCGATTTCAGCTTTACACCACTTGACAAAGGCTTTTGGAACAAATCCAACAAGTAGTTTTGTTTTCCAATTGTGTTTAATAGCTAATGGAAGATTTGGTGAAATCAGATACATTTGATGCTCACTAGTCTTGTCATTCAGTTGAGTTGCATCAGCATACTTCTTCATCATGCTGCTTCTACCAGTTACCCATATTTATTTTCCCATAAATGCTTTCACCCATCTCTGAAAGAACATTTCCTTTCTAAATTCATGAATCTTGTTGGGAGAGTCACGACACCCAGCAATTCTTGGGGTTTCCTAGTGCCTCTAGGTTACTAGGCCCCGACATTACCAAATAGGCTATGCGACTCATGTTACTGACTGGAGGCCTGAACAGTTTCTAGCAAATCAGCTCAATTGTAGCATCAATGGTGTTGCGGCATTCAAACTAGAGACATACGCTCAGTCACTCTGCTTCTTCGCAGTGCAGGTTACAAATTCATTTTGTCTTTATAGGATTTAATACCTGGGGGCAAACATTTCTTTCTAGGGGGTGTTTTATTTTGATTGTCAGAAAATTTAAAGAGGCTACCTCTTGCTTTCCAAAGAAACTCTGGTGAGCTATTTAAATAAAATCTTGATGAACAGTGAACAGAAGATGTCAAACAAATTGTCATCGTAAGACTGCAATTGGTGCTGCTTACTTGGCATATTCTAACCCAAGCTCACATGTACTATACTGCCCCACCCCATGAATGAAATTTTTCATGTGAATCAAGTAGTTTAATACTAGCTTGCACTGTATTTGGCAGATCAGAGGGTTTGAAATAAGCAGGCCGTGAATAGAAAAACCTCATTCATTAATCTGTTAGAGGCTGATGGATGTTGCTGAATAAGGTGCATGAAGTCATAGTACAAAATGTTGGCATATGGGTGAACAGAGGGAATGGAATGTAAAGAGTCAAGGGACTGCACCATCAGCAGGCCAAAATCCTAGTGCTGTGTTGAATAATTAAAACTGTTTTTGTTCAAGATTTTGTGGCTGGTTCCGAAACTGGGGTGTCCGGCTTGTCAGAAGCTGGATGCAAATGGTCAAATTGGGGACAGAAGTTTCTGAGGTGGCTAGAATCAAGGTCAGCATCATCTTGTGATGGGCATCAAAGTGCTCAAAAAAATATCTGAAATCAATGATTGCATGACAGTTGCTGCCGGTGCTCCTCGGGTGAAGTAGTTCTTTTTTCAGCCACAGCAGATGCTTTCTTTCTATGAGATGCCCTATTTTTGTGGAACATGATGGCATTGTTTGTTGTAAAAACAAAGCCTGGCCAACATACACCTCAATATTTGGAACTGGCAGGCGTCAGGCTTGTGATCAGATTTTGACCAGCAATACTGTGGCGATTGCCAGAAGACCAATCCCACCGCTTCCAGTTGTCCACACCACTAGACCAAAAAACAGCCGGCCAGATTACTAGAAACCCTCTGATATTCTGGTGAAAATTGATTGGTGTTGCTGCGGGTAACCTTGCAGGAAGAACAGAAGAATTCATCCAGCCTGTGATGTCCCAGTCCAAATGATGAATAATCTTGGATGTAATGAACACAATAGAAGCAAGCGTAATATAGCCCAGTAGCAAAGTATTTGTTGTTATTTGCTTGATACAATCATCATAATCAGCATATCGAGTCCTTGAGTCTGAAGCATATTCTATATAAATAAAAAAAATAGTTCTTAAGTAAAGTAGGTGCTCTGAAGCTTTTAGGAAACACAACACGTTCTTACCCAGGTGACTCCAACTCTCACCAACAAATATAAATTGAAAGCTTCAAAACATACTCCAACCACCCAAAAACACGTTAATAATTGCCTTCACCAATCCATGCTGGATGGTACAAAAGTGACATTATCAGCCAACAGGGTTTTAACAATGCCAGTTTTATCCTGGTATTAGTTTATGAGCTGGCTAATGTTGGGAGGATTTCTGAGATTGGCATGTTTTTCTCCTCAGTATAAATTGTTGGAAGCGGCCATGTACTGATTTGAGGTTTTGAGAGATAAATAGAGGTGGTGAGGTTTGTAGAGGTATTTGGTTCAGGATTATTCATGGAAGACTGGGTGGGGTCCTCAGGTTTCGCAGAGTCTGATTCCAGATTTAATTCTGATTCCCAATCTAAATGCATTGAAAAATGCAAATAGTCACAAAACACAATATCTGCTTAAGTACTCTCACTGAAAGACTCCTTTTTCTGTAGCCATTCCTTGAATAGCTCTATGTCCTCTATTGAATACTCCTTTTCCTTTTGGTGCGAGTCTTGCCCCCTTGCTTCTGAGTTATACGGACTGTTTCCCCCATAATAAAAGTCTTCATCCTCTTCAATTTCATTTTTCTCCTTGGGAGCAGCTTTCCCTCTCCCCTTCCCCTTCCCCTTTGGGGGACCTGTCAGTTTCCCCTAAGGATCCCCCCCCCCCCCCCCCCCCCCCCCCCCCCACTTTCACCACCGCCTTCCAAATCACTTGCAGTGTCCTCTATTACTCGTTTGGTTGGGGGTTTTCCTTGTGATGGAGAACTGGAGGAAGCTGCCTTTCTCTTGGGCCTTTTTCTTCCTTCCCCATCACCCCCAACAATGTGGTAGGATTTAGGAGCCGGGTTTTTGTTTTCAAATAAAATTTTTAAATAAAATTGAGCAAAGAGAAAGTGGAGAAGATATTTTAATGATTAAAATGATATCTTACCTGTTGTCTTTGTACCCGTGGTTGTATAGAACTCAATTTTGCACTGACCAACGCCTCAAAATCTGCAACCTCCCAATCATCCTAATTCAACAAGGACTAAATACAACTTATCAACTGTCTTGCTGTTGATAACACTCCCTTCAGCTTACAGCAACATTTTCTCAAAGGCCGGAAGAATAGCCCTTGAATCTTTGGCTAATCGCGTTGCAACATCCCTTGGGCTGAGGGAATCAATTACCAACTTATCCCGTCTTATACAGAGATCCAAGGCGGTGAATGGTTCAATCTTGTTGTTGATCAGAAGTTGCAACATAACAGCAATCTATTCAGAAGGTAAAATGTGTTTATACATATGATCGTTTCCACTTGCCTTATTGGCTAGTTGCTTTGCTTGCCCATGTTTCTTTGGTTAACATTTGGTACACATTTTCACAGGCCTGAAATGTGACAATGGCTCCAGATCTGTTTGTAGTACATTTGATGGTTCCAGAAAATCAAGAACCTTTGTCATGTGTCCAAACATGAGGATGATCAACATCAATGTGTTTGTGTGTTCCGTCAACTTCCCAATGCTATTATCAAATTTTTTCCAAAAATCAACCATGAAATCCGAAATTCCACCGTCGGGGGTTTGGACATTTGTCATGCTACTGAGTACATTTTCAACAAAATACAAACCTATATTTTGGGTGTTGGTGTAGATGTATAGTTTAGCCAAAAAAACAAAAGGAAGATACAAATGCTGTTCATCAACATCATTTGCCGAAGTCAATGAATTGGCTGACACTTTCGAGGTGGAAGATGAGGATGATCCTGTTTGTAAACAAGGAAGTGTCAAAGGTGTGATCTGATCAAGATCACTCATTCAAACACCCCTGTACCTTGGTTCATTGTTGCTGTCTGTCAATAAAGAGCAATAAAGAAACCTGCTTCAATTGGCCGTGTAGTTTAGCCAAGAATGTGAAGCTGGCACAACATGCCAAACCTTGGGATTTTAAAATAAAAAAAGGTCATCAGCATAATGAACAAAATAAAATTAACATTGTCTGCGCCAGAGTGTGGAGACAATGGCGTTGCAGGTGATGGTGGCATCAGAGATAAATAGTAATATTTAATAATGTGTAATCTCATTCAGAACACCGGAACTCTGAGGCAGGTTGACAGTATTCCCCACCTGTAGTATAGTGAAAGAAGATCAGATTAGAAAACAGATATTTTAATAATTGTTTTTCTTGCCGTATTTCCTGTTGACCTAGAGTCCTTCTAATTGCAAAATAGTCAGGAGGAAAGAAACATACCGTTTTCACAAATCAATCTCTGCAGTTGTAACCAATAAAGCTATTAGATTCTAAACTATAATTTCAGAGGCACCTAATGGACCAAGATGGCCTTCTCATCAACTCCTACACTGCTGATCAAAAAACAATTAGCAGTTCCTTAATTTGAGACTTTGCAATTGTGGATGGATACTTTTTGATTGTTGTGCTGTAAAGAACCCTTTGAATATACATGATTGAACTGTATCCACTGTGTTTGCTTGCTTTGCAACACCATCAACAGTTTGCCCAATACGAGTGATTGGGCGGTGTTTGCAGCAACAGAGTCTTTCAAACTCTGGATATTCTCCGCATGAAGGCGTGTATGCTATTCAAGAGAGTGACACAATTTTTTGAGAGACCTGGATCTACAGGTGGTGGCATTTGGTGGTAATACTGCTGATATTGCTGATGACGGCTGTTGTGCCACTGGCTTGAGGATTGACTGGACTCAATGTTAGTACATATAAAATGAAAGAAAATGCCAACTCACCCCCCAAAATATGACATGAATGTCAAGTGTTTTCACAAGAGTTTCAAAACTCATATTTTTGAATTGTAAGAGAATTGCGCAATCAAAAAATGGCAAGATTCTAAAAAAAATGGAGGGAAGAAATTGCAGCCACCAATGCAATTGAGGATTCTTTGGGGACCAATGGAGCAGATACCTTAGGGCTGCCAAGAGCAAGAAATTGAGGGTATAATTGCAACTAAAATTAACAAGGAAACACTGGATCCAAGTATTCCAGTCTTTGAACATGAAGGATTTGAAGAAGACCATGAAAACATTATACTAGTTAATTGAAAAAACCTGGGAGCAGACTTTGGAAGAAGATATTTCAGATAAATTGTGCAGGACACTGGAATCAGATGATGAAAAATTCAGATGTGCTAAAGAACCACACAACTCTTGCAGCTAAGGTTTGATGATAAATTTGAACTTGATGGGACTCAATCTGATGTTCCAACCTCCTTTCACTTTTATGTCTGCAAGAAAGTCTAATCCTGCCACTCCCAAGTCCAAACCACATGCTTCTACTCTCTCACCAGCAGATCAGCAAAATCTTTCTATTTCTTCTTCTTTGTTTAAAATTCTTTCTATGCCAGCTTGGATAAACTTAACCATCTTTTGCCGTACTGCAATTCCATTTTGTATCCAAGCCAAGGCTTCTCCTTATGATATGTTAATCAACAGTAACTTTTATGCCAACAGTATTAGTGGCAGTTCTTTGTCTCAAGATCTGACATGAGAATGCTTTCAGAGCACTTCTGGCATTGGAGGCCACCCCATCCTGTCCTTATTCTCCAATGCCATCCTATCAGAAGTACTCTGTGTTTCACAATTACCTACATTGGTACTTTACTACATCCCTATGGTCAATTTGACAACAAGTGCTGGCATGCGGCGTCCTCATGCACTAGTTTAGTGCCAAGAGCCACCAGAACCAGAAAAAATTGTGAAAATGAGTCATTGTGACTCGAAAGTGTGAGACAGACAAAATCTTCTGATAGCTTTATGGCTACAAGCCAAACAGGACAGAATTAAACCCATGGTTTATTCAATAAGCAAAATGGCTCAGTTTGAACTGGCAGCCCCCGGTCCGTGCCAAAACAACAGCCCATTAACCAATAGAAAAAGGCAACCTTCAATAATAAATTTGAAAAATAGCATGTCTCTCCCCTAAACTCTCTGTTAAATAGGACTATAGGTGTATCCCTTCTTGGTGGTATCAAGGGCAAACCAGAATTTGTCAATGCCATGCTGTATGTTCCTGAATGCTATAGCCTCAATCTCAATGTCTATGTCCACTCTTAGTATCAATTGACTCATCATTTCAATCTTCACCTGCAGTTCACTCCTGATGTTTGCCTCTCAGAATCACCAACAAAATCAACAAACAACCAACCCTATGTCTTACTTATCTTGACAAGGACAACCACATTTCCACTAAATTGGGTGTCAAAGATCATGGTGAGTGGTCAGTGTGCTATAAAGGAGGGCTGACAGCCACGTACCCACTTTAGAATTCGTGGTATATTAGAGTTTGCGTGGCATTAATTCAATAAAGCTGTTGTGTTTATTGTATTCTACATTGCGAGTCATAGGTTGCTTTTTTTTTTTTTTTTGCCCCTAAACACATTGTGGCTGTGATTGTCTAGTGCTGTGTCACTACAACATGATGATATATTTTTCATGTTTCTTTTCTGGGTGAGGAATGTTCCTCTGCTGTTTCAATTGTGTAAATTTTATTGAAGTGTTTTCAACAGTTTCACTGGCCAACAATTGTAAGAAAAAACAACTAAACCGAATATTTGAAAAAAGACACAGGGTCAAGTCTCTTGCCAAAGATTCTCTCTGATCCTGACATTGACGCAAGGTTGGAAAGAAGGGGAAAAGCTCGAGCACAGTCGACCAAAAAAAAAGGACATCAAGTCGAGTATTGCTCTCGCAGGGAAGTGTTGGGAGAGGATGATGAAGTGGTAATGGAAGGCAGTCTTCCCTATCTGGATTACAAGTTTTGAATCCACCAAACGTACGCCTGGTCGAACTTGGTTGATAGTGGTGTTTCTGAAATTCTGATGACAAGCAGTTTCAAGTCAGCGGATTTTGATTCAGAGGAAGGATTGGATATTTACTTGATCAATAAGATTGGCCCGATTACGCTCAAAGCTTTCCATCCCTTGACGAAATGTCCCTCGATTGATCAAGTTGGATTGTTTCCAGTTACGTTGGGGGACATCACGGTTCGGAACCCATCAGATTATTACAATAAGCAGTCAGCGGATTTGATTATGGCAACGCTTGGTAAGCCTGCTTGGAAAAAAGGAGGTGTAGGTTTGTGTTGAGCACCGAAAATAAAAACTTGCAAAAAACAGGATGGCATCCACAAAACGTCTCATTTATTACCACACGAATTGGGCGTGCTATGGCCGCAACTTCCAAGTCAAGGATATTCCAATCGATTGTATCAGCGACATCAATTATTCATTCTTTGATCTGAGAGAGAAGAATGGCTTTCTGGTTCCAACAAGTAGCGATCCGTGGGCTGACACGGACAAGCGATACGGACCAGGCGAAGGCGTATCACCTTCCGACTCAGACGCTGATGCGTATTTCGGCCAATTTGGCCAGTTCTTGAAGCTTAAGCGGTATGATGTTTTTGCATCGTGAAGTGTCTGAAACTCATCTTCACAACAATCAAATATGTAATCCAGTCAGGGAAAACAATTCCGCCTTGGTCTCTCGATTGGCGGATGGTCGTATTCCAAGCGGTTCTCGTCTGCCGTATCGACACCAGCAGCGCGCCATGCCTTCATTTGCGAAATCGTTGCGATTCTCCAAAAGTATCCCGGACTATTCGACCGCATTGACTTGTTGAGTGCTTTTTTTTTCCTTTTTCCCCCCTTGTTGATCGTTTGACTTTTTTCCCCCGCAAACGTAGCGACTGGGAACACATTTCGCCGGCCGGCTGCAACTACGGCGCCGCCGGAAACGAAACGCGGCCCGACGACGCCGCCAATTTCGCCGCATTCCTCAGCGACCTGCGCCGCACCCTTGACGCGACCGCCAACCTGGCGCGCGTCGAACTCTCGGCCTGCGTCGTCGGCGACCCCGCGAAAATGTCGGCGCTGCCGCTCGCCGCAATGAGCCAAACCCTGGCGACGCTCAACATCATGACCTACGACTTTGCGTCGTCCGCCTGGGGCCCGTGTCTGGCCGGTCACCACGCAAACCTCAGGACCACGCCGTACTGCCCCTTGTCCATTGAGCGCGCAGTCGACTTTCTGATCGGCAAAGGTGTGCCCGCGTCAAAGCTCATTATTGGCGTCGCGTTGTATTCCAGGGGTTTCGCGAATACTGGCGGGCTGGCGCAGCAGGCGTCGGGTGCTTGTCCAGACAAGTCTTGGGAAGACGGCGTTGTGGATTATAAGCAGCTTCCTGTGGCAGGGGCGACTGAATATTGGGATGATCAGGCAAAGGCTACTTACTCTTATGATCCAGTGAAACGTGTCTTGAACTCGTATGACTCTGTCCAGAGCGTGCAAGCGAAATGCGCCTATGTTCATGAGAAGGGGTTGGCCGGAATCATTGTTTGGGAGAGTAGTGCCGACTTTCCTATTTCACACCCACGTAGTTTGACGGCTGCATTGCACGCAGGACTTAACTGTGGGAGAGGGGGGGTGCAACAGAATTTGCCGCCAAGTGTAAATCAAAGGGTGGAGCAGCCGCCACCGGCTGTGGCGTCAAGTTCTAATCAAAGCCAATTGGCGCCGTGGCTTGTTGGTCAACCTCAAGTGGCAGGGGCACCACCACCACCTCAACAACAACAAGCCCCTCAGTCTCAAAAGGCATCATGGTTATGATAAAAACTTGTACTTTGCGTTAAATCTCCATGTTGCACATTCACGAGTACGCCATTCAACCAATGAATAAACCTATTTAGTAGTAAAAGTTTATTCAACCAATTGACTTGCACCCGTGTTGCTGCCGCTCGCTTCTCCCCCATTCCCATGCTTTGTACGAATGTGCACCTTCAAGTTACTAGAGCTAGAAAACTTTCGTTGGCAAATATCGCACGTTTCCGTTTTGTGCAACCGCTTATGTGCCAAAAGGGCCTTTTAAATAAATAAAAAAAAAAAAGGTTCAGTCAGTTGGATAAAACAAACAAACAAACAAATAAACATCAACAAAACCTCTTTTGATGGAAACTCTTTTCCCTTGCATTGTTTACACGACAGCTTGGAGTTTGTTTTCGGCGTGGCGACAACACTACTTGTATCACTGTCAGCATCTGCTTCAACAAGATCTGACGCTGCCTTCCCGCCGCCATTGTGTGAGGCAACATGTTTTTCATACAAGTGTGGTCTCTTGAAGACTACGTTGCATGTTGGACAAGCAAGAGAATGTGCTTCCTTGCTGTGCGTTTGAAGTTCCTGGATTGGCATGTGTGAGATAAAAAGAGAAAAGGAGGAATGACATTGCCGAAGGAGAAAGGAAGAGAAAGGAGAAAAGAAATCAAAAAAAAAAAAAAAAAAAAAAAAAACAGCAATCACCGCCTACAGCGGTATGAAGGCGGTATGAAACCACCGCCTACGGCGGTATGAAGGCGGTATAAAATCACCGCCTTTGGCGGTATATAATCATTCACCTCTCTAGAATCAAACGGAGCCTGACACTGTTTACACTTGAAAGCACCAGCGGCTTTAACATGCTTCAATTGATGCAACTTCAACTGTTGAGCTCTCTTGAACCCTTCTTGGCATTCACTACAAACAAAAGGTTTTGCATCTGAATGAACAAGAGCATGTTGACGAAGGTATTCTGAACGTTTAAAAGTAGCAGGACATTGAAGACACTGGTATGGTTTTTCGGACGTGTGTACAAGACCATGACTTTGAAGGAGGTTGGCGGAAGCAAAGAGCTTTGAGCAGATTGGACACATGTATTGTTTGGACATGTGGGTGAGATTGTGATCGCGTAACTCCTGGGTAGTCGTGCAATAAAATAAATAAATAAGTAAATAAATATCGAAGAAATGGAGAGAAATAAACCCATAAAAAAACAACAACAACAATAGCGATCGCCGCACCTTTTGGCTTGAAAACTTCTCCTCGCACGTCTTGCATGCAAACTCGCGGTTTCCCATGTGGTTATAGAGCATGTGCTGCGGCAGTTCTGCGGGGCGCTTGAAGGTGGCCGAGCACAGGTCGCACTTGTACGGCTTCACGTCCGAGTGCACCAGCGAGTGTGCGTTCAGCTGGTGAGTGTTTGTGAATGTGGCGGGACACTGGCCGCACGCGAGCAGCTTCGGCGGCGGCGGGGCGTTGTTGTTGTTGTTGTTGCTGTTGTTGTTTTTGTCCATGTCCAGGCCGGCGTCGAGGTCCATCGCGATGTCCATCCCGATGGCGTCGATGCCGCCGATGCCGCCGAGCCCGTCCATGTTGTCCATGTTGTCCAGACTGTCCAGGCTGTCCAGCGCGCCGCCCAGCACGAGCTCCGTTGCCGCTGCCGCTGCCGCCGCCGCCGCCACCTGCGCCTGCGCCGCCGCCGCCGCCTCGGCCGACGCAAACTCGATGCTGTCGCCGTCGCCGTCGAGCCACGCCGCGAGCGAGTCTTCGTCGGGGTCGGACGCCATGTTGCTGCTTTGAGTTCCTTTGTTTTTATTGAAAAATGTTTTTCGCTTTTTTGCTTTTTTTCGCTTTATTATTGATTTCCCCCCCAAAATCACAAAAACGCCTCTGCCACCCCGCCCCGCCCACACCGCTTCGTGCGGTGCGTGTTTAGTATCTATTGTCGTTCAGTTTCAGCCGTTCATTTCAGTACTCACTTTTCTCTTTTGAAACACACAAGAATAAAAACAAAAAGTAAACCTTGCGTGTTTTGAACTTTTTATCGCACGTTTCACACGAAAAACTGAGGTCCCGAGAATGTACATATGAGTGTTTCGTCAAGTCCTGCATGTATGTGTGTGTGTGTGTGTCTATGTGAGTTGGGGGAAATAATACAATAACGAGAAATAAAAAAACACAACTCAACTGCTTTCGTCTTGAACTGTTTTTCACACACATTGCATGCATAATCCCTCATATTCGAATGATCCATCATGTGGATTTTTAAATCAGTTGCTCGTTTGTACGCTGCTGGACATTGTTCGCATGTAAACGGTTTCTCATCTGAATGTACTAGACTATGGCTTCGTAATTCCTAATATGGGGGAGTATTGTAAATTTATTGATATTATTTCAATAGAGAATATTATTAAAAAAAATAAAAATAAAACTCACCATTGCGCGTTTAAAAGTTTTCCCACACGCAAGACATTCAAACGGTTTCTCGTTCGTGTGGATTATACTATGTTGTTTGAGTTCCTACCCAAAAAAAAAAAATCATCAAAACTTGTGCAAAAAAATTAGAAATCCACAACCTACCATTTTTCTTTTAAACGACTTCCCACACGTCGGGCATGGCTATATATTTCAAAAAACATAAAAAAAAGGAATCAGTATAAAAAAAAAGTGCCACCCTTGTCAAAAAGAAAAAAAATTTTCCTCCTTTATAAAAAAAAAAAAATACTCAACAAATGGTCTGTCATCTGAATGTTTCGGTTCATGATGCACGAGTTCCTTTTTTTTGTTTGTTTGTTGTCGTTTTTTAGTTTCAGTTTGTGGTAGGCGGGCTGGTTTACCTTTTTGGTTTTGAACAGCATTCCACATGTCAAACATTCAAACAACATCCCTTTCCTCCGAGTCGAAGACTGCGGCGGCGCCAGCGGAGCCGGCGGCGGCACTAGCAGCGGAATAGGCGCAAGGTCACTGCTCGTAGAGCTAGGAGACGGTGTAATTGGTTCTACTAATGATGTTGATGGGTGGCTTTGATGATGATGATGAAGATGCTGGTGCTTCTGCTGAAGATATTCTGCTGCAACAGGCACAGAGACTACTCTCGGATCCATTAGAAGCAGTTCATTGGCCACGTTGACATTGAGTAAGCCTGGAAACACTGTAAACTCGTCCAGTAGCAGCGAGGCGAGGTCCATTTTTTCTTGCCAGAAAAAAAAATCCACCAATTTAGGCTTGGCCTTGTCTTTTTTCTGGTCCAAAAAAAAAAACAACGCCACCCATATCTCCCCTCCCGCACAAGAGAAAAACAAAGGGGTTTTGATAATAGACCAAATCTTTTCAGCAAAAAAATCAAGTGCAAAAAGGAATATAGAGGCTTCCAATATTACTACAACCTATCCAGAAGATTTCACGTTTAATGCAACAAATACAAACGGCCAAGCTTTATTCAACAATTTGTAATTGTAATGAGTCCTTTCCCATACATACTTAATGGACCCTCTCGAACATTAGGATTGCTGTTATAATCCAAATCACCAGGTCCTCACTAACTATTTTTAGTAAAATGCAACAAACACAGTATCATTGTTGAGATTATCCAGACGTCGCTGAGTCGCCGCCATACGGTGTCCAAGCGCGTCAAGCTGCACCTCAATGTATTCTAACCTATTCACTCTATCCTCAATCCGGTGGTTTAGTGACGTCGTTGTTATAGTTGAAGTTGCCGCTCCCTTTTTATCTGTCATTCCATAGGAATCAAGAATACTGCTACAGTTACTTGCACGGTTATTCCTACTGCTATTACTACTACTTCGACAATCCACTTCCTCCTCGGTGTTCTCCTGTCGCTGCCACCACTGCTGCTGCTGCTGCTGCTGCTGCTGCTGCTGCTGCTGCTGCTTCCTCGTTTCTCTACTACCACTGCTACACCAACTTGAACCAGCTCTCCGTTCAGGCAGCCTCGGAACAGGTTCCAACAAACCCCGCCAAAGACCCGCATAATCTTTACTCCCATCCAAACCCGGACTCTGTCGTGGTGGTGGTTGTTGACTCAAGTCCTCAAATAACATTGTAAACGACTCCATCTGTTGCAACACTCTCTCTCCATGGGATTTCACATGCTCATGGTGGTGGTGCTGATTGTAATTGCCAGTATTCCTTGTTTTTCGGGCCGTTGAAATAGGGATTCGACTCCTGCTCCGGCTTCGTTGTTGTGATTCTGAAGTAGTAGGGCTGAAAGTATTATTATTACAAGTAGTAGTATTTCTTGATGATCGAGTCTGGGGAGATGGGGTACGTGAATCGTCGTCATCTTCATCCAAGACTGTCGCTGCCGAACTCCAGTTCATTTTCATGATAAAAAAAAAAAAAAAAAGAGGGGGGCTTTTTGTTTGTAATATGGTTAAAACAATGGACTTTTCCAGTGAACAATAGAACCAGCAAAATGAACTCTTTTTATTTTTATTTTTATTTTTTACGTAAAAAAAAATTCTATTTAATTGAGGAAAAAAAAAACTCTTCGTAAAAGAAAAAGGGAAAAGGGAAAAGGGGAGGGGGGGAGGGATTATCACAGAGAGTGTTTTGTACGCTTTTGAAGCTGAGGTATGACTGAAGATGAAAGTGGTGATGCCACAAATGTCGTAGCTAGAGGTCGAGTTGATTGGGTGGCAGATGGAACCAAATAATGTGACTTGTCTTCACCATTGTTGGCGCCCCCCTTCCCTCCGCCCAACTCTGGAATATTCAGGTTTGTCAGGTACCCGCCAAGACTTTCACTGCTAGCAGTAGATAAAACTGATTCCGTTTGAGATTGTCTCGATATTACAACGCCTCCTCGTGATTGTTGTTGATGTTGGTGTTGGTGTGATGGTGGAGTTGGAGGTGGTGTCCGAGACAGATCATGCAACAACGAAGCAAATGAAGATCCAAATGCTACAGATGGTGGACGTCGTGGTTGTTGTCGTTGTTGTTGTTGTTGCTGTTGCTGTTGCTGCTGTTGTTGATGTTGTTGCTGTTGCTGTTGAGTGTGGTGATTGGGGTAATGTTGCTGCTGCTGTTGCTGTTGCTGAAATCTAGAATCTTGCAGAATCGCAGGCGTCTTGCTTATCAACTCTTCATGATCATCCAAAGAGGACATGTCCTCTTCATCTTCGTCGTACTCATCTAATCGATATATCGGCAACGCAAACGAATCGTGCAATAGAATCGACTCTTCCACTGAAGAAGGCCGTTCGTTTTGGATATGGTGTAATAGTAAAGTATTTGCGGATCGAAATGATGTGGGTGATATCGGTTGTTGTTGTTGTTGTAGTTGTTGTTGATGTTGATGGTTCGAAATTGGCGATTGACTAGCCAGTATTGACGCATTCACAAAACTGCCACTACCGCCAGCACTGCGACTATTATTCCTGGACAAAAACGATGATGACGCCGACAGTTGGTGGGGGGTATTGTTGTAAGCTCCCTTCTCTGCCGTGTCAATAGTCAGGTGATGATGCACAGCAGCAGCAGCGGCAGCGGCAGTGGCAGCGGCCGTAGCTGACGGGCTGATCAGGGTTGTTGCGTTTGACTTTGGGTCGGAGATTGATCGGCGATGGTGGTTCGAGGGTCGCGCGAAGAAGCCGGGATCGTCGGACTCGGACTCCGGCGCGGCGTAGGCCAGGCGGCGGTGCGCGGCGGCAGCGGCGGCGGCGGGCGACAGCGGCGGCGACACGGGCGGCTTCGGCATGTGGCCGACGTACTCGATGCGCAGCGAGTCGAACTCTTCGAGCGGCGGCGCCGGCGCCACAGCCACCGGCGCGTCCGCGTCGCCCGCCGCCGCCGCCGCCGCAGTCAGCCGCGTGCGCGACTCGGTCGCCGCGCCCGCGCCCGCGCCCGCGCCCGCACTCGCACTCGCACTCGCCGTCCGCACAAGCCGCCGCTGCCGCCGTCGGCGCGCCGCAAGAAACCCGCAAAACACTGCAACGCCAAGCACCAACGCCGCAACTCCGCCGCACAGCGCTGCCAGCTGCGCTGTCGAAAACACATCCATTTGCTTTTAATCAAAAAAAAAATAAAAAAGACTTGAGAAATCTTGGCAGAAAAAATGCGATAAAATATCAAACAAAAAAAAAAGAAAAAAGGAAATATAGATAAAAACAACTTGATTGCTTGAATAAACATATTTGTAGATTTTGCTCGATTTTGTACTAACCGTCGCCATGCCGAAGCGACTCAAACTTTCTCTACATATAATAATAAGCCAAAATTTATTTGCCTGAAAAAATGCCTTGAAAAGGAACACTTGCCTTCCCCACACACACTTCCTGAACTCAACTTGCACTTAAAACTTGAAAAAAGAGTAATCAACAAAAAAGGATAAAACGATGGCTCACCTTAAAAACACGGGCCTAGAAGCTCCCCTCTCTTAAATCAGTGTTCCCTACAAAGTCTATCCCATCATGCTCATGATTGGAGCCGCTCTCACTTTCGGTGTTTTCGTTGCACTCAAGCTGATTCTAAATGGCAAAGACGTGAGGAGAAAGTACAAGCACAAAGTGTCTTTTACAAGCACATTGAAGATATCCCATCATGCTCATGATTGGAGCCGCTCTCACTTTCGGTGTTTTCGTTGCACTCAAGCTGATTCTAAATGGCAAAGACGTGAGGAGAAAGTACAAGCACAAAGTGTCTTTTACAAGCACATTGAAGATGTGAGCGCGAATATTTTTTCTACAGGGCTGAATAAGAAGTAAAAATTATGGAAAAAAATAAAGATAAAAACAAGAAGTGAAGATAATAATTATTAGGTTACGTTTATTTTTTAGAAACTTATGTATTAAAACAAAAAAAAAGGGGGACAGAAGGAAAAGAAAAAAAAAAAAAGAGAACCTCTAGTTTGGGTCCTTCTTTTTAGACGCGGTGTGGATTTTCCCTGTGTCTTGTACTGCAGTCGCTTTTGGGGACCATGCCCATTTCCGAGGTGGTCCTGCCACCGATTTAGCTCTAGTATCTGCATTAGATTTCCCACTTCTGGTGCTCGCTGGTGTTGCCGTTGTTGGCCCAGTACCGCCACCAGAAGCAACTATATAGTGTGGGGCACTTGAATGCTTTTGATTGACGTTAAGCCCCGGAGGTGGGTTATTGGATAGTCGAGAATGCTGCTGTTGCTGCTGCTGCTGTTGTTGTTGTTGTTGTTGTTGTTGTTGCTGCTGGGTCGCCACAGGTCTTGACCGCGTTATGCCCAGTTGTTGGAATCGCGTCGCAATCGAATCCCGCTTCGTAATAAAACCCTCTGGTTTCTTGACTTGAATCGAAAGAGGGGCATTGAGACTTGCGGCGTTTGTGGTGCCAGGCGTTGGAGGTGGTGATGATGACGATGATAACGACAAGGATGCTTTCTCCTCTCCAACAGTGTTTAATTGCGTCGTCCGCGACGATCCGCTGCTCGCTTTTCCAAAGTTTTGTTGCAGCTGCTGCTGTTGCTGTTGCTGTGGTTGCTGCTGCTGGGAGGATGGAGCCAAGTGTTTTAACGCAAAACTGCTTTCAATCTCATTGCGCCACCTGTACATTTCTTGAACTTCCATTTTCATTGCCATCCGCATTTCCATCACTTCAATCGCGTCTTCTTTGGTCAAAGGGTCGACGTTTATAGGTTTGCGGTCGTAATCATCTATCGAGTGAGAGAATCCAACATCCACCCAACCCCAACTAAAGGAAAAAAAATAAATAAATAAAATAAAAATAAAAAATGGGAAACGTTAAAAGATAAAAGAAAATAAAAAAAAAGGGCTTACAAGTTGACTTTCTTTGGCCCAGCCTGATCTTTGGGTGACGATGATGAAGGAACAGGAATAGGAGCCACCGCCGACGAAACCACCCCCCCTTGACTTGCTGTTGAGCTTTTTCTAATGGAATCACGCGTGCTCCTGTTGTCCCCTGATCCTTCCTTTTCTCCCTCATCCAATTCAACAATGGTCGCTTGACTATCCCTTACTGAAGAGGCGGACGACGCGAGGGTGCTTGGTTTCAAGTTGTCCAGTACGGACGCGTATTCCAGAGACGGATTGAAACTAGTTGGTGGCTGTGAAAAGTCTTGTTCGGCTGCAGCCCGGTTAGAGCTATGGCGTTGCTTTAAATGGAGTTTGCTGAGAGAGTCGCGGCGCGACACGGCAGTAGAGTAAGATGTCATGAAAAGGGGCGGGCGGGGGGGAAAAAAAACTGTTCCCAATGAAGTTACTTCTTTGTTTTTTGTGTGGTGTAAGCTAATTTCTTTTTTTTTTGTTCGTTTTTTGCCTTTGTTTGGGCGATTGTTTGAAGTTGATTGTACTTGCCAAAAAATAAAAAAATAAAATAAAATAAAATAAAATAAAAAAGTTGATGGTGGAAGAAAAGCTAAGGGTGACGGTGGGAGAAAACCCTCAGACTGAGGCAACAATCAAACGAGTGTTTCTCTACAATACTTTCTTTTAATTTTTTTATTTTTATATTTAAAAAATGAGTCGTAGAGACAGAGAATCTCGACCTCCTCTCTTTTCTGATAAGGTACAATATGAATGAAATAATGTCCTCCCTTCCCTCCTCCCGCTTTTGCTTCGCTTCAACCTGTTGCGTACTGCGTGCCTGCTGCTGCTGCTGCTGCTGCTAAAGGACAAAATTGGTTAGGACTGGGACTGCCCAGCCTGTTTCAATATCAACTGGGCCAAGAGAGCCACATGCAACCAATGCAATGCACCTAAACCAGGAACTGGACCAGACCAGGAACGGGAGGGTCGTGGTGGCGGGTTCAAAGAGAGAGGTGTACTATTTTTTTTTTAAATTGCTCTGTGCAATTATACATGTCAAAAAAAGCCGTCTTTATTTAAATTATATACGTTCCAGATGATGTTGTAGAATATAAAAACACGCGTTTCGAATCGGACGATGAATACGATGACTTTGGTCGCAAAAAGAAGAAGGGCAAAAAAATCGAAACAGCAAAAGTGGAAAAACCAAAGGCTGACGACAATGAGGATGAAGAAGACGATGGAGAAGACGACGGCAAGTGGGATGCGTGGAACGATATTCTCGGAGATGATGCGCCTGGAAAGAAGGATGATGATGCGCCAGGAAAGAAGGATGATCTGGCTGGAAGGGGTTCCCGGGAAGGCCGGGAGAGTGAACCCAGGGGCAATTCCCCAAAAAGAAGAGATGATGATAGAAATGGAGAAAGAAGCGATTATGATCGCAGACGGGATAATACGGATTACCGGAGGCGCGAGGATGTGGATTCTCGCGACCGCTTCAGACGCAACGACCATGACTCCCGCGACAGACGAAGAGACGACTACAGCTCTCGTGGAAGTTATGATAATCGCCGTAATGGTGACTATGGCCGGAGACAGGAACGTTCACGCAGCCCCCGCAGGGATGACAGACGTGATAACTACCGACGATGATATCATGAGTTTTATTGGAATACATTTCTTTCATACACTGTTAATCCGATTTTGGCTCCTTCAAAACTGCAGAATATTGGGATGAAGTATCACCCAAGGTTGCACATCGAATCAACATCACCAAGACCCCAAAAATTATGAGACCAGAAAGAAGAGGGTGTCCATATAACATATCCTATTGATTAACTCAGTTAGCAATCGAAAATATAATCAAGTGCAGGCTAGTACTCAACTGCAAACGGCTTTGTCAAGCGATGAAACACTTTAGCAGTGTACACAGAGCCGTTAGCATTCTTTCCCTGTATGCCGACATATTAGTACCATACATTCCAATTGGACACAAAAAGCCACTAACCCTCAACTTCCCAGCAAATACTTCATTCAGATGATCCAAAATAGTTTGTGCTGAAGAAAAATCCAGCGGTTTGATGCCATCAACTTGAGCGTCATAGAACAAGTCTTCCGTTGTGTCAACAACCACCAATTGTGGGAATCTTGCTGTCTTGACATCAACCCCAAATGCCCTTTGAATATAATCCCCCTTTTCAAGAACATCAATCCAAGCAAAGACGACACTTCTCTTCTTATCTTCATCTCCCTCAACAAGACTCATTTCGTCATCTACACTTGTGCCCACTTCAGAATGCCCTTCCCACTTTTTGCCTGCTGCTCTCAAAACTTCAATCATTGCTTTTTTCGAAGCCTCGGAACTTCCCTTCACAATCCCTAAAGCGACAGCATTCTTTCCATTCATAATCCCTTTACTTGTAGTTTCATCCAACTTTTGTAAAACAGGCTTCGAATGCTTAATGATCCAGCTCCGCAAATTCGACCTTGTACCATCCGTATTCAGTTGCAAAGAGGCTTGGAATACCCTCGTATCTTTATGATCACTTTCGCCTTGAGAGACAAGCAAATAGGGTGGCTTATGGTTTGGTAGAATACTTGCAGCAAAGTGCTTTTTCGCTTCCGCTTCAGGGCACACGTTGATTTCAATGATATGGTTCACACTGGAAGCAACTTTTGCAAATGATTCAACGTATGCAAGTGGGGTCGTTTCGTCATAGAGATAGAACATTGACAACCCGCTATTCGTAAGGAGAATCGTGTTTACTTCGTCTGCACTGACAGCATTAAAGGATGGTCTAATAGAGTTAAAAACGTAAATGACCAACCAACACCACTTTGAAAGTATAAAAAAAGCATACTTCAAATATTGTTTTGCGAATTGGAGTAATCGGGGTTTTGTTCTATCGCCCTTGAACTGATCGCCCAAACTCGCCCCAACATGCATAACTGTTGGGTACATTTGAATGTCATACTTCTTGCATAAATCCATCTCAACCGTGCAATCGACCTCCCCTACATTTACAACCCCCTTCAGCTCTGTGGCGACTTCAATCCACATGGGGGCAAACATTTTACAATGCCCACAATAAGGGGAATAGAACTTGATGAACCATGCCGACTGATCCAGAAGCGACTCGATGTTTTTTGACGTAATTTCAACAGACTTTCCAGAAGGGTTTACAGACGAAACCCCACCTTTTCCGTTGTTTAGACCCGCCTCTGCAATTTGTTGGGCTTTCTTCACAGCTTTGGCGCCATCCCCGTGCTGAGATTCAAGATACTTGTCGACCCAGGCTTCAATCAATTCAATTTCGTCGTCACCGTCGAACTCTTGATAGTATTTACCGCCTTTATAACTGGGTAGGTTATTATTTTTCCTTGAGTGAGTCAAACTGTATCCAAACACTCCATTCACAAGCACATTACATTCTAATTGTTGGATAGAACTTGAGCTCCGGAATAACAGTCAGACAAATCTCTATGTCACGATATGGAAGAGAGTTTTGGTTTACGTATTCAGCGTTGCTTACACAATGTGTGAATATGCCCACCTTTGAGTTCTGTGCATTCAACCTTTGCCATCCTCAGGTTCTTTTTTTCAAAATCTTTTTCCTTCCGCTGCTGGTATTTCAGGAACTCTGGCGTTAGTCTGTGGGATGTCTTAATAATTGGGAGGCAATCGTGTGTGGGTTTCCTTACTTCTGGCAGTGGGGACACTTGACGGATCCAAAAAACAACAGCCAATCGCCGCCACTGACTACAGTTTGGTTAACAAACTGTTCCTTCTTCAGATGGTTGATTGATTTGTCAGCCTCGTCTGCTTTTGCCTTGACTTCGAGGGCAAGCAAAGTGGCATTGACTGCCCCAGAACTCGATGGAACCGGCGCAGACACTGTGCCTGTTGTAGTCGTAATATTTCGATCGACGGGTGCCGCGTGGGTCCATAGAGACAGTAGAAAAAGGATTGTGATCGACAACAGTGTTTTCATTGTTTACACAAAATCCACATCAAACAACACACAACAAAGAAAAGGATTAGACAGCGGCTGCAGCAGCTGCCTCCAGCTGAGTTACAACAAATGCGTATTCCGATGCCTTTTCCTTCAAGTACCCGTATCTTCCCGATGCTCCAAAGTGCCCGGAGCCCATCTTGCAGTCAAAGATCAAAGTGCTTCTGTTTGGATCCGCTTCTCCACCATCCGTGTTGGAAGCTCGCATTTTAGCCACCCACTTTGCAGGTTCCCAGTATTGAACACGTGGATCATTGATTCCAGCCTTGACGAACAAGTTTGGATACTTTGTGTTTGGCTTAATGTTATCGTATGGGGAATACGACATCATGTAATCAAAGTATTCCTTTTCGTTCGGGTTTCCCCATTCTTCGTATTCATTCACCGTCAAGGGAATGGTTGGATCCATCATTGTCGAGACAACATCAACAAAGGGGACTCCCAAAGTTGCACAAATGGCAATATCGGGCTTGATGTTCAAAACTGCTCCCATCAGAAGGCCGCCGGCACTCCGACCTTCGATCGCCATGAGTTCATGGCGTGTGATACCTTGGGCAACCAAGTACTCAGCACATGCCACAAAGTCTGTGAATGTGTTCTTTTTGTGCAGGAACTTTCCAGTTTCATACCAACCGCGACCAAGATCCCCCCCTCCACGAATGCTAAATAAGAACATCAAAAAAAAAAAACCTGACAAATCACGTAAGACTGCAGGTACTCACTGTGCGTAGGCTACAACAATCCCACGATCCACATAACTAAATATGTCTGAAGAGAAGTTGGGCTCCAAGCAGATTCCATAAGATCCATATCCATACAGATAACACTTATTTTTGTTGTCTTTTCTGAGGAGATCAGTCTTGTACAGGAGAGTCACGGGGATTTTATCGGCCACGGGTGTGTCAAATGGCGCTTTGACGCGGGTGGATTCTGGAATGGGAACATAAACACGCTTCAATGTATACGGTTCAGGGTTAAAGCCTCCAGGAACTGACAAATACATATGTACCTCAATTAGAATTGAATAAACGTGTGTGTACTATTTTTCTTACCAGGCTTCTGTTTCAGCAACAGTGACGTTTTACTCTTGAAATTGTACTCCATTGTTTTGGTTGGAGTCAACTGACTTGTATAAACAAATCTGACAACATCTGAGGAGTAGTTTTGCACCCGTGATGAAGCTGTTGTCGCTTCAAAGATTTCTTCTTCAAATGGGATCAAATATGAGCTGTTTGGATTTGCTGCTTCCAGTACTCTCATTCTCAAGATCCCTTCAGCGCGCTCTTCAATGACCGTGAAACTTTCAAAAGGTGTCACGTCTACAAGCTCGCGGAATGGATCGTACGGGATAACGTCTTCCCAAACTTCACGGACAGTGTTTTGAATGCTAACGCGTTGCAGTTTCTTATTCAAAAACTTCCCGCCTCCATCAGTAAGGATAAGGAAAAAGTCTCCTTGATGCTCTACTTCGTATCTGTGGCGGAATTCACGAGGACAAAAGCACTTGAGGCCAGCCGAGGGATTATCCAAGTCAATGTAATGAATTTCCGAAGTTTGGTTCGATCCCAAGCTGAGAATGAGAAATCGACCTGAAGTAGTACGTCCGATGGTGGTCCAGAACTGCTCATCAGTGTTGTGGTACAACCTGAAATGCAATGAAGTTAGAACTGAAAAAAGAAGCAAGTCGAAAACGCACATCACGTCATCTTTCGGATTCGTTCCAAGAATATGGTGATATAGCTTGCAAGGCCTATGGATCTCATCCAGTGTCACGTAGTAGACACCGGTATTTTCCTTGTTCCACACGACGGACCCACACGTGTTCTCAAGGACATCGCCTGGATATTCTTCACCCGTTTCCAAGTTTTTGAAGTGAATTTTGTATTCTTCATCACCCGCAACGTCCAGAGAATAAGCGAGCAAAGTGTGTGATGGAGACACAGCAGTGGCGCCAATGTCCAAGTACTCCTGGTCCTTGATGAGGTTGATGTTCAAATACTCCTCTTCTGCGGCGTCTAGCGACTCGCGCTTTCTACAGTAAATTGAATACTGCTGCCCCTCGATTGTTTTAGTGTAATACCTTAAACACTTTGGTGAGAAAGGCAAAAATGCATGTGGGCCGCGTACCAGTACGGATTTCTAAAGAAAGGAACGTCCTTATCGGTTTCTTGAATTTTTGACAGGAACTCGTTGTACAGCGTCTCCGAGAGAGCGGCATTTGGTGTCAAGTGGATGGCCTTCGCATAAGCATTTTCGGCTTCCAAGTAGTCGATGATTTCCTGTTTCTTGGGTCCCTTGGTTTGGTCTTTCATCCAGTGATAGTTGTCGCTGGGGCCGTGGCTGTGCACAGTTGGCTGCTTTCGCGCAACAGGTGGTGCAAGTGTCATTCGTCGTTTCGAGTTTGAGTTCAGATTTCGGTTAAACATAACTGGCAAATTTAACAGCCTCTGAGATTGAAGCCTGGCATATCGAACCACTGGTTGGAACGCTGCCTGCCTGATTAAGATGCTCTGCATCAATTATTGCCCCAAACTCAAAACGAATTTTTTAATTCTATTCCTCCGCCACCGCGTTGTAAACAGTTTTCGTAGAAGTAGTGGTAGTAATCGACGCTTCATGCGATAAAGGCATACTCGATCGCCTTATCCTTCAAGTGTCCGTATCTCCCCGATGCTCCAATGTGCCCGGAGCCCATCTTGCAGTCAAAGATCAAAGTGCTTCTGTTTGAATCCACATTTGTGTTGGAAGCACGCATTTTAGCCACCCACTTTGCAGGTTCCCAGTACTGAACACGTGGATTATTGATTCCAGCCTTGACAAACAAGTTTGGATACTTTGTGTTTGGCTTGATGTTATCGTATGGGGAATACGACATCATGCGGAATCCCCATTCCTCCTACTAAGTCACTCCAAGGGAAATAGTAAAAATTTTGGTTCACTGAACATCATAGATTTTTCCCTTGCAAAGGAGGACTTATCCACGCACTTGGCCAAAACAATCAACGAAAACCACCGAGGACGATTCAAGGCTGTTGAGCACATTTGACCGGAGAGCTGTTAAAGATACCTACCAGTGGCACTGAAGACATTATTGCAACTTTGTGAGACTCCAACCGGAGCTATTATGGAAAACAGAAGGCCTCCAAGTCCACCAACCAGTAGAAGGAGCTTTGGAATACCAAAACTGCTGGGTGTTTCTGGATTCGTTGCAAAACTCAAGGCAATCAAAAAGACATCCACACATGAAAAGTCGGGCAACGCCACCGACGGTCCAGTTCCACCTATTGAAGTTGATGTTGTTGTGACTGTCGATTCTGCCGTTGCTCACTTGGGTTTATTGCACCGGTTTTCTGTTCTTGAGGACAAAGACGATCAGTTTGCGGACTGGGCATTTTTGTGTCGTGCCGAAGAGCGTTACTTGTTATGGCTTGACCTGTTGAAAAAGCAACGACCGGATCCCGACCGTATGCCACTGCCGCCTTTAGGTGAGGGGCTATTTATTTATTGGTTTTTAAGTACTGATTCAGAAGGGCATTTGTTTCAGATGTCGCAATGATGTGGCATGCCCATATGTTGAATCCATTACGATACCTTGAAGATTGTTACTTTATTTTTGGTGGTCCATGTCGTTACGCGATTCCGTTTCTTCGTATGCATGCACTTCCAGGAGTTGAATACAATCCAGACGATGGGTCAAAAGAGGCGTGGGTGGCTTTTACAAACACACCTTTCACCGTGTCTCTGAGCGACGGACATCTTTTCAATCTAACGTGCATCTGGTGCTCTGCAAAACTTTCATTGCATCGTGACTCTTTCGTTAAGTTACGAATGAAAAACGATTCCATCAAATGTGGAAATTGCAAAAGGCCAATTTCTGCGGACAATATCAGTGCCAAAAGGTTCTTATCTGACGTTAGTTTGTATGGGTCTTCTGGTCAAATTTTGAAGTGAGTAAAAACAATCCGTATTCTTTTTCAACGTTTTTTTAAAAAAAAAAACATATTCAGAGGTACTGCACTTGATGAAGTGACGGGGGCCATCAATGTCGCGAAGGCGAAAAAAGACCTGAGCGCCATGTTTTCCAGCATGAGTGCCAAATTTTCAGGGAGTACCACGATCAACTGGGCACACGTCGAAGACGCTATGCGCACACAATTCGAACTACTTCGGGCAACAAACCTATTGAAAAATGTTAGAAAGTCCACCATGCCCAAGATTTTCCGTGCTTACAAGAATATCACAACGCATTTGACTTTGGATTTAGTTGCCGCAGTGATTCGGCAACGTGGGTTTACTGGAAAAATGGTTGGTGGTTTTGTAAATTGGACTGAGCGAGACACATTGGCCAGAGCCACGATTCGATACCAAATGTTCCTGGACTTGACGAAAAAGGAGCCCAATAGCTTTTTGGTTCCAACATTAGGTGAGGCTTTACGTAACCATATTTTTGTCTTTGTTTGATCATAACGGGCAATCATTGTAAAGATGTTGATCTCATGTGGCACACTCATCAATGCTATCCCCAACGTTACCAAAACTACGGTCTGCGTGAAATGAAGCGCATTATTAACCACGACGATTCAGTCGAATCCAAAGTTCTATCTACATCGTTTGAAAGCACATCCAGTCTTTGGAAACATTACTTCAACGAAATTTACAGTCCCCATGCAGGAAACGCATCAACCGTCGCCAGAACGCATATGGAACTAATTTTTCCTCCATACGTTATTCACGCTGCATCAAACGCTGTAACAATTACAAAACCTGCGAAAGGTGATGGCAATTGTGGCATCAATGACCCAACTCCACTTCCTGCGAGGGGAAGACGCAGTCAAGCAAAGCATCCAGTTGGAGCGCCCGTACAAGCAGTTGACGCAATGATTCGAGGACGGTCTGGGGTTTTCGAGCGTGCCAGAGTCCTTGTTGGTGGATGCTTTTCATGTGCCAGTACATGTTCCTGGATGCAGTACGGAAATGACTTTCATCCTTGGGGACATGCGTCTTACATTCAGGGACCGTTATTCTGGGGTGGAGGAGATTGTGGAGCCCACAGTAAGTTACTACAGTAGAATTATCTGAAAAGTTTCTTACGTCTCTTCCCATTTGTTAGCCTGTGGGGCGTTGGCAGGATGCGGCTCGGTAAATGGTAGTCGTTTTGGCGCTGGTAGTTGTGGAGGATGCGGAACAGGAGGTTTGTCCATTGTTTGTTTTTCTCGCCTTGACTGATCAATAGGACCAACTTTGTCGACAGCCGCAAAAACAACTGCTGTGAAAGCAACGACTGCCAAAGCAGTGTTTGGGTCAAAACCGGCCAATGTCAAAAAGGCAAAAGATAATGCTGCAAGCGGTGGTTGTTTCACATGTGCAACTTCAAGTGGTTGCGCAAGTAGTTCCGGTGGAGGTAGTGGTGGTGGTTGTGGGGGTGGTGGTGGCTGTGGGGGTGGGGGTGGCTGTGGGGGTGGGGGTGGATGAACGACAGCGTCTGGAAACGACCTCAGGTATCAGCGGGGTTCAGGATGAAAAAACTTTTTGTCAATATAAAGTCTTATCATTATGTAAGCTTTATCATATATCTCACCAAATTACGAAAAAATTTAAAAAGAAGATTTTAGAGGAGATGGCAAAAATATCTTTCCTAACAAGTGGCCTCTGCTGGTGTGCACTGCCATTCCAATACGTTTCCGGCAGCGTAGTTACAGATACAAGCGTTGCTGCATTCTCTGGCACCGTACTTTGTGCAAGCCAAACCGTTTGCAACTTTAACAGTGGTACCTACGCTGGTGGTAGCAGCAACAGCTGTAGTGGTAGTGGTAGTGGTGGTGGTTGTAGTGGTTGGTTGAGTAGTTGTAGTTGGAGTAGTAGTTGTAGTCGTAGTGGTGGTTGGGACATTGGTAGTAGTTGTGGTGGTGGTAGTTTTGGAGGTGGTTGTTGTCGTGGTGGTAGTTTTGGAGGTGGTTGTTGTCGTGGTGGTAGTAGTTGGGGCAACAGTTGTAGTTGTCGTCGTGGTCGTGGACTTTGTTGGAACAGTCGTCGTAGTTGTAGTAGTAGTAGTAGTAGAAGCTGCTGTAGTAGCGCTTGTTTTGTCTGGTTGGACGATACTTCCACCAACACAGGCGTCAACACCGTTCACGCTTTTGCAAACGCTTCCTTCAGGACACTGGTACTGGTAAAATCCAGAACCACCATTGTAATTTCCAGATGGACCCAAGGAAACACATTGATTGATAAAGGCAGTGTTGTCACTGCACACAAATGTTCCGGCAGTGCAAGATGTCGCGTAATATTGCCATGGAGTCTTTGGCAACTGACCGTCTCCGGAGCCAGGGTTTGTTGGCAAAATGTCCCAGAACTTGTGAGTGTTGTTTCCCTTTGATGAAACTCTCACGTCAGCGCACGAGCCAAATGCCTCGTTTTCAGGTTGACCTCCATTGTCTGCAACGTAGCTCCACTTGAGAACGGCACTGTAGTCGCCAGCCGGATCAGAAGGAATGGTTACTGGAATGTGACCACTTCGCTTTGTAGTTGTGGCCCCAGTGGTTATTCCGCATTCAGGGTCACTACCAATAAGGGTCCAAGTAGCTTGGTTGTCCTTCGAAATGTGAACATTGCAACCTCCTCTGTGGAAAGCAGTGATGGTCCAGTCAATGATTGCTGGGCCGGGTGCTAGCGTCTGAGTGAAAACAGGACCAGGAGGCAAGAAGTTACAGAGCTTGTCGAAGTCTGGGTGTGGGGGGAGATTCACATTGATCGCACCCTTTGCGTACGAATAACCATTCTGCTGATCCTGTGGCCTACATAATTAAGACTATGTTAAGCAACACCAACAAGCCAATAGAAGAGTGACAGCATTGGCTTACATTGCGCGGACGATTGGCCAAACCATCATTCCGTGGGCAGAAACATAGGAGACAAGGACAGCAAGGGTTGTGATGGCAATCATATCAGTTGTGAGCTTTTTTTTGCATGGGCATCATACAGCGCAGCCTGCTTTTGTAAAGGGTGGCTCTGTCACGTGCCACAACATGTGCCTCAGCACATGACAGCCTAAATTCAAAATGACACAATGAAGTGACGGGCTTCTTTCCGAAGACAACGGAAAGGGTTATTATCAAATGAACAAGCTCCGCTCGTTGAGGGTATGAAAGGAAAGGGCCGGCAGTCTTCAGGCTTTGTCATCACTCAAAAAAAAAATTCAATTTTGAAAGCCATTTCATTCAATTAATTCCCATGCCTTATCTGACACCTTTGCCCTTTTTGGAAGCGTTATACTTCACAGTTCTTTCTTGAATGGAATCACACCTCTTTCGCTTCATAATTGGGATGTAGGCCTTGTTACTTTTACCACCAAATCCACCAGATTCCATTGAGGCATTACCCAACACCGACTCCTTTCCATATACTTCAAATATATTTCTGAAATCGATATCCGGGTTATGGTCAAACGAATCCATTGACACCATTTGCAGCAAACTTTGAACCTGGGCCGCTTTGATAGAGTGCTCCCGCCATTGCTCCCAAAGCCCTGTAATCAGCTGGGTGAAGGCATCAGATGATCGGAAAGCGGTAGAAAGCTCCGAAACTCCAACCCGGGAAACGGCGGAGTCACCGTCCACTTTCCAATCCAACACTCCATCAGCGAAACCACACTCAACAAGGACAAGTGGTATTTCGCTCGCCATTCCGTAAATCGGACGCCCCGAGTTTTCAGGATGTTTGGACAAATCAGTCATATCATCAATCAGAGTGACAGGTTCAAGACCTCTACCAATCAAGTGGAGGATGGCAGTCATACAACGAACTTGATGCCACAAGAAGGCATGCCCTTTCACTTCAAAAACGAGAAAAGAATCTGGATTCACAAGAGTGCCCCCATGTTCACCAGAGTTCGTATATGAAGGAATTCCATCTCCTGTCAACACCAAGGGTTCCACACTGGCATTCAAGACCGTCCGGACATAGGATTTCACGTTTTTCGAGGGATCAACTTTGCAAAAGTGGCGGTAGTCTTTTGCACCAATGTACTTTTTCGCTGCTTCTTGCATTCGAGCCAAATCAAGCCCTTCCGAAGGGAAAAAGTAGCGGTACCGGCGGTAAGTACAGTCAAATCTGGAGTTAAAATTCGGACTTGTAGGGGACCATGCAAGAATGCGTATATCAGGGGGTAGTAGGTGGTTGAGACGGGACACAAATGGAATCTCTTGAAATCCTTCAGGAATGGGTGTATAATCTCCGTCCTCCCCAGTACTCTTTTCACGTACAACTTCGCCCATGTTGTTGGGGTTCAAAACAGCATCGTCGTCCTCATCGTCGTCTTCACGTTTTCGTTTGGTGTTTGTTGAAGTGTTTTCCTCTTTGGGCCATTCGCACGTTCCTTTCGCGCCAATCGGGAGATTGCTTCTAATAACACACGCAACAACTTGGCCAAAAGAAGAGACACCTTTATCTGTTCTGCAAGCATCCAGTTAACCACTTCTATCAACTTGTGTGCTGAGCAGCCAAACCTTCCACACCGCGACCATCCGCATCCTTTTCCGCTTGGCTCCGGGATGAGGCGAGCTGTATGAAGGGCCTTAAATAGTTCGCTTTCGATCGTTGGAACATTTGATCCGCCCTCCTGAGTAGCTAGTCCATGATATTTCCAGCCTGAAGGCGCGAATATGAGTATCGTAAATGACAGTCGATTTGCTCGATTTTCCGATCTTACCAAGGTATGCTACTTTGAACGCCACAGGACGACACGAGTGCTTACTAAAGTCAAAAGGTCTCATTTGCTTGTCCTTCTTCTTATCCTTTCTTGAAGGGGTTTGCTGTTTCTGGGGTTGCTGTTGTTCCAGCGCTGTGAGGCGTGTGATCAGTTCATCTTTGGAGAGACTCGTGTAATCCATTTTTCTGGACAGATTTGTTTTCTGTTTTTTTTTTACGTCAGAGGGCAAATACGGATAAATAAGAAGCAGAAATTGTAAATGCTAGAAATACGGTCGGAAGGAATAATGCAGACTTAGATTACTTTTATGATTATTTGGTTTCACTTTCGTGGTGAATAATTAATAAAGTAAGACAGGAACGAAAAAAACAAAAAGAAAAAAACAAAAATGGGAAAGCGAAGCAGCGACGACGCCTCGGAAAAAGAGAAAAGCGGCAAGAAGAAAAGCAGAGACCCGACGGCCGACGAGGCTGACGTCAGCAACCCGTACTTGGCGCACCGCAACGTGCTGCCCGAACTAAAGCCCCGCAGAACTACGGCTGAACAGGCCGAGAAGTACGAGGCTGCCCCGACAAACTTGTTCAACGGAAAACCCTTCTCGCAAACATACAAGGACATCATGGTCAAGCGGAGGATGCTGCCTGTCCACAAGCAGAGATCAGAGTTTCTTGAACTCGTGCAGAACAACCAGATTCTGATTTTGGTTGGGTAAGTGTCTTCCTTGGTTCTGTAACTGCCTTTTAATCATCCGTGTTGTTGCTCTTGATAGTGAGACAGGGTCTGGAAAGACCACCCAGTAAGTTTCTTTATTTTTTTTTTGGTTGGTTCTTCAAACCCGGTCTCACTGGTTTTGACAGGGTACCACAGTTCTTGCTCTACGACGATCAACCACAGAAGTCGGGAAAGCAGATTGCTTGTACTCAGCCGCGTCGTGTTGCTGCAATGTCGGTGGCAAAGCGTGTCGCCGATGAACTTGATGTGCAGTTGGGTGAAGAAGTTGGTTACTCTATTCGTTTTGAAGACTGTACATCGTCGAGAACCGTGCTCAAATACTGCACGGATGGTATGCTGCTGCGTGAAGCGATGAATGACCCTTTGTTGGAGCGCTACTCTGCCATTATTCTCGACGAAGCCCACGAGCGTACATTGTCCACGGACATTTTGATGGGTCTCTTGAAAGAGGTTTGTTTTTCTCCCTCTTCTGTTTTTTTTTACCCCAAAAATTTTAAAACAAAAAAAAAAAAACAACAAAATAGGTCTGTCGTAAACGGAGAGACCTCCGCCTGATTGTCATGTCAGCCACGCTTGATGCTGGAAAGTTCCAAAGCTACTTTGACGACGCCCCACTCCTCGTTGTCCCAGGTCGTACTTTCCCTGTCGATATCTTTTACACTCCCGAGCCTGAACGTGATTACCTCGAAGCTGCCATCCGCACAGTTCTCCAAATTCACACTTGCGAAGACCAAGGAGACATTCTTGTTTTCCTCACGGGAGAAGACGAAATTGAGGATGCTTGCAGCAAAATCAGTGGAGAAATCAATCATCTCGTCAATGCGCAACCAGACCATGTTGGAGACCTGAAAGTCGTCCCCCTTTACTCGACTCTTCCACCTCAAATGCAGCAACGCATCTTTGACGATGCGCCACCTCCACGAAAGCCCGGCGGTCCTCCAGGAAGAAAAGTTGTTGTTAGCACCAACATTGCTGAGACATCATTGACTATTGATGGAATTGTTTATGTGATTGACCCAGGCTTCAGTAAGCAGAAAGTGTACAATCCACGTATCCGTGTAGAAAGTCTCTTGGTCAGTCCCATCAGTAAAGCAAGTGCTCAGCAGCGTGCCGGTCGTGCAGGTAGAACGAGACCCGGAAAGTGCTTCCGTCTGTACACCGAAAAGGCGTTCAAGAATGATTTGCAGGAACAAACGTATCCTGAAATCTTGAGATGTAACTTGGGAAGTGTTGTTTTGCAACTGAAGAAGCTTGGAATCGATGATTTGGTTCACTTTGATTTCATGGACGCACCAGGTAAAGAATTGAATTGTTAACTTTGTTTTGATCCAAAATTACTAAAATATCCCCCGAAAACCTAGCCCCTGAAACATTGATGAGAGCTTTGGAGCTCTTAAACTACTTGGATGCCTTGAACGATGACATTGAGTTGACACCTACAGGAGTGATGATGTCAGACTTCCCTCTCGACCCACAACTTGCCAAAGCACTCATCTCTTCCGCCCAATACAACTGTTCCAACGAAGTTCTCTCGATTGTTGCCATGCTTAGTGTCCCCAACTGTTTCATCCGTCCCAACGATCAGCGAAAGCAGGCCGACGAAGCAAAGGCCCAGTTTGACCACGAAGATGGAGACCACTTGACGCTCCTGAATGCATTTTACGAATACACAGAAAACAATGGTGACGCTCAATGGTGCTTCCGAAACTACCTGAATGCACGAGCCATGAAGAGTGCTGAGAATGTGAGAACTCAGTTGGCCAGAATGATGCAGAAGCATGGGTTGCCACTCGTGTCCACCAAGTTTGATGACAAGAACTACTACACAAACATTCGCAAGGCGCTGACTTCTGGGTTCTTTATGCAAGTCGCACACAAAGAAAGAAATGGGCACTACCTGACTGTGAAGGATAACCAGGTTGTTCAGTTGCATCCTTCTTGCTGCTTGAATTCCAAGCCAGAATGGGTCTTGTACAATGAGTTTGTCTTGACGCAGAAGAATTACATACGGACTTGTATTGAAGTCAAAGGAGATTGGTTGTTGGAGTTGGGTGGTGATTATTATGATTTGAGAAGGTTCCCTGACTGCGAGGGAAAGAGGGTTTTGGAACGGATTAAAGGGAAGAACGAGGCAAAGCAGAAGTTTAAGCAGTTGGAGTAATGTCACTGTTGATTCATATTTTGGAAACCAGAATAAATACAAAACATGTTTTTTTTTAATCATCCTCGTCGTCATAATCAAACTTTCCGTCTTCTGTCCTCAAAAATCTACTGCTCGACCGTTTTGGTATATCAATTGTCGACACAATTGGTGCGTATTTCCAGCTTCCGTGGGGTTGAAGCGGAGGGGGTGACTTTGTAGACCGAATAATAGAGTCTCGACGAGGTGGAACGAGGGGTGGTGTGCCATCCGACGGTTTCCTCGAAGGTGGTGGTGGTGGCTGAGTGACACTTCCAGATACATTCGAGCTCAATGGTCTAGAATTTGTTTCCAGCAGGGACAAATTATCAGGCGTCAATTTCAGTTGGAAGTCTGGTCTAGATGTCCTGCGAGTTGGTATTTCTGGAGATGTAGGAGACTTTTGCGGCAGTAAACTTGGTTCATCTTTATCGTTCTGCTGTTGAATTTGCTGTTGTTGTTGTTGTTGTTGTTGTTGTTCATTGTCATCCACCAACTCGGAGGGATCAATACGCGTTCTCGACAGCCCAAGCTTACTCTTTCTATTCCTTAAAGTCTCTGCTTTCTGTTGCTGTTGTTGCTGTTGTCCGTCACCACCAGTAATACCTTCTCCAACAAGCGACGCCGAAATTGTAGACAATCGTGACGACTTTCGTTTTCTGGTCTCTGTTGACTTCCGTTTCATTTCGTTGATGACTGGAATTTCAGATTCGACCGATGAAGGATCAAAGTCAAACACAGGGGTAATGCTCAATTCAGTGACTGAATTTTTCCTGTTGGGAGAGGAAGGTCCACCGGTTGGTGACGTGGGACTTGTAATCCTAGATTGGTCCGAGGTGGTTGTGGTTGAAATTGAATCTTTGGGTCCCACTTTCGATCTCCGTGATATGAATGAGTTTACAGGGAGACTGAAAGAAGTGGCAGGAAGACTGAACATAGACGGAGTCGACGGTGGCGAGGATGGAGGGGATTGCTCATTGAGAGGCTCGACTGACTTCTTAGCGGAAACGGAACGGATAGAGGGGATCAGGGAGCTCAGTTTTCTTCGAACGGATCCAAACATTGATTCCGGTTCTTGTGGAGGGGATGCGAGCTGTGCTGGTGGTTTTGCAGATAATGATGAGTCTTGCAGAGCAGTCAAAGAGTCGCTTCGTTCAAGAGTTGACGGGGCGTGGACTGAAGATGAGGTGCGCGCAGGAATCCTGAGCGGAGGTAAAGCAGATCCACTTGGAGGAGGTATTGAAACGGTTGAGACTGCAGGCGCATCGATTGTTTCTGTCGCATTCGGTTTTGTTTCTTGTTCTTGCGTGTCAACCAAAACGACCTCAGTCCGATTCCGAATCTTGACAAGCTTCTTGCTGGCCTTCTTGCCAGTTGACATCGAATCGCAATCTGAGTCGCTGTCTGAAGAATAGCCTCGCTCTTCCAGCTCGTACACGTCAGGTGTTGCCTTTGTGTCTACCTCGAGGCTGTTGAGCGACTTTGCCCTGCCCAACGCCGCCGGCGCATCCGCTGGTTTCTCGCCGCTGCCGCTGTCGGGCGCCCCGTCCCGGCTTTCGATCAGCGAAGCGAGCTCGGCCGAGTCGGGATCGGCAGCGGCCTCTGGCTGGTTGGAATACATGCGGAAGATGTTGTCTTCGTCGCCATCGTCGCCGTCGTCGGTGCCAGCAGCTTCTTCGTGGCCAGCGGCCTCCGCTTCTTCCCCTTCCTCTTCGAGCTCGGGCCGTATCTCCTGGTACACTGCCCGCAGCGAGTTGGACAAGAGAACCAGCCGCAACACATTGAAGTCCTTCCTCTTCTGCTCTTCGTTCAGCTTGTACGTTCTGTCAGAAATCAACACATTCAGCGACAGCACCCAGCGGAAAGCACTACATACGTCATGAACGCCAGGTTGACGGGTCCCAGAGACCGACACCCATTTGAGACGAAACAGTTTTTTGGATCGTCCACTGAATCTGCCACAAACTCAAACGCAATCGGTGTCATTACTTCATAGTCATCGTCATCGTATTCGCTGTCGTAGTCATCGCTGTCTTCCAGGTATTGATCGTCGCCATTCTGCCAGCTCATTGGACGGTCTATGAATAAATTTGCCATGTCAGCTGGGTGATACGAAGATGGCAATTATATTCTCGGAATCTTGCCATAGTATGGATCGCCAGATGCCTCTGGCAGAGGGTGAGCGACTCCCAACATAATTTTTGGTGCAAATTGGAAACAGCGAAGAAATTCAATTTGTGAATTTTGTTTTTTACAAAAACTGCAATCAACCCCTTCGACGAAACGCGACCAACACGCAGTAAAGAGCAAGCGATACAATTAGTCCAAAAAGAAGTTGGGATTGCCCACTAGCGAGTCAGTTGGATTCTTCAACTGCTGGGAGCACTGAATAAAAAGAACCGTAAGCACATAGGACTAAAATGCGCTAATTTTAATGCAAAACGCACCTTCTCCAATGAATTTGACCAAATCCATCATCTCAGCGTTGCTTGAAGAATGTCCCATCCCACGATAAGTCTTGAATGTGACTTGTCTGCCAAGACCGTCTTTCAACTTATCGGCAGAGAGGCGGCCCCATTGATGTGCTACTACTTCATCGGAATCTCCATGTCCCATAAAAATAGGTGTCCACTGATTAGCAGATGTCGCTAACTCCTCCGCCTTATCTGCCAAAGGCAAGTATCCCGACAGTCCAACAATTCCCGCGAGTTTAATGTCAGTCTTCAAGGACGCCAACAGAGACATTGCAGAACCTTTTTGGATAAGATTACACCATTGGTGGTTGAATATTTGAAGTGGAAATTGGTACCCTGTGAGAACCCTCCCAGAACGATTCTTTTCGATTTGATTCCGGAATCAATTTCATCTTTAATCAACTGGTTGACTGCGTTTTTTTGTTTTTGGAGTGTCAACGGGGTTGGTAAAGGTCAAGAGCCAACAAAATAGAGCCCACTCAACTCTTGTCCACGGTCTCCAGCATTCCCTTTTCATCTTCTTTTCTGTTTCTGTGATCCAGCGAGATGATGTCATACCTTGAGGGTTGTTGAAATCAAGCACAATTCAACACCAAACAAAACTACTTGTGCCCTCACCATCCAGGCATGCGGTATCCACCATTCAAAGTAATTGGAATAGAAGGAGCATTTGGCAAGACCCATTTGATGTGTGGAAAGTGGTCTGCCAGTTGTTCGGCCACTGGTTGCCTGTTTTTGCAAAAAAACAAAGTCAAGTCTTGGATATCTCTCTGTCTCTCTTCAGACATCATGAGTACCATCCATGTCCAGAATCTCCGAGACCATGGAGGAAAAATACGGTTGCGGTGTGCTTCTTGGCAGCAGGGACGATAATGCTCGAAAGAGACATACTCGGTAGACTTTTTTTTTTGAACTTTAAAATAATGTATCAATAATACTGAATACATACGTTCCTTATTCTTAACCGATTGTTTTGTGACATGTTTGAACTCAAAATAGAAGACTGATTTTTTGGGATGTTTTATCAATCCAAAGTGTTTATTCACTTCCACAACTTGAATGTACGAGGTAGCGAAATAATCATTAGGGATAGCAAGTACCAATTTCATCTCGTTCATACTGCTGACTTTTTTTTTTTGGCCGCCAGACTTTATAAGTATTCCTTCCCTTCTGAAGTATGTAGAAGTGTCGAGCGAAGTGACAAACCGCCATGAACGAATCGAAGAGTTTTCTTTTAGATAACATGATTGATCTAGACTATTGTTGCTCGGATCGAGCCTGGATCGAGCCGGATATTTTTTGGTGGCACTTCATTTTCTTCAGGACCAGATCACATGTGTCATCAGTTGACTTCGTAAGCCCTGCCCATTTCCTTAAAAGCATGGCCTCTTGACTGCCACCAATATCAATAAGAATTCAACTACCACAACATGCAAACCGCTCTTTTGCTCGCTGCCATCGCAACTCTCGGTTCTCAAGTTTCCGCCCACGGAATCCTGGCCTGGCCCATTGCTCGGGTTCTGTAAGAACAACCCAATATCCTCCCCCATCCTCTTCAATCACTAAGTTTTGTTTTTCTTTGCATGTACATAGTCCTCAGGATCAACAAAATGGTTACACTTACACAATGGGTGCAATCAACGTGAACCTCGGCCCCCATCCAGTCGGAGACTCACTGTGCAACTTCCTCCCAGCAGGACCTGTCTTTACTCAAACCATCGCTCCTGGTGCCGCAACTGTTGACTACAACATCATGAATGCCCATCAAGGAGGATGCAACGTTTACATTTCCAAGGACAGCCAAAAAACCTGGCAACTGATTGGAAGCGACCCAAAATGTGGAGTTGCTCCTGAATCATCCTCCAAGCAAGGCTCCATCAACGTTACCATTCCACCCGGTGAATACAAGGCTGTCATTCGATGGTCCTACGTTTCCAAGAACGGTGGCCAACCGCAAGAAGAAGCTTTCGGGTCCTGCTCGGATGTCATTGTCTCTGCCAAGGGTAAAAACAGTCACAACAAGTACTTGTTGTTGTCTCAAACGGAAGCGAGTCAAGTGCCAAGAGACTCTGCAAATTACTGGGATTCGTCATGTAAAGCGGGATCCTTCCAATGCGGTGACAACAAGAACTTTATCAGCCAGTGTGTTTCTTTGGCGGCGTCGGGTGGTTTTGGAGGCGCTTCTGGGTGGTATCAGTACCAGGTATTTAATTTTTTTTTAGAGAGGTTGTCAAAATCAATTGCTTATCCTATATCCCTCTTAGTGTCCTCAAGGCACTGTCTGCAAGACGGCGGGAGCGTCGGCGGCTTGCCAGTAAATTTTGACACGTTTTTAAAATTGCCGTCTATGAGTTTTTGGAAGTCCCACTCGAAATAACACCCAAATTTTGAATGATCAAATCAAACTGCCGAAACTTTAATAGACATTGTATACAGACTGCAAACTGTTCACAGGATGAGTACTTCTTCCCCGCTTTGCGGTGTCTGAAAAGAGGATGTGTGACACGTGACCTCCCACATGACCTGGCACGAAAATGAATCCACCATATGATGCTGCCACCTCTGACTCTCGCCTTACTGGAGGATTGGAATGGGATCAAGGGCCGCCTTGGCGTGCATGAATGTCGAACCCAATTCTTATTTGCGGGATACTTCCAGAGAGCAAAAAAGGAAGCGACAGGTAAATTGGATTGAATTTCTGTCAATTGAATCAAGCCAACCAAAAAATTCCATTAACATAAGAACCAGCCCCTCATTATCTGTCAGACCAAGAAAAAAAAAGATCCTTAACAAAAATGCTTGCTCTTGTAACCCTCGCCGCTCTTGCATCCCAAGCTCTCGCCCACGGTATCCTCACTTGGCCAATCACCCGTGCGTTGCCCCAAGACCAGCAGGTACTCTTGATCAAAAATGCAATTATGTAAGCGTCTAAAACGTCCTTCACCAAAATTGAAATAGGATGGATACACTTACGCTATGGGAGCCATCAATGTTGCTTTGGGCCCACACCCAGACTTTGACAAGCTCTGCAACTACCTGCCACCTGGCCCAATCTTTACCCAAGACTTGGTTGGAGGCCCTGCCGTCATTGACTACAACATCATGAATGCCCACCAAGGAGGATGCAACGTTTACATTTCAAAGGACAGCCAAAAAACCTGGCAACTGATTGGAAGCGACCCAAAATGTGGCGTTGCTCCAGAAACCTCCTCCAAGCAAGGTTCCATCAATGTCACTATCCCCGCTGGTAACTACAATGCCGTCATCAGATGGTCGTATGTTGCCAAGAACGGTGGCCAGCCTGAGGAAGAGGCTTTTGGTGGATGCGCTGACGTTCGTGTTTCAAGCACTGGAAACAACCAGCATTCTTCCTACTTGTTGCTGTCCCAGAGCGCTCCAAGTGAACTCCCAAAGACCCCTGGCTCATACTTTGATCAATCTTGCAAAGCTGGATCTTTCGTTTGCAGTGACAACACTGCTTTCATCAACCAATGTATTTCTTTGGGTCCTTCTGGTGGATTTAACGGTGGATCTTCTTGGTACGAATACCAGGTATGTTCAACAATCAGATTTTTTTTCGAAATAAGATTTGGTTAACTAATTTTCCTCGGTTTTTAGTGTCCATTTGGAACCACCTGCAAGACTGACAATGGAGTTGGTGCCTGTGTTGGAGCTGGATCGCCAAGCCCTGTTTTGACCACCACAGTCGCCCCAACCACCACTACCACGACCACCACCACCACAGCTGTTCCAACCACCACTACTACTACCACTACTACCACTGTTGCTCCAACCACCACCACCACCACGACCACTGTTGCCCCAACCACCACTACTACCACTACCACCACTGCTGCTTCAACCACCACTGCGGCTCCAACCACCACTACGACCACCACCACCACTGTTGCCCCAACCACCACTACGACCACTACTACCACTATTGCTCCAACCACCACTACCACTACCACTACTGCTGCTCCAACTACTACCACCACTGATCCAACTACCACGACCACTGTTGCTCCCACCACTACTACCACATCGACCACCACTGATGCCCCACAAACCACCACCACCACCACTGCCGACTCCTCATCGACAATCGCTGATGGTGTTTCTTGCTCCACTTACGGTGCTTGGGGCTGTAGCTACGCCTGTACCTGTAATTACGTTGCTGGAAACGTTCTTCAATGGCAATGTCCAACCAAAGCCACTTGCTAAAAGTTAAAAAAAAAAAAAGGATGGGGAGGGTTTTCTGAACAAGAAGAGGAATAATCGGGGAGGGGGTTGTACGCTTTTTTTTTGGTTTCTTGTTCTTCTTGTTCTTGTTCTTCTTCTTTTTAATTCTTTTTTTTTTTTTGGAGTTTTGGGTGGGTTGTGGTTTTTTTCTATAATTGGCGGGCCATTTTTTGAGAGAGAGAGAGAGAGAGAGAGAACTGTCGTTTTATTCTATTACTTTATTATACTCTATTAAAAAAAAAGTAGACTGTTTTCAATTATTTTGTTTTATTTTATTTTTTTGTGTTTTCATATGGATTTTTTTTTTTTATGTTTTTTATGTTTTTTTTTTGTAATATTATTTGAACAGAACGCCACCCTCGACTTTCACTCCTTTACTCAAAATGAGCAACAGCAACAATTTACAGCCGCAGTTTGACTTTAAAGGAAAGACTGTGTTTATCTCAGGTTCGAACTGGGGGTGGGGGACGGGGGGGGCTCTTTGTTGGGGTATTCCTCTAACTTGACACACACGCAAACACACGCGATGCTGCTGCTGCTGTGCCCACAAAAAAACCGTATATACCATCTAACAAAAAAAAACCTTATACAAATACAACCGGATATAAAATAAAAAAAGGAGGTTCGCGAGGAATCGGATTAGAAATTGGTTTAAAGCTTGCAAAATTTGGTGCCAACGTTGCTATCGCTGCAAAGACTGCTGAACCGCATCCAAAGGTTTGGGTTTATTTTTTTTTATTGTGTTTCCGAGACGCGTCTTTTTCTGTTCTTTTCCTTTCTTTTTTTTTTTTTTTTTTGGGGGGGGGGGGGGGGGGGGGGGGGGGGGTTTCTCACATCACAAAAAAAAAAAAGCTTCCTGGAACAATCTACACGTCAGCCAAAGCGATTGACGCGGCGGGTGGGAAGGGGCTTCCAATTGTCTGTGATATTCGGTTTGAAGATCAAGTGAATGCAGCTGTGGCGCAAACCGTGAAAGAGTTGAGATATATATAGATATTGTTTTTTTCTTCTTCTTCTTTGTACATAATTTAAAACTCATCACAATATTTTTTTTTTTAAAAAAAAAAAAAAAAAGATTTGGTGGAATCGATATTCTCATCAATAATGCAAGTGCAATCTCAATGACACCCATGACAGAGACACCAATGAAAAAGTTTGATTTAATGAATCAAATCAATGGACGTGGAACGTACTTGTGCACGCTTGCGTGTCTTCCGTATTTGCGCGAGAGTGCGAAAAAGGGACGAAACCCGCATGTATTGACGTTGAGTCCACCGCTTGATGTGAGACCATTTTGGTTTGAGAATCATACGGCGTATTCAATGGCCAAGTATGCAATGAGTTTGTGTACGCTTGGGTTGAGTGGGGAGTTTAAGCAGTATGGGATTGGGGTGAATGCGTTGTGGCCGTTGACGGCGATTGATACCGCAGCCATGACTGTTATTCTTGGTAAATATTTGATTATTGCTTTTTTTTTTTTTTGGTTGTTTTTGTTGTTGTTTGTTGTGTTGATATGTTCTTTTTTTTTCGTGGGGTCAAGACGAATCACAGAAAACAATCAAGTACAGAAGCACAGATATTATGGCGGATGCAGCGGTAGTGATTCTTTGCCAGGATGCTCGTGTCTACACTGGTAATTTCTGTATTGACGAAGCCATCTTGCGGCAGCAAGGAGTCAATAACTTTGACGCGTACAAGCTTGATCCAACCTGCCCCGACGCTGAGCTCGTTCCCGACTTTTTTATCCCTGAAGATATTTACTCTCAAGCAAAGGCGCCGCCAGCCAAGCGGGAGTTTGTGTTGAAGTCGTTGAAGGGCGGTAGTTTGGTCAAGAGCAACTTATAAAAACTTATTGATTAATAATTTTAAATTAATCCCAATCCACCAAAATGATGTCCAGCAAGCTACGCCGAGTTGGCAAGCCGCTCGACATTGACGCCTCGCAGCCAGACACGTTCGAGAGCGTCGTCGGCGGAAGCGGAACCGGAAGCGGAACCGGAAGCGGAAGCAGCGCTTTGGAAGGCGGCAAGCGCGTGGCGCCGCCGCTGCCGGACCGCGTGCTCGTGGTGCACTCGGCGGTGGCGCTCAACGCGGCGGCGGTCGACACGCGCGCGGGCGGCGGCGGCGGCGGCGGCGACTTCAGCGGGCGCATCCGCGACATTCCGCGGCCGCTGGTGCTCGTCGGCGGCCGGCGCGGCGGCGGCGGCGGCGGCGTGCTGGGCGCCGTCGACAGAGACAGAGACAGAGACAGAGACAGAGACAGGGACAGAGACAGGGACGCCGACGCCGACGAGGCCGCCGCCGAGGACAACAGCGCTGACCGCCTGGCGCCTGCCGCCGCCTTCTTTGGCGCCGGCGACGCCGACGGGCGGCTGGCGCGGCTTGCGCGGCTTGTGAGCGAAGGTGACTCTGAATGCTGCGATTTGATTGGCTGAACAACGAAACAGCACGCGCGCTCGAAGAAGTCGTTGCGGCGCTCAAAAAGAAGGACGACGCCGTCGAAGAAGCGAAACGCATCGCCGCCGAAGAAGCCGCGCGCGCCGAAGAACAACGGAAACGCGAACGCGCAATGGACGCCTGGCTGCACATGGACTCCAGCGACGACGAAGAAGAAGACAACAAGGACGAACTGAAAGATGTGCGTGTTTTTTGTTTTTGGTGGAATCAACCCAACACAAACCAAAACCAAAACAGGTGGCTCCCCAAAAACCACCACGGAAGGTGGTCACAAATGCCGAAATTCTGGAGGGCGTAATGGAATTAAAAGCGAAATTGGAAGTAGCCATTGCCAAAATGAAAGCCATCTCACCCGTCGCGTCGCTCATGTACAAGCAATCTACAAACGACAATAATAATACCCCCCCGTTTTTCGATGACTCATTCAAAGAACACCTGGCTTTAGCCCCGTCGCTCTCGCAGAACCTCGAAACCCTCGCAGACGCAATCATGAGTCCAACCGAATACGAACAATACCAGCACACTCGAATGGAACTAGAATACCAACAGCAACAAATCCCCACACAAGTCCTCCAAATGACATCTCCACGACCTCCATCCACTCCCATGAAGATACCAATGTCTCCCACTTCCCCACCCGCCACCCCACTAAGACAATATCAGTCGCCGACCTCCCCACCCACAACCACATCCCCATCCTCATCGTGGATCCCCAGAAACAATCTCCCACCCCTTCCCGACTCATCCACCGCCATCCAATACCAACTCACCTGCATCCCACCGTCCACAGTTCTCCCCTTTGTAACCCAAACCCATGCTCTCGAACACCGCCTCGCGCACCTCGAACAACGCCTTGGAATCCATTACCTAAAGCTGCACGACACAGCCACACCCACGCCAACAGTTCAAAAAGTGCTCCAAAACAAGGGAGACGGCGGCGGCGAGACCACCTCGATTCTGGGCGCCTTGGACCGGTTAGATCACCAACTGGGGATTGTGAGCGATGTCCATGTCATGAAGGAAATGATTGGAGAGGTTGGGACTGTGTGTGTGGATATGAAGAAGTTGATTGATGTCAAGAAGGTGCAGTTGGGGCAGATTGAAATGATGAATAATGTGTTTTTGTTTGGGGGTGCTGCTGTTGCTGCTGCTGCTGCGGCTGCGGCGGCGGCGGCTGCTGCTGCTGATTCGAAAGGCGGTGGGCCTCATGTTGTCAAGGAGGTAGAGTCGTCAAGGAATCTGAGAGAGGATGGTCGGTATCAAGGAGGCCGCGACGGGGAGGATGAGGATGGGGAGGAGGAGGAAGATGGGAGCAGCAACAGTATATCCGCAAATGATTCGAAAAGGCCACCGCCGCAGATGAGCAGCGGGCCGGTAGCATCAGTATCCGCGGCAGCCGCAGCAGAAACTGCTGGATCAAAACGAAGTAGCGTCCGAATGTCTCAAATGAGTAGTATTGCAGCGCAAGAAACAATGCTGTCTGATTTAAAGAAACAAACACGAGAAACGGATACGGAAAAACGGGTGCATCATTTGTATAATCGAGTGCATGGTTTGGATGGGTTGATTTCATCATTGCCGTATCTAGTGTATCGATTGCATGGGCTGCGTGGAGTCCACGAGCAAGCCAATTTGTTGAGTGAGCGATTAAACACTATTGTCTCGGAGCAGATCAAAACTGTGGATTCTGTTCGTGGGGTTGAGGGGCTTGTGCGGGGAGTGGAGGAAGGACTTCGAGCGAATTCTGTGTTGGTAGAGAATAATTTTAATGCGCTGGAAGGGAGGGTGCGGGATTTACTGGATAGAGTGGATAGAATTTACCAGAGAAATTAAAAAAAATTAAATATAAAAACACTGTGCGTTCATTCCCCCTGGTCCAAAGTTATTGTTTGTACTCTTTTTCTCGTGCTTTTTTTTTCAATCAATACCTTTATTGTTAACCCACAAAGTGGATGTTTCACAATCAGAACGACAGCGCAGTGTCACTTCTGGAGGAACACACGCTCAAGCCGCGGCGGTCAATGTCGATAGATGTCGAGCGGCCATCTCTTCAAAGTCCTCTTCAACCACATGCAAACCCAATGTCGCCAAGAAACCTCGCTGCTAATTCCAACAGCATAAACGCCTCTTTGGTCAATTCTTCTCTGTCTTCGAAGAAAGAGCTCCCGTTCCCGACGACGACATCATCATCGTCAACTGATACCTCATCATTGTTTTCGTCTGGCAGTATAATGCTATCTGTGACCCTGCGGTGGTTATCAAGGCAAGCGACCAACTGGCCTGAATCACCGGCTTTTCTAGTTGCAATGTACTTTTTGCTTAACCTTGGAATTACACTCTGTGAGTAGACCTGGATCCAAACCCTACTAGTTTCAGCAGACTAAATTACCCCCCGGTAACCCCTTATCACACAAAAAACAACACAGACAACAAAGTAATCCTCAAATTCTTTCAATTCAAATTCCCATGGCTCCTCACCGCAATCCACTCTCTCCTCACGTACGCTGGCTGCGTCCTCCTCATCAACAATTTCGACACGATTCTGCCAACACAACACCGCGTCCCACTCACATCCTCCAAAGAAAAGCTAATAGTCCTCGTATTCTCGATCCTCTACACCGTCAACATTGCCGTCTCGAACATTAGCCTCGGGATGGTGAGCATCCCATTCCACCAGATTATCCGCAGCACAAACCCAGCCGTCACCATCTTCCTCGAATGGCTTCTCCTTTCGAAATGGAAAGACGGCGTTGAAGCCAACGTGACCGCGTCGCTGTGTATAGTGATTTTCGGGGTCGGGTTGGCCACGTTTGGGAGTTACAAGAGCACTCTAGTTGGGTTCTTGGTCACGTTCTTGGGGACGGTGTTGTCGGCGTTGAAAGGGATCAGTACAAACACGTTGTTGGTTGGGAATGGGTTAAAGTTTCATCCGATTGAGCTCTTGTGGAGGATGTCTGGGTTGTCGTTTTGTCAGTGTTTTGCGATCGCTTGGGCGACTGGGGAGTTGGATGCGTGTTGGGGTTTGTTGAGGAAGTTGGTTGTTGTTGCGGGACAAGAGCAGGCGGCTGGGGGAAAGACTTTGGTTTGGTTGAATCCTACGTGGCTTGTGGTTGCGGTTGTTGTGAATGGGATGATGGCGTTTTTCTTGAATTACGTTAGTTTTAGCGCGAATAAGAAGGTGGGGGCGTTGAGTATTGCTGTTGCGGGGAATGTGAAGCAGGCAATGACTTTGGGATTGAGTGTGTGGATATTTGGGGACATTGTGGGTCTTGTAAATGGATTTGGTATGTATCACAAAGGGATAATATTTTTTTTCCGTTCGTTTAATTGTTTTAAATAGGGATTTTGCTGACTTTGATTGGCGGGGCTTGGTACAGCATGATCGGCGTTGCGAAAAAGAACAGGAAAACACATACTTGAGTAGTGTGTCTTGTTATTATTCAAAAAAAAAGTGTACTTATTTATTATTGAAGAACGAATAAATGTATATTGATTTTCATTTTTTTTTCTTGTTTTCTTTTTCTACTTAAATCTGAAAATGGGTGGTGGAAATGTAAGTCTCCATACTTGCTTGAAAACGAAGCTACTGACTTGGTCCTAACTGCACATGTCTGCACTTTCTTTTCACAGGCGCAAAAGAGTGCCATGGCAAGAGCCAGAAAGGGTTTGTAAACTGGAGGGGGAGAGTGAGCGGCAGTACGAAAAAAAAACGGTTGTGACTCACTGTTGTCAACAACCTACAGAAAAGAACGCTGGTGCTGAAGCCAAATCACAACTTAAAGTGGTAAGTAAGAGCTGCATTTGGCGGGGAGGGATGGATCAAAGGAACAGCAAAATCGAATTGAATGTACCCGCTTTGGGATCCCATACAACAAATTCTTTAGAACGAAAACGCAAAGAATGTTCAATGTGGGATTTGCCGTCAAACGTTTCTCTTGACGATCCGTGAGAAAGCTCTGAACGAACACATTGAAAGCAAGCATGCTGGAAAGACTATTAAGGATTGCTTTCCTACCTGGTGAGGGGGAGAAGGAGCCATGTATCAATCATGCAGGAATTGACAACTTTTTTTTATGCAGGGCTCCACAGTGACCTGATTATAATATGTAACTTCGCAATAAACGTTTTTTAAAATATTTTACTTTATGGGTTTCCATGAACTAATAACTATCATGTATAAGGATTGTTTTTTAAGTCATTATTCAATTCAACAATAATATTCATGACATAGTTGATGTTTTATTGGAAGTTATTTATAGTCAAGAATGAAGCACGATCAATGACAATACTGTTTAAGAAGTAATCATTAACAACAGCACATACGAAAGAATGGGAGTGAGGAAGAGACAAGAGTACATCAGATAATTTTTAGCGAAATATCCTTTATCATCAGGTTGCCATGTTATACATGACAATGAGACAGCCAAAGGAAATGAGTTTCATCATATGCAGGCAGTATGGGACTGACAGAAGAGGTTTGAGGAGGGAACGCTTACAAGTAATGTGACGAATGCTTGCAATATTGTTGTCAGAAACAAAAGTCATTGAAGATTCTAAAGAAGAAAAAGAGTAAGAATGGGTGTATAGTCAGAACAGAGGATGAGAGAGATGAGGAGGAAAAACTCAGATATAATATTGTTTACTACAGATCTCCTTCCACAAGGAAGGATCTTCAGGATTAGCATGGTTGGAACATCAATGTCGCATTGGTAGGGAAGGGGGGGCAAGAGAGAAGGGTCTGTATTTACCATCAGTCTCTCTGGACAGTTATTCCCTTTATCCTTCGACCGTATCCGAATATTCTAGAGCGTCAATGTTAGATCTCATTGGCAACGAGTGGCACATAAAAGGAGGGGGTGGGGATATCAAGGCCTCAGCGGTTATTGTAATTCATGGATTTTCAGGATAGATGTAAGGTAAAACCGCACGCATCTTCTTTGACCTCAGATGCAGAAAAAATCATAAAAACAGGAAGTCGGACACAAACCATTCAAGAAAGTCGGTTTCGATGGCCAATACGGAAGATATCCTTAAAAGAGGGGGGACGGAACTAGCATAGAATTAGTGAGTTGTGTTGGCAGGAATCACAGATTGGAGAATGTATGGAATAGTTGGCCTCAGCGGTTATTGTAACTCATGGATTTTCAGGAGAGATGTAAGGTAAAACCGCACGCATCTTCTTTGACCGCAATGCTTTCAATATGGTAGGGGAAGAGACATACCTTGGCAAGTGGTAGAAGACACAGCGTTCAGGGAACCGACTTAATCAACATTGTTCTGAAAAAGGAAAGAGAGGTTAGAATAGAAGTGGATAGAGCAGAAATATGTATCAAGGGCACATTAACGGAGTTGGTTTTAGCCTCAGCGGTTATTGTAACTCATGGATTTTCAGGAGAGATGTAAGGTAAAACCGCACGCATCTTCTTTGACTAACACGCAACTCTTCCACCCAAGACAAGGGAAACGTTTGATTGCTCACCTTTCAACTCTTCTTTTTCTTCGTTGATAAAAAAAGAAAAAAAAGTTTAAAAAGAAAAATGGTATGAAAATGACCCGAGAAAGAGAATTTTCCTCAAGTATTGTGTTGTAGTGAAATTACAATATTCTTTATTAATTTTGTTTGCTGTTTTGCCCGTATGCATATCTGCCTATATGTGCTGTACTTTTTTATTAAAGATAAGAGTCACTGTCGGAAAAATAATGCCACAGCCCAACCACTTCAGCAAAACGGCCTCCTCGACATCTCTGCCACCGACCAGCCAAAATATTATACACGCGCCATATTGTACATCAACAACAACTACAATATCAACAACAACAACCTGTTTATTCAAACCCAAAAAGGCATCTCAAACACGAAGCAGCGCGAGCAGCATCCACGGTAGTATCACAAGCACGAGTACGACTAGATCTTCCAAAGAGATTATTTATGCTTTAACTGACACGTTTAAACGCGTCTTGAAAATTAAGAAGGCTAACGCGGATTCACATGGGGAGCTACAACACAGCCGAAGCAGCAGCTCTAGCAGCAGTATATTTCTCGGAGGTGCTGGTGGCGCTGGTGGTGCAGTCTCTGTTATGGGGGTTCTTGCTGAAGAAGACTATCGGGATGACTCAGATGAAGACCCCTTCACCGATCAAATTGGCAATAGCAACACCACATTGGTTGAGAAAAATTTGGAATCAAAAAACAAGGGAAAAGTGAGAGCTGCGTTTGGAAAGTTCTTGAAGGGAGTTGAAGAATGGACCAAACGTGACCCATCAAAAGTGGCTGCGCCCGTGACCGCAGCAGCTTTCAGACGGAGGGAAGCAATTGATGCTGGTATCATTATCAAAAAGACACACACGGCGACTGAAGACGAAGAACTGGTTCCTGTAGATGTCAAAGCATCTCCCATCAAAAATCACCACAACGAGCAAAGCAACTTTGCATTCTTTGTCAAGGAAAAAAATCGCCCGCATCGGTCCAGTTTGGATAAAATGCTGGATGGTATCTACGAATCCCAATCTACTTTAGGAAGCATGAGTTTGTCAAGTATTCCTGATGAAGAAGGAGAAGACGAAGCGTACGATGGTGCTCCTGCTGAATTAGAAACCCGCAATCCATCGTTTTCGAAACCACCTCTTCCTGGACGGGAGTCATCAAATTTCCACCATAAGTATCGGGACTCAATAACAACAGTGAGAAATTCTGTTGGAAGTCCATTCAGTCACGCCCCACTTGCCAAAAGATTCTCCCTTCAAAGTCAAAAACACGCAACATCTCCAACAAAGAAGCAAAAAATCGGGGTGGATGTAGACTCAATTCTTTCCAAATTATCACCACTTCAACATCAGTTTCAGTCAACAAAATCAATCAAAGACTTTCCTCACCCACTGTATCTAGAGTCTGATAATTACCACAACCAATCATCATCTCGTCCATCAGTTACTGCACGTGTATTAATGGATTCAAGAAGCAACCTAAATATTTTCAGTGACCATTCATCGAATTTCAGCAACCAGCCAGACAGTAGCAGCTCCCGTCCGCCTGTCGCGTCAATCGCAAGGTAAGCATATAGTAGCATTATATACATACATGGCACAAAAAAGCTTAAAATTCAACACAAACAGAGCCAGATCATACACTCATGCCGATTCGTCAACATCAGCGTTGACAAGTACTCAACAAAAGGCAGCACCGAAAAAAACGGCGACGAAAAACGCGCTCGACAGATTGGGTGTTGAATACATGAGTTGCACACCGTACTCTTGGTGGTGGCTAAGTGGTCTCAGCGGCGACAGCATTCTTCCAGATTCATTTGGGTTTGCTGAGCCAACTTTCCACGAATGCACGCAATTCAACACAGAAATCAAGCGCCCTGGATTTAAACGTCTCGTCTTGGCACCAATTAAAAAAATGATTGGTGTAGAACCTGGGTATCGTGATAATGAAATGGGTGGAGCTGCATTGGGAATATCTACCTTCATGGAACATGAAGATGGAGATGACGGTGATACGGAGGACATTTCCAATATTGCTCAAGAGTCAGACGACCGAGGGTCCAGTGAATTTAGAATTTCTGAGGTAGAACGACGGAAATCTGTCCAAGTATTTGAAGAAGCAAGTCCCTCGGATGATGTACACAACTCTGACGTTCTCAGGGATGGTCTATCGCGTGACAGAAAATCAACATCAACGAGAGCATCTTTAGCCAGTTCTCCGTCTCGCAAGTTCAGGGAATCCGTGTCTTTTGGGACTGAAATAGAGCATGTGAACGGAGCCGTTCAGATGGACACTTTCACAGATGGAGCCACAGTAGCAGCAGATTCAGCAGACATTGCGAAAAGATCATCGCTAGACCGAAAGAGTTCCATTCGAAGTGGGGTGCTGAAGAAGCACGTGCTGTGGGACCCCAAAACTTTGACACTTGGAGAATCGCGTGTTGACAATACTACTGAAGACATTGTGGAAATTATGGGCAGCAAAACTGGGGAAATAGTTCAAGAGCAGATTGAAATTGCAGGCATGGCGAGAATCCGCCGCCGAAAGAGTTCTGGTTCAAAGACGATGATTCTGTCGATGGAACAGGCGGCGGCACTTTCAACCCATCAACTTCTTGAACACAGTCCTCACCTTCAACAGAATCAAGATCATAGAACTTCAATAACGCGTATAGTGGCAGCGAAACAGGAGGAGCTGAACAATTTGAATGCAACAATCCTTCAATGCACTGCTCAGACTGGAAACAAGAATCCATTCGTACAAGCACTAATTGAACAACGTCATCGGATCATTGATGAATTGGAATCGTATTCTTTATAAAAATTCCCATCAATGAAAACGGCGGAAACATGATAGAATTCCGAAATTAAAACAAAAAAAAACATGTAAAAACAGCAACTGCCTTTTAAGCCTCGAGAACAAAACCCAAACCAACCTTTCCAACACCACCACCACCCTTGGCGTAATCGATTTCACCGCACACTTGGAAGCTCAAACCAGGAGCCATTCTCTCTTCCAAAACAGCACTGACTCTTCCCATTGTGTCGAACATTCCACGCATAGTCGCGTACACAGTGTCCAATTTGAAACCAACGCTAGCAATTCCTTCACGACGGCCAGGTCCAGCAGCATTTGTTGTTGGGGTAACAAGCATTTGAACATCAGCAGCAACTTCCAAACGCTGGTTAAGTCTCTTCCAGTATGACGCTTGGAGAACTCCTTGGGATAAGGCGTAGGTAGCAGCAAAGACTTCAGCAGGGTCTGATGGGTTGATTGGCATGTATGGAGATGGGAAACCGGGTGGAAGAGATGATGGAGGAGGGACAGGGCTGGTTGGCTTTGGAGCATATTTAACAGCCAGTGTGTAGTTGCTTTCGCCAGCATCTGGACGGAGACGCTGCAAGACCCACTCTCCTCCGACGGCGATGGATGAAGTGATGGATTGAAGACCTGAAATAGAGTAAATTCCGGTAATGGCGGTGTTTGAACCACCAACTGTACGGCCAGCTGGGGAGTCAATTGGGTTTGGGTTGATGGCCTTCAAGTTAATGGCGCTAGTTTCACCAACCCAATCATGCTCGTATTGGATCATGGAAGATCCAGGTTGGTTGGTCAATTGGGCCTGGAGCTTGGTTGTCAAGCTTGGTTTGTTAACTGGTGGAGGGGTTGGAGGAGATGGAGCGGCTGGAGCAGCTGGGGCCTCGCCTTCCTTGTGCTGCTTTGGTGGCAGGTTTGCATCGTATTGATGTTCCGTGTGTGCGTGTGGTGGCAGGTGTGGGAGGGCACTCTCGGTTTGAGGGCTTTGTGGCCAGAAGTAATTGGCTCTGGCTTGCAAAGTACCCTGGTCATCAATTTGACCATGCATCAAGTACTAGAAAATAGGAAAAGTTAGTATGGTTGACGTGGACTTTTTGTAAATGATTGCTCTGCCGCGATCGTCAAGTTGCTCAACAATTCCCAAAAGCAGCATTTGTGCAAGTCTTTCGCAGGGCAGCCCGTACCTCTTTTGCCTGGTAACCAGCAGAAAAGTGGTAGCTTGGTGGTTGCTGAGCAGCACCCCATGAAAATGAGTGAGAGCACTGGAAGTTTGGCGACAGAATCGAAGTGACATCAAACTTGGCTCCTTGAATCAAATGCAACGTTGGGAACACGCCTATTGCGTTGTTGCAGCTCAGTATCTGCCCCGAAGCCAAAACGAAAACAGACTTCAAAACTCAAAACACACCCTTAGTTTCCCTGTGCAAGTTCTCGAATGGACCAACGCTGGATAACTTGTTACGCTTCTTGAGGTCAGACAATGCTGATCCCACGTAGTTGAAGGGCGAGAGCACCTGGTGAATTATGGATTCGCTCATGGTTTTTTTAAGAGAAAAAAGCAAAAAAGGTGAGAAAACCGAACTACTCGACACGCAACAACAGTGCAGCAGGGATGAGACTCTGTCACTACGATTGTTTAATTGACGCATTGGTGCTTGCATCGATTCGCCGAGTGATTGCCTTGAACAGAAATCTGAGCGTATTGTTTCGATAGCAAAGCATTGGAAGCAGCCCCTTGCTGATTACGCGTAACTAACGGAACTGTTTTATTTAGAAAGTGACTCCCGTTGTTCCCTTTTCCCGCCCATCAGTCATCTTTGCGGTGCGGGCTCCAAATTGAACGGCCCTCTTAACTTCCAACGAAGCACGATTTAATCCCAACGACTGCGCTAACTGTCGAAGAAGAAGTTTATCCCCCACGCCTCTGGGCAAACGTGGGTCTGTTTTTATGTGAACAGGGATAGAAGACAGGTGTGAGATTAAGGCCTCCGACAAATAAGGGAATCGGATCTTCAAAAATGCAAATCAGATAAAACTACGATAAATTCAAAGAAAAACGAGTGGTGAATACCTCTCGTCCATGGTCGCTAACAATTCTGTCATCCCTGCCGAGATTCCTTTTACTGATTCTTGAAACATCTTTTTGGAGCTCATGGAGTAATCCCTCCCACCCTGAAATGTCAAAGTGCTTTCTGTGGCGGTTATATCCTTTAATTTTCCCAGAATTAATAAACCATTGATATTTTGGTTTTTCGCTTACCCCCCAATTGCTCATCTGCGCCAAGACCACTCAAAAGAACCTTGGCTTTTGTTTCATATGGAATTCGATCCTGTGTTATGGTGAGTATATACCAAGTCAGGCTTCCTGAACTCACACCACTACAGTTTACGATCGCACCGCGACCACGAGACGCAAACCAAAACGCCAGTGCAATGCTCTTGAAAAAAAAAATCAAACTTATAAACAACAGGAAGAAAAAAACAAAAGAACGTCAAACGCCATACCAAATCCATGACACTCTCTAGAGGATTGACAAGGCCCATAATCCACGGCTTCAGCCGCTGAGCCTCCTCAAATTCGATATCGATTTCGACAAATCGCCAAAGAGTATCCGGAAATGTCCGTTTTAATTCTTCGTACCCCTTCAACCCAGTCTTTCTATCAGGAACAGAGAACAAATGCGATGGGTATTGACCCTTGTCTCCCTCATTCGACAGTTTGGCATTCGATTCTTTTTCAGTAGCGGTTTGATCAATATCCTGTGTTGGGATTGCGCCGCCGCCTTTGCCCTTCTTCATCGCCTTCTTTTCTCTTTTTGCTTGGAGCACCGCGGCATCAGCAGCAGCTCTTCGAACCCGCGGATTATCAAAAGCGACATTAAGCAAGTCAATTGGAGATCCTGGAGGCAAATTTTTGGCTGCCAGAGCAGCAAGAACCATGCAGTCAAGACCTCCAGAAAATAAAACCCCCAACGGCTCTTGCTCCACGTTATGCATCCGACATTGTTGAGTTATTGTTTCAACTCGAGCTGAAACAGAGGCAGATAGAAGGCGGGTGAATTCTTTGAGAGCGGTTTCAGATGGTTCAGTTACAGGGGGTGGGATTTCGACATTTTCGACTGGATTTTCAAGCTGCTTGTAATTTGGTAGATCGGAAGGAGTGGGTATTGAGGCGTTCAGGAATGGGTTGGTCGGGGAAATCTGTTTGATGGTGTCAGAAAGAAAGCACACACAACCACGCGTCTCATTACTTACCAAGCATTCAGAAGATTGGCTCGAAAATTGCCATGGATGATGAACCAGATGCCTTTTGAATTCCTGGAAATAATAAAGTCTAAGTTCTAAAGCAAAAAAAATAAAAAAAAATAAAAAAAATAAAAAATAAAATAAAAACCTCCTTTCCAGCAAACAAATCCAGATCTTTTAAACAAACAGAGTATATTCCATCCGCAGGTAACTCATGCCAAAACTCGGGTCCATCTCCCCACCAAGCGTCATCGTTGCTTGAAACTTCGCTGGAGTTATCTCCAATATCGGCAGATTCAACATCTCCAGATGTACGCTCCTGGATGCATCCAGCAACTGAAGATATCCAAAACCCTGGATCAGATACAACTGAATCAGAGTTCTCACTGTTGTCCACCACCAAGGCCTGATTTGGAAAATGTACCACCAAGGAGCGCCGCCCCAACACATCGCGTCCAAAATACAAAGTAGATGATGGAGAATGATAAAAAAGAATGGACCATGGTCCTCGTAGTGTGGATAGAACTGAAAGAAGAGAGTCTTTGAATGAAGCATCATCGGAGCTGCACTTTTGTTGGATTGTGTCAAAGAGAATAGATGTATCACTTGACTGCTCGTCAACCTAAGCTCCAAAAACAAAACACAATCTTTTAAAAACCGTTTTTAAAAACTCATTTGTATGTGGATCACCTGCATCCCAGTTTCTTCATTGAAGAGTTCCCCATTCCAGCAAAACAAGCTTCCAGACGCCTTATCGACCAGCGGCTGCTGCACTGGATCCAGTCCTCTCAAATGAAGGACAGATGAAAACAATGATGCATGCACAGGACCGTTCTTGCCATCCTCCAAAGTCCAGTTGACAGTCTTTTGAACATCTGGACCTCGCCTGGCAACCATCATTGACAAGTGACTCCAGACGGAGCAAGCATCGAATGTAGCACGTGAAAGGCGAAGTACTTCGGGAGTGGATTGCGGTTGTGTGACTGAAGTTGGCAGCAGCTTAGGATAAAGGCGGAAGAGAATGCCACACATGTCTCTCGTTTTTTTTTTTTTGAACTCCAATTAAAATAATATCACAAAAAAAAGGAATAGAAGAATAGAACAATAACAATGTCCGATTCAGACTCGCCCGAAAAAGATAACACTGCAAACACTCTACTTCCAGGAGATGATGGCGCGGTTATTCCCCATGAATCGACTGATGTCACCACGTGAGTCACCCCACGCCCCCCCGCTCAACGAACCCTCAAGAACCGATCGAACCCTTTCAACAAAACGGTTCGGTTTCGCTGTCTGTTAGTTTGCGTTTTTTCATTGGCGATGTGAGAGTTTGACGGAGGCTGTGACTCACAATCAATGACCAATTCCTTCTCGAACGTTTAATCTGACCTTACAAAAAAAAAATACCCTGTCTCCCCCCCGCCTTTATTAGAGATTCCAAATTCAGACAATTCAGATCAGATCCTTTAGGCTTTTTTATACGTCTTGGTGCCGAATCAACTGCTTTTGTGAATGGAGATGTAAAACTAAAAAAACTCATGGGGGGGATATGGCGCGTTTATTCTCTTTTTTATTTTTTCAAGGGATGGCAAGGGTATCATAACCCTATCGGAGCACCTATCTTCTATCCCGAATATACAACGGAAATCAAGGATGCCCTTGTTTCATCAAATCGACGTGAGTCTTCCTTGAGTACAATTCAGGATGGCTTAACAACCCCCTCAACTCAGTAAAACAAACTGTTCGTATGCTCGCAATCAAAAAAGTGGCTTCTGAAGCAGAAAAGCATGTCAGCGCGTCCGGAGGAGGAACAGATTCCAATACTTCATCTCGGAGATTGAAAAGAGCTGAACATGAAGTCTGGGAACAAGCAAACTCGATTATTGATGGAATGATTGCAAATATGGATTCAACCAAGGAGCTCAAGTGGGTTATTCTTTGAGAATCCCTTTTTTTTTTTTTGGGACCGTTTCTTAATGGAAAGCACAAACGAGACAGAGTTATTGCATTCCTCATGCATTATATGCTTGTTCAAATGTATCATCAAGGTATTCATATACGAGAACGCGAGTTTTTGGAACTCAAAAAGACAGCCGAGTATGCTCAAGCCAACAAAATGTCTTTGATTTTCCTACCATGTCATAAATCACACGTTGACTACCTCGTCATCTCCTACATATTCTATCGTCTTGGCCTCGCATTACCGCATATCGCGGCCGGTGAAAACCTGAATATGCCGGCGGTGGGGCATTTGCTGAAACATTGTGGTGCTTTTTTTATTCGCCGTGTTTGGGGAGATGATCCTCTCTACGGTGCCATTATGAAAGAATATATCGAGGTAAAAAAAAAAAAACACTTTGTTTTTGGTTTTGCTCATCTCTCTCCCTCTGATTAAAACCCCAGTTTTCGAAAAATCACACACACACTCTCTCTCCCTCCCTCTCCATCTTTCTTTTGCACCCAGGTTTTACTTTGCAGAGGCCACAACATTGAAGCCTTCACCGAAGGAACGCGTTCTCGAATTGGAAAACTGTTGCAACCGAAATTCGGAATCATGAAGATCATCATGGAGGCAGTACTTTCAGGGCGAGTGAATGATTGCATTATTGTTCCAATGAGTATCGGTTATGATAAGGTTATTGAAACGGGAAGTTATGTGAGCGAGCTTTTGGGCGCTCCCAAAGAAAAAGAAAGTTTGTATCAGTTGTTGACGAATATGAATGTGTTGAATGTAAGGGCACTTTATTTTAAGTATTTTTATTCTCCCTCCTCCCTATTTAAAAAAACCCCCCCCAAAAAAAAACGACAACAAAAAAAAACAGTTCAAATGGGGTCGAATTGATATAAGCTTTTCCCGAGCCTTCTCACTAAAAGAATACGTGGGTTCCCAGACAATGAGACGAGGAGTGCGACTGAACCCGCGCTCAAGCGTTGAAGACAAGAACCTCCTTCTTCAAACTCTTGGTTTCCGCGTCTTGGCAGAAATCAACAAAATCAGCGTCATCATGCCAACAGCGCTCGTAGGAACAGTTATCCTGACCCTCCGTGGCCGCGGGGTTGGCCGCGACGAACTGATTCGGAAAGTCGATTGGCTTAAACGGGTGATTAATTTGAGAGGTGGGGCTGTGGCTGATTTTGGCGGCAAATCCACGGGATGGGTTGTGGATCGTGCTATTCAAGTGTTGAGGGATTTGATTGGTCAGAGGACTGATTTGTTGGAGCCAGTTTTTTATCCTGTGAAGCGGTTTGAGTTGAGTTTCTATCGGAATCAAGTTATTCATTTGTTTATTACGGAATGTTTGTATTTTTTTTTTTTTTTCTTGTTTTTCTTCTTGTGCTGCTTGAGGACTTTTTTTTTCTTAAAAACACAATTTCACTGGTTTAGCTATACTCTCTTGTGCGCTCTATGCTACAGTTAAACAAGGAGGACCGGTTCACATTCAGAAAGTTAAAATATTCCCAGATCTGGAAAACGATTGCGGCTTCTTGTCAAAGCTCTTGAAAAGCGAGTTTATATATGGACCGCATGGACTTCGAAAGAATATGCTGAAAACAATCGATGATATGGTTACCTTGAATGTCATGAGTACTGAGGTTGAGATGGTTAATGGAGTTGCAACTGGATCGAAATTGTTGTCGCTTAGTCAGGAAGAACGGAGAATTGGACGTGAAACGTTTGGTGAGTGTGGTTTTTTTTTTTTTTTTTTTTTTTTTTTTTTTTTTTTTTTTTTTTTTTTGTGTTTATTTTTTTTTCGATTAAATTTCTTTTTTGTTGGAATAGACTTCTTTTGCTTCTTGTTGTGGCCGTTTCTGGAAACGTATTGGCTTTCAGCGATTTCGTGTTTTGCATTGATTCCCCCAAAGTTGCCATCATCTGAATTAGTATGGGTTGATGAACGGTTATTTTACGATCAAGCACAATTCCTTGGAAAGACACTCTACTATGAAGGTGAGATTATAGATTTGATGTAATCACCGACAGATATGATCATATTGACAGTTTTAAAATTTTGTTTTGGCTGTAAAAAAAAAAAAAAAAAAAGGCGATTTGTCTTACTTTGAGGCGGTCAACAAGGAAACATTAAAAAATGGATTCCAAAGACTCAAAGACATGGGTGTTTTGATTTCCCGGAAAGTAAAGAGAGGAGGCGCAGACAATGTCCCTGTTGTTGCTCTCGCGTCCGAGTGGTGTCCAATGAAACCGCTGCCTCAAACTATACTGGGCAAAGGAGATACCGTGCATGGAAACGACGGATATTCATGGAGAAGCAGTAGTAGCGCGCTGTCGTATATATTTGGAAGTAAACCGATGCAGGGTGGTGGCACGGTTGAGCCACCGCCGACACCTCTGGTTTCTTTGGATGGAACAGAAGCGCCACAAGATACGTTTGACGAAAAGTGGCGGCATTTTATGCCGGAAGGAAGGTTGTGGGAGCTCTGTGAGCAGATTGGCAAGTTTAGACGCGAGGGAAAGAATCGTCGTGATACAGCGACAGTAGCAACACGAGTGCTGAGTCTTGCGTCAGCAGCAGGAATATCGCTGATGGAGGCCAATATTGTGACTGGAAAGCTGTAGTAGATTTATCTTTTGTTTATTGAATTGTTTATTGCATATTTTAATTGAAAGAAAGAAACCCAAGCTTTTCTTTGAATGAAACGCCGAGTCGACGCCAACGAAAACCAGCGGCCGACACCGCCACCGCCGCCGCCGCCGGCGCGACCAGCGGCTGTTGATTTCGACGCGCGGCCGCTGCCGGCGCCGGTCGAAGCGCCGCGATCGATGCGGGCGGCGAACCGGACACTTGTGCCGCAGCACGCGCACGCGCACGCGCAGCACCCGCCGCCGCCGCACCTCGCCAAGCAGCACCACGACGCGCCGCGCGCAGTCAAGGCGGCCGAGTGCTCGGCGCCGCTCGGCTTCCGCGACCGCGACGGCCTGGCCCGCGAAGTGCGCGAGCGCCAGCGCGTGCTTGCGGCGGCGGCGGCCGCGGCGTCGGCGGCGGCGGCCGCGCGCCAGCAGAGCCACAAGGGCGGCGCGAACCACGCAGTTGCCGCTGTCGCCGCTGTTGCCGGTGCCGCCGCCGGGGACGCGCGGCCGTTCAACCCCGCCGACGTGCGGCGGCAGCTGCTGGCAAAGAAGAAGGCGCTGCAGGAACAAATGAATGCAGCCGACGAGCTGCAACTGCAGCAACAACAACAACAACTACACCAACTACACCAAGAACAACTACAGCCACTGCAACAACAGCATCTGCCCCAAAAGTCAAAAGCTGATATTCAGGAATACATGAAGCTGCAGATTAAGCAACGCCACAAGGAACAGATGGAATTAAAGAAGCTGGAGACGCGACAGAAGGACACAATCAAGAAACGGTAAAGAATCCATCATGACGATATATTAATGTGAGTCCAAATTCCAACACAATCCTTTATTTTTCAGACTCGATGATCTCGCCGAGTTCAGGAAACGTCAAGGGTCCCTTCAGCAACAAATTCAACAACAACAACTCGTTCAACATCAGCAACAAAAACAACAACAACAATCGCAACCGCATTCGCCACTGGAATCTCAAAGATTTGTCAGGGAAAACTCGATAGATATAGGTTAGTTGTCTCGTTACCCGCCATTACAGAGTATTCACCAGAGCTCCCCAAGTTGATGCAGCTCAACATGGCAGCCGCCCTCTCTACGAAAGCCAAAGGTCTCTTGTTTCTACACCCACGAGCACCATTGCTCCTCGACCGCAGGCTGCAAATGCAATGCTTGAACACATTGTGGAACTGGAGAAACTTCAACAGGACCAAAGACTTGCAGCACATGGAAATTCAAATTCAAATGTACTCCAGCAGTCTTCTTCCCGAGGATCGCTGGACTCTTCACCGCGTTCATCGTCAGCCCGGCGATTATCCATGGCACTGGACCGATCGCCAACTGCATCATCATCGGCATCTCCAACACAGCAGCGTCTTCGATCATCAGCAACGTCTCCACAACATCCGGAACGAACTTCTGAAGTTTCGACCAATAGTCACCCGCCAGAAAGTATGGTGATTCTTCAATCAATATGGGAACAGGCCAAAGAAATCAACAAACGTCTCAGCAAGAATCCTGATCTAAAAACAGTCTTGTTGTCCAGTCTCGCACCCTCTTCATCATCATCACTGCCCCTACCGCCACCGCCACCACCACCGCCACCACAACCTCCCAAATTCAACAATATGAATGAAGCTGATACCAGCTTTGGTTCTTCAGACAACGAAGGTTTCTTCTTCCAGCAGAATCAACGGTTTCGATCGCCTACATCAAAGGACTACCAAAGAGGATCACCAAATCACTCTTTGCATTCTTCGCGTGCATCAAGTCCAGCCCCTTCACCGTCATTTCAAAATTTAGTTACACGTGCAATGGCTCCTGAATTTCAGCAGCAATTTATTCATCATCAACGAAGGAGTCCAAGTCCACAGTACCAAACCATGGTCCCCGCCGTTGTAACACCGCCCTTGACAGCCCAAAAACAGGAATCATCTTTGCATATGGATCATAGTCTTGGTGGCGCGGGGAGCGGTATGGTTGCAGGATTTGCAACAAGGCGGAGCTCAAGCCGCGGTCGAGGATTCAGTGAAGCTGGTGGTGGTGGTGGTGGTGGTAGTGGCGGTAGAAGACAAGTTTCTCTGTCTGGAAGTCATCGACATGCTGCCCGGTATGACAAACGAGAGGAAGAAGCCGCCGTATTTATTCAACGATGGTTCCGCGAGCAGTTTGAAGTGAAACGGAGGAATCGACTGTTACAGGAACGGAGACGTCAAAAGGAAGCGCATGATGAGAAAGTGCTTGAAGAAGAGGAACGGAGAAGGTATGAGAAGATGGAATGGGTTGTTGCAGATGAAGACGGTGTGGACGTTGTTGCTGGTGTTGTCTCGGAGAAGGCGCCCGTCATTCTTGAATCGCAAAAGGATCCTTATTCAGTGTTGAATGTATTGCAGAGAGTGAAACCAGGTTTTGGAGAACGAATCCTTGAAAGTGAGAATCAATCAACTATCCGCAGTAGCGTGACGAAAGAAAAGACTGATGACTTGCATGCGGTTGAAACTGGCCCGGAAGAAAGTGGCTTGAATTATGAGGATGTGGAAATGGGCGGCAACAATAAGGAGAATAACCAGCAAGAGTCGGATTTGAAAACTCCCAGTGGCAATGTGACGCCCAAACAAATGGAAATTGACGACACGGAAGAATCTGTTGCTGGCCGGTATTCCGAGACTTTTGAGGATGTGTCGTCTGTGATGGAATCTGCCGCCGCGACAGGCCAAAGCCATGAACCTCAATTTGATACTGTTGTGGAGGAAGCAGAGGAACCAATCCAGACAAAGCCTCCACCACGAAAACGTGCACCGTTGGGGGAATCTTCACAGCAAAATATCAACGAGAAAGTGATTCCCAGCCAACGACCATCTGCTGCAGATTCACGGCGCGCACCTCCACCGCCTCCACTGCGACAACCAAAAAGCAATCGCGCTCAGAAGACTGCGCCTTCTTCATCTTCTTTGTCTTTTGAAGAGTCTTCGGACTTGTACATGCATTCGGAGGACGACGATTATGATTATGATTCTGATTCCGAGATTCATCAACACCATCATTATGCGTCGGGTCAAAGACGACGGGGATCTGTGGAGAGTGATGATGCGCGAGGAAAACTGTATGGATTGTCACCAAAGTCGCTTGGACGAAAGTATGTGTGTGTATGTGTGCTTGTTTTCATTGATGGTTTTCATTGTTTCCCGCCTCAGGTTCGATGATGAAATGAAGTTTTGGGACTCGATGGATTTTGCTGGCGAACAACTCAATGAAGTACAGCGCCTCCATTTCTTGTCCGGGTATCAGCAGGATAAATTCAGGTACGTTGGGAAGGGTTTTGCTTTACTTTCAATGTTTTTTTTTATATTTTAATTTAACTTTTGGATACAACAGTGCCCACCAATTGAGCAACGCCAAAATGGATCAACATGCCAAGGACTTTGAATTAGCCCGTCAAGATCGCGAGTTGAAAGAATTGAGAGTTCGAAACCTTCCCACTGAAGCAGTTCCAGGGTTTGGCCCCGCGCTTGCCCCCGCCGCAGGTCCATCCACCTCCATGATGCCGCATCATCCTACTCCCCCTCCTCCTCCTCCTCCGCATCTACCTCCCCATGCTGTTTCGAAATACGAAACTCAGCAATACGAGGCTTTGTATAATTATGGAAAAGAAGACTTTGATATTGTCAGCGACTTTATTGGAAAGGATTCTGTTGTGGGGGGTGACGTTGCTCCAGCCGCGATGGAAGCGATGGAAGTGTATTCCGAGGCACCGAGTATGATTAGCTCGTATGCCGAACCAAAACGCGGCAACTTTGGTGACTCTTCAGTAGAAAGTATGACAACAGACAGTCGTGGTGTAAAAACAATGACTACAGCGACCACCACCGATACCAAAAGCTCTGTTCCCGTATCCAGCAGTACCTATTCGTCTTACAACAACCCAGATGAGAGTATCAATTTGGATGTCCTCTTGGAACGCGAAAAGTTTGTTGTTCCAGAAACGACGGAAGGTTATTTGGCGGCTTTGGATGCGAGGCTGCGTCTTGCGCAAGAATATACAAAGAGGGAGTTGAAATTGGAAAAGGAGCGGTTGGAGCGAGTTGTTCCGAGAGGAAGAGAGGCGGAGAGGGAGGAGAGGTATCAGGCATTTCAGACAATGGTTTCTTTCTTGTTTTTTTTTTTTGGTTTGTTTTGCGTGATTTCTGATTTGGGAGGTTTTTTTTTTTGGTTATGACTGTATAGATTTTGGCCAAATTGAAATTCGAAATGAGCGATATTGCACTTGCTCGGAAACGTCACTTGGATTCAGAGGTTTGTGGTTGAAAAACTTTCGACAAAACGCGATATTTAAAAAAGAATTGCAGAAAAAGGATGAAACTGCCAAGCAATCTCGAGTTGATGACTTGCAATCGACCAAATCATCCGTCATTCCGGAATCCACTCCCGTGCCAGTTTTGCATCACTCAAAGACCAAAAAGCAGTCACGCCAAACAAAGCAGCATCCCATTGTTTCTGCTAGCACTTCATCCATCCCAGAAGAACTACTTCATGACGACAAAGCAACCGGCGCCTCATACACATCCGTGTCAGAAGATTTTGTTGTAGACATTGCACATGAACATCACAATGTTGAAACCAGTCTGGGGTCTGACTCCATATCGATTCACCTTGAAGAAGTGGAAGAGAAATCAACCTCGAATTCCATCTCAGATTATGCTCCTGCTGTGACACCAAGAGCGGCGACTGCAACGTCCTCTGTGACACCGACTCCAAAGAGCCCGCAACAACAGTCCATTGCTGAACCTCCATCATCGCACAAGGAGTCTATTTCTTCTTCTTCCGCCGCCGCCGCCTCTGCAAGCACCGTTACTTCTATAGTAGCGAAACTACAAAAAGTCAGCGCCCATATCACACAAATGGGAGATTTAGAGCGCAAAAAAGAACGTTTGGAGAAATCCAAAGTTGTAGGAGAAATGATTCTCGGCGAAGCAGAAAAGAAAATGAAACTGGCAAGGGATGTTGTTGTTTTGGAAGCGCAGTTGAATGGGATTGTGGATCGGTTGGGAGAAATGATGAAGCAAGGAAATGAATTGGCTGAGTTGAAGAGAAAAGAGGTGGTGGCGCTCGCGGTTGTGAAGAAAAATGTTAGTGAAAAACGTGGGGAAGGTAAGCCGGCCGCTGTTGATGCTGCTGCTGGTGCTGCTGCTGGATCAAAACCCAAAGTTCCGTTGAGCAATGTGAAAACGTCTGACAAGGAGGAGACTGGTTCTATTCAAGAAGACTTTAGCTATTCAGATTCTTCAGCTGCAGAATCGATTCCGCTTGAGTTGTCGGTTGACGTTCGCTCCCGGCAGGCAAGCGTCAAGAGTATCGCAGAAAGCATCAAGCAGGAGGTTGAGCTTGTTCGACAGAATTTGGGAGATTTGGGGGACGGTGATGGCGACATACCCATGATTATTGACTCTGTGCAAAGCGATATGATGTCTATTATTGAAGATATTAGTTCCTATGGCGGTGGAAGTGGTTCCTCTGTGGCTTCTAAAAAGCAAGGGAATGACGCTGTTTCATCAATTAGTTCTTTTGGTGGTTCTACTACGACTGCATCTTTGAAATCCAAGTCTCTTGCTCTGGATAGTGTTTCCGTTGCAGCTCCGGTCGATTCAGTTGTGGTAGACTATGATGAAGACTTTGAGGCTGTTGATGATGCTGCTGCTGTTGCATATTCAACGGTTGACCCGAATATTTCGCATGGTATTTCTGCAATTGTTTTTGAACACCATTTTTCATTGGACACCCAAGTTTGCTGATTTTTTTTTTTTTTTTGTTTATTGTTTTGTGTCAGATGAGGAGAGTATTGAAGCAATCGAGCGATTGCAAAGGCTTCAATCTGAGTTGGAAGAGAAGGAAGCCAAGATGAAGCAATTGATGCAGAAGAAGAAGGAACAAGTCAAGGCGGCTAAATCTATTCATCGAAAACAGCAGGAAGACGCGTTGTTGAAGAAGATTCAGGTTTGACCTTATTTTTTTTTTTTTTTGTAAGAAAATCTGGGCTCAAAAAAAAAACACAGGAACTGGAAGTTGCAATTACCAAAACCGAGCGTGAAATCCAGGAGCCCGTTATTCCTGTCGTCACTACTGCTGGTGTTGCTGCTGTTGCTGGATCAACATTGAAAAGCCCTGCCGAGACAACCAAAGAGGTTGATTTGATTACTCCCACTCAACGTTCAATTTCGAAGCCAAGTGGAACAGCGCATGGTTTGCCAGTAACAGCTGCGGCGGATCCTGCAGTTGATGAGATTGTGGAAGATATTCAAACGGCAATGAGTGATGATATTTCGTCTTTTCATGGGTCACATTCGGCGAATAATGTCGTTGCGTCGGCTGCATCCGTTCTTCCTGCTTCTGCGGTTGTGGCAGAAGACATTTCGTCTTATGGTGGTAGCGCTTCAGTTTCTTCTTTTGGAGGAAGGGCAAGCAGCACAAAGGCATCGAACCCAGAAAGCGCGGGTGTCGTTCCCAAGGCTACTTCTATTCCGGTAGCCGATGATATTTCATCCTATGCGGGAAGTATGTATTCAAGTGGAACATCTTCTGTTGTGGTACCCGCCTCGGTTCCAATCGCTGTAGCTTCGACTGATGCCAACAGCAATGAATATGAAGATGATTTCACAAACGATGAAATTTCGCAAAAGCCAATGACTCTGGAGCCCACAGTTTCTCTGCCACAGGGCTCTACGTTTGAAGGAGTCGTTTCTATTGCCGTTGATACTGAAATTGAGGAAGAGATTGAGGAAGAAGTGGAGGAAGAAGTACAATATGAAGATGATTTCTCGTCTGAGAAGCAGCCGATTGTTGTGGCAGTTCCTGTGCCTGCGGAGGTTGTTGCCATATTACCCAGTCTTGAACATCCTAAGCTCGACGATACTGGGTTGTTGGATAATGAATCAAAGGATATTGAGTATGAGGAGGACTTTGTTTCAGAGAATCCATCGGATGATGCGTCTAATCTTTCTGCTGCCGCCGGTGTGAAGTTGCCAGTGCATAATCCGGAGAAGGAACCTCTAGCGGAAGAAGGAAAGACCTCGGACAAGTCGATATTGGAACCTCTGGTGGATGTTGGAAAGGACTTGGAGAAGCAGGTATCAGAGTCTCGGGTAGAAGAAGCAAAGGCGCCTGAAATTAAGGAAATTGCTGTCGTCAATTTCGTGGAGGAAGAGATTGAGGAAGATATACCAAGTTCCTCTTCAGATGGTGAGAGCTCGTTAATAGAAGCCGACACGAAAGAAGTGGTTGCTGCTCCTCATGATTTGACAGATTTGGTAAATGCAAAGGATTCTCTTGTTGATGAAGGTTCTGTGGGTTCTGTGAGTGACGCCGTCGTAGAAGTGGCGGCTGGACCATTGGAGTCACAAAGTGTTTCAGGCAAAGTGATTGAAGATGTGGATATCGAAACCAAATCCATTTCTTCACCACATGAAGACGATGCCCCTGGAATTGACCAAATTGAGCAAAATCAAACAGACAATATCGCCGATTCAATTTTGAAGGATATGGTACAGGAATCCGTTGATGGTGAGTTTTATTCCCTATTTCATTGTCGGTTGTGCTGACAGTAACCCTTTAGCTGTGATTACTATTTCCCTATCACCGACAAGACCACCAATGTCCCCAGTTTTAGCCGCACTTCCTGATCCTATATTAGCGAAGGATAATCTAAGTGAACAAGCAAATCGCATTGCAAATCTTCTGTTTGAGGAATTATTGCATGATTTAGACGAAGCTGCCGAACTTCGTCCATCTGTACCTGTAGCTTTGACCAAGAACTTGTTGCCCAACAAAACAACGTCAAAAGAAGTTGCTGCGATAAATATGACGAGCTTGGAAGAGTTGGCACAGGTTACACGATCGGTATCAGTTGTGCAATCCCCTCCTGAGGTGGAAGAAGTTATTCGACCTCAAGTTTCATCAACAACAACCTCTGAAACTCGAACTCCTATCGGTTCAGCTACTGCCGTATCAGATCTGCCATCCGCGCCTTTGTCGACCTCCCTGACTATGCTATTGTCAGCAGGGATTCCGTTGACCAGCACTCAATTTGCAGATGAGTTTGTTGATTTGCTGCTTCAGCGCCTTCCACAAGCCCAGTCTTCTCTTGGTTATGACTGTTTGCCACAGTTTGATTCAACAGTGATTCAGGAGTTGGTGGGCGATGAACACCTGGACTATGCACTGAAATCCAGATATGCCCTTCTCTTATCAGCCATGCAAGAATCAATGGAGGACATATTTAGTTTGCACTCTACATTTGGTAAAGACAACCGTGTGTCGGCGGCATTCACGGGATCCATAAAGAAACGAGGAATGATGGCCGTACTCCCGCCTCGTCCTGTTACTCTGCAAGAGTTGAAAGAAAAGGTGAAGAAGGCAGTGTCAGGATGGACTGCTTATTCTGAAATATACGGGGAAAATCTTGATACCATGTTGATTGAAGAAGTCAAAGATGATGAAAATGAATGGAAGAATTTGGAGTATGAACTGGAGTTGGTACGGGAAAACACTTATCAGGAGGTTTTGGCAGATGTGATCCAAGACACCATTAATGCAGCAGAAATTGCAATTATCCAAAAGCGGGCGGTTAATGTCCCCAATGCGGGCGGTATCTAAAATCTAATATGAATATAAATATATATGTTTTATTTTTTTTTCTTTTGGGTTTCGCGTGCGTCACGATTGTATTCTTTTTCTTCATACCCCCAAAAAAAAACATGCTTGGCAACCGTTCCCCAGTCTCCACCATTGATGGCCAAAAGACGTCTGACAATCAGTTGAAGGCACCAGAATCGGCTCAGAGAATGCTCAGCTCGCCGCCACAATCCCCGATCGCCAACGGGCCTTTGAACTTCTCCACCGATGATGAGGACATTATTCTGACCATGGATGAAGAAGAGGAAGATGAAGAGAGTGAGCAAGTGACTACGGCGGTTGAGTCAATCAGCCCAGAGCCATGTTCAAGTTTCAAGAAGGAGCCAAGCACCATTGAACACGACCAAGCATCAGCTTGCGGAACTTCCTGCTCCACCGACTCTCTGGCAAAAGTTAGCGAGCAGTTAGTGTACCCGGTCCAAAAGCCGAAGGCGCCAGAAGTGGAACGCGTGGATTTGAACCACTACATTCAACAATCAACCCCTCTGCACATCAGTGCAAGAATCAACCTTGAGTCCCAGAAATCTGTAGGACAGTCACTAGTGCAAAAGAATCAATCCTTACAGGAGCACTTGGAGATCGCAAGAATTGAGTTGAACTTGCAAGCAAAGGTTGGTACTTCTAAGCTCTTCGTGCAGCTTTCTTGGCTAATGTTATGATATTCAGGCTTTTTTTGATTGCATTACAGCTTCAATTCAATCAATTCAAAAGCTGGTTGTTAACATCAGTCCAATCTTAAAAGCACACTTGGACAGCCACCCAATGGTCAAGACTTGGCTCCTGTTATCTTTTGCGTTCAGTGCCATTCCAGTGTCTGTATTTGTCGCGTTTGCCTTTCTTGGATTTGTTTCGTCAACAACTGTTGCCATCGCATGTGTATCTGTTTTTCAAATCGGACTCATGTTCCTTGGGCTCTTGTTTCTTGTTCCAATTGAGTTGTTTTTGCTCACCTGCGCTGGTGCTCTTGCCTTCATTTTTGCCCAGCAGCAACAACTTTGGCCTCTCTTGAACAAACTCAAGTTTTCCGCTATTCGCACTCGTGCGAAGGAAGAATGAGGCGGCTTCATCAAGCAATATTTCTTTTTTGTTGTCATGCTCTTATTTCCAGTCAATTAAACACAATAAACCTGTTCCCTCCCCCAACACACACGAACACATAGAATTGCACCCGCACAAACAAAAACACACACATAAAACACACGCACACAAGACAAACACAAGCACACAGACACACACAAAAAACCCATTCTCACTCAATGTAGCACAAATGGATTTTTCAAGACTTAGAACCACTTTTTCCATGCCCACTTGGGATTGGGTTGCCCCGAACTTGACGAAGAGCCAACACTTCGGCGATTCACTTGCTCATTCGATGTCACACATCCACTATCATCAATGTGGTGCTTCACACCCAGTGGACGACCTGGTTGCTCCTCCTTCATTCCAAGTTAACAGAACAAAACAACAAAAAAGAAAAAAGTATAGCAAGCGTAAAAAAAGAATTGTCGTACCATTGTTTCACGATTTTGAGATTGCTGCTGTTGGTGTTGCTTTTCATATTTCAAGCATTCATCAGCACTCAATGCATGATGTTGTTGCTGGTCTTCTGCATGGCCTCGGGTAGCACGATGACGACTGACTGTATCGCGAATATAAATATACCCATGCTGCGGTTGCTGAATTGGAATTGGTTGGTGCTGTTGTTGAAACTGAATGTAATGTTGCTGTTGCATTTGCGCTTGCTGCAGCTGATACTGGGTTTGAGTGTAGTATTGATGATTATGGATTTGAGGTTGCTGATGCTGTTGTTGCTGTTGCTGTTGTTGTTGTTGTTGCTGTTGTTGTTGTTGCTGTTGCTGCTGCTGTAATTGTTGCTGTTGCTGTTGTTGCTGTTGCTGTTGTTGCTGTTGCTGTTGTAGGTGCTGCTGCTGCTGCTGTATTTGTTGTTGCTGTTGTTGTTGCCTTTGGTGTTGGATTTGCGTCTGCTGCTGTTGCAATTTGTAAGTCTCATGCTGATTTTCCAAACTTGATGCATTAGCCACGGGAGCAACTTTAAGATTCGAAATCTGAAATGTTTGTTGACGACCGCAATTTTCGAGTATGAATGGATGGTTTAGGGCTAGTCGTGCTGTTGATCTTGTGTGAGGGTCCAAAACAAGAAGCTTCCGTATGAAATCTTTCGCTGATTGAGAATGATGAAGCCAGATATAAGTTTGATCCGATACAAAAAGAGAGTAGTTTGTGTATACCGTTTTCTGATATGTTGTCCCACCATGGCTTGTCAAACTCGAACTTTCCCGACATGATTTGCTTGAATAGCTCAACATTGTTCTGATCATAGAAGGGAGGATACCCACATAGAAGAATGTATGTGATAACGCCTAATGACCACAGATCAACTTCTCGGCCGTATCCTTGGCGTTTCAGTACTTCCGGAGCTTCACTGCCGTTAAAACACATTTTCAATTTTCGAAAGCAAGTTACCAACGTATCCAGGCGTTCCACAAGCGGTTCTCATAACTTCGTCTTCATTGAAGATCTTTGAAAGTCCAAAATCCGAGATCATTATTTTGGCCTCTTTGGTTTTATCAGAGAGCAGCAAATTTTCGGGCTGTTTCATCTTCAGCCAACGAATTTCCACTTCCAATCACAACTACAAATACCTTTAAATCTCGATGAGCTATTCCTAAGCCATGAAGGTAGTTGATTGCCAGCAAGATTCGGTGCACGATTTTAGCCGCATCTGATTCGGAATACTTTCCACGGCCGACAATCTCGTCGAATAGCTCGCCTCCAGTGACCCTAATAGCCACATGCATTTTTTAAAAGTGGAAAATACCAAATAGCAGAGATTATATACTCACAATTCCATCACTAGGTAAATCTTGCTGTCAATCTCATACATTTCAAAGAGCTGTACAATATTCTCGTGCTTGACTTTCATCAAAATACTGACTTCGGTTTCAATCATACTCTCTTTTCCTTTGCATTTCGTCTTGTCGACTATTTTGATGGCGTATTTGTTTCCAGTTCCTCGTTCAGTGGCAACTTTGACATCAGAGAATGCACCTCTAAGTTTTTAATGTGTAAATAATCACATGAAATAATTTTATGAAGAATCTTGAGCTGTTTTTGGGAACGGGTGGATAAGGTATGAATCCCGTTTAAATTGCCATGAACATATGTTGGAGAATATCCAAAAATCGCATGAAATATGTTTTTGCGACAAGGGTCGGGGGGAGATTGTGGGGGTTAAAAGAGTGGTTTGTGGGGGAAAAGGGTGGAATGTCGTCAACAATAGAGATTGACATCCTCAACAAAGACAAAACAGCAATGAAGAGGATCATCCCTCTTATACCATGGTACTCTTTAAATTAAGTTACACAGAATCAATTTCCAATTCAGATTGGGATGATGAGGAGTGAAAGACGTGGTCGGGAATGGTAAAGGGAAGTAATGCCAGGCCGAGTACTCGATTATTTTACTCACGTTCCCAGAGTCTCGCCCAGCTCATACTTCTGCAGCAAGTATTCGAGGGTGTTGATGTTTGCCATATGTGGTGCTGAGGGTTCTTGTTGCTTGCCTTGATTCCTACACTGTGTTATTGTGAAATAATGGTTACAATGGCAGCGTCGGACGAAGAGAAGCGAAGAGTGAGACAGAGCAGTACCAGAGAAATAAAGACAAAAATTGTCTCTACGAAAAGACCACCGAGGCCAGAAGAAGCCGTAGAAGGAATGAATGCACGCGAGAAATTTGATTGGTGGAAATAATTTCAAAGTTTTTGCTCGAACAATAATCAACGATCAGCAATTCCAACATTAGAATGCTCAGCCGTCTTAACTTCCTCTGAATTATCTTGTTCTTTCACGCGAGAAGTCCTGCCAGAAATCGCGTTTTCCCGGAAGGGGTCAATCGCTTTATTTCTTTTTTTCTTCTCAAAAATGAAGAAAGGGAAAGGAAAGAAGCATGATGATGATGACGCGGACAATCCCAATATGATTCCAGTTCCAAGCCGCACCCGATCTGCTCCAGTAGCTGCGGTCTCGGACTCTGAGTCGGAGCCAGAACTGGAACCAGTGTCCAACACGGACATTGTCACAATGGACCTCAGCGACATCGAAGAGGACACAAACGCAGAATTCAGCATCAATAAGTCCTTTGCGCAAAAGTATGAGGAGCGAAAAAAGGCCGAAGAAATCAGCTTCCGTGAGTTGTTCGGATTTTTGATTACCATGTTTTGATCTCACACCAACCGCAGTCAAGGACCGCTATGGTGACCGTTACGATGAGGAAGATGACGCTTCTGACTCAGAATCAGACGAAGAAGAAGACGAGAATGGAGAACTCCTCACCAAGGAGTTGGATCTACAGATTCTGAAAACAATTGGAATCATTCGCTCGAAGAAACCTGAAATTTACGATCCAAAGAAAGTATTTTTCTCTGGTAAGGGTTGCTGTCGCGGATGAGTTGTTATTTGACAAGCTGGTTTCCATAGAGGACACTCTCAAGCAGTCAGAAGAATCGTGGAAGGAGAAGCAGGAAGGAAAGAAGGCACAAGGGAAAAAAGTCACTTTGAAAGATTATCATCGGCAACGATTACTTGATGGCGGAGATATGGATGAAGAGACTCAAGATGTTGAAGATGACTCTCAACCTATCACAAAATCCTACCTTGAAGAGCAAGAAGAACTCAAAAAGTCATTCAAGCTGGCAATCGGCGATGACGATGAAGATGATGATGAGTTGTTTCCAAAAGCGGACTCAAACGACGACGAAGGACTCTTTACTGTTCGCCAAAAGAGCAAAGCTGAAATCGATCAAGAAGAAGCTGACTATAAGACTTTTATGCTCGAGAATATCAAAAAAGACGGAGTCTTGGAAGAATGGACAGAGGAAAATGCAGCTGTTGACCCAAGTGAGAAGTTCTTGATGGACTTCATCCTCAACAAGCAATGGGTTGATGAAGATGCGGACGAAAATGCGATTCCGACGTATGAACAAATTGTACGCGATGAACACATTGATGAAGATGAAGCAGGAGAGGACGAAGCTGATCGGTTCGAGCATGCGTACAATTTTCGGTTTGAAGAGGCGTAAGTACATTTCCAGAGATCCAACTTTCTGCTGTAACAAATGAAAAAATTTAGGGATGGGGCCAATATTGAAACGTTTTCCCGTATCATTGAAGATACAATGCGTCGCAAAAGCACAACTCGTGCCGACAAGAGAGCTGCGTTGAAGGCGCGTAAAGCGGAAGAGAAAAAGGCCAAAGAGGAGGAACTTAAGCGTCTGAAAAATCTGAAAAAGGAAGAACTTCGAATTAAACTTCAAAAAATTGCTGATGTTGCTGGAACTGATGCATCTGCGTTCAAGGAGGTTGATTTGGATGAAGAGTTTGATCCAAGCAAATTCGATCAAATGATGGCTGATCGCTTCAACGAGGAATATTATGAAACTTACGAAGAGAATGGGGCGCTAATGAAGCCGGAATTTGACGACGGACTTGACTTGGATGACGACAAATATGCTGAATATGATGACGATATCGACAATGGACCACCACCTATTGCTGGACTTATCGACGAACGTGATTTTGATTTGGAAGGCCTTGTTGACCGCGGGTTGGGACCAAAAGCTGGAGAAGGAAAAGTATTACAAGTGGCCAAACCGGTTGATCGCTTGGCGCTTTTGGCACAACAAGAAGAAGAGGAGAAGCTGAGGAAGCTCGAAGCGAAGGATAAAAAGCGGAAAAGAAAGGCGGAAGGTGAATACAACGACGAACCAGAAGAAGAGGAGGATATTATCATGGATGCGGATTATTTGCCTGGGGGGGAATATTATGGAGAAGAGGAGCAACCTACAGGGAAAAAAAGTACGTTCAACTTTTGCTGATTCCAAATGATTAACGGCAATTTATTTTAAGGCAAAAAAGACAAGAAAAAAGAACTGAAGGAAAAGAAGAAGGCCGCCAAAGAAGAGTCTGCAGCTGCGCAATCTTTGGATCAATATCTCGATGAATACCTCGCTCTTGATCATGAAGATATGGTTCGTTATCAAACGTATCTGATAAATATGATCATAGTACTAAAAAAAAATAGATTGGGGATTTAGCAACACGATTTAAATACAGAAAAGTAGAGCCAGAGGATTACGGCCTAACTGCAGTGGAAATCTTGATGGCACCTGACAATGCTCTGAATGACTACGTCCCTTTGAAGCACATTGCTCCCTTCCGACCTGAACAGCGCAAAAAGCGTGACAAAGAAATTTGGTCCAAAACCAAAAAGAAGAAGATGAAGAAACTCCGGGATTCCTTGGAAGCTGCAAAAGTTGGAAAGACTCTTGAAGAATGGGAGAACGACAAGCGAGAGAAGAAAAAGAAGGCTGAGATGGAAGAGAAGAGGTTGGGTCAGGCAGCAAAGAAAGCCATGAAGAGGGCAAAGAAAGCTGCTGGTGGTGAAGGTGGGGAGGGCAATGTGGAAGCCAATGAGGACGAAGAAGGTGTCGCATCAGTTGTGGAAACACAAGGAAAAGCGGAGAAGAAACCTGCTGTTGCAGCTGCTACCAAGCCCAAGGAGAAAAAAGAAGGCGGCAAGAAGAAAGCTGTGAAACTGTCGGGGGCAACCAGTATGAAGGGTGGTGTTACTTCCGAACGTCTTGCTTCGTATGGAATTCCTTCTCACAAAAAGTGAAAGTTAAAATGCATTTGTTAATTCCCAGTTAATTCCAGTTAATTCCTATTATATAATATTTGTTTGTTTCTGCATCGTCATCTCAAAATATGGGTACTGGAGCACGCTTGTCTGTCTTCCCCACCCGCATGTAAGATTAGCTGCCACCTGCTGTAACTATAAATCTAGATGGGGCTGTGTATCGACCTTGCGTGTATCAGTGACGCGAGATGGTGTTGTCGGATGTGAAAAGGGCGATCGCTGCTGTCGGTCTCCCTGCAAAACAAGCAGGAGCAGATCCCTCCGATTAAATCACACTGATTTAATCCTGATGCTGGCTCTGATTGAATTGGCATTGTTACAAACAAACTCACTGTTCCACCTCAACTCGTAGGGCCTTGACGATGCTCAAGAACAGACTCAAAGGTGCAAACACGGGACACTCTCTCCTTAAAAGAAAAAGTGAAGCTTTGACGCGTCGATTCAGAGAAATTGTGAAGAAGATCGATGAGGTTTGTGTTGGAGGTCGTTTGTCCAAACTGGTACAAATCTTGTCGTTCGCTTCATAGGCCAAAAGAAAGATGGGAAAAGTTATGCAAGTTGCATCATTTTCGTATGCTGAAGTCAAGTACAGCACAGGCGACATCAGGTATGGCCTAAGAATTTGGATGCAAACTTTAACGCGTACACAAGTTATCAAGTGCGTGAAAGCGCTAAAGTGGCTCAATTAAAAGTGAAGGCAAAAACGGAGAATGTTTCAGGTGTTCAGCTTCCAGCGTTTGACTTGCACGTGGATGGCCAAAATGGTAGCCTTGCTTTTTGTGTGTGGTAAAATACTCACATCCTTGTCTTCAGCGTTTGAGCTTACAGGTTTGGGTCGTGGTGGCCAGCAAATTCAAAAATGCAAGGAAACCTATCAGAAGGCTGTTGATGTCTTAGTTCAACTTGCATCGTTGCAGGTTTGGTTGATACCTGTGGAATTGTGTGGATAAATCTAAACTCTTAAACCAGACTGCCTTCGTCATTTTGGATGAAGTCATCAAGATCACTAATCGCCGTGTGAATGCTATTGAACACGTTATTATTCCCAAAATCGAAAACACTATCCACTACGTTCAATCTGAACTGGATGAAATGGATCGTGAAGAGTTCTTCAGACTCAAGAAAATCCAAGCCAAAAAGAAGATTCGAAAGGAAATTGAAGACGCAATCAGAGAAGCTGGAGGTAATCAGCGAATAGTTCTTAACTTCTGTTTGTTAATCAACATTTTTCTGTCTAAAACAGGCTTGACCACTAATGACTCCTCTGACTCAAGCGCTAGAAATATTATGAGCGAGTATGAGGAAGATCCAGATGTCATCTTTTGAATTGTTTCATCCCTCTTCTTTCATTGCACCGATTTTCAAATTCCAATAAACTTCGGTGATTCCATGTGTAACTATTCGAAGGAATGATGGTCTTACTGCCCACCAGAAATCGTTGATGGAATCTTCAGTTGCATCGAACCAAAGAAAGTCAAATTCAGACTTCTCTAAAAGACCTTTGACGCTTACTTGGCCTCAACTCCTTTTGCCTGATCGAATCTCCAAAAGTTTCCGCCGATTAGCAAGAAGCAGACTGCGCTCGATAAGGAGAATGCTATTATGTTGTTAAGAATGGCTATCGATCCGCTCTCCCGTCGTTCTGCAAGCATCAAATCACTGAAATCAATGTGAAGTGGAAGTGGCAATTGCGTTGCAGTCGAATCCCTTGTACACTGGGTGAACTCAAACCGCTGAGATTATGGATTCTGAGCAGTTTCCACCTTTCATATGGATTCTGAGGAGTTTCCACCTTTCATATGGATTCTGAGGAGTTTCCATCTTTCAGGGACTATTCCCTATATTGTAGGGTGTCTTGTTGAATTGCAAGAACTAGATCTGAGTGGACACAGGCTTTCTGGAGATATTCCTCCATCATCATGGGAAAGCTTGTCCAATTGAGAAGCTTGAAATTATGGGGATATATGCTTTCTGAAGTGATACCTGTTAGTTTTGGAGAGTTGACGATGCTGACAGAGATGGAACTCTCGGCAAAACAGCTCCGTGGTTGGAAAATGTTGAACTTCGTGGACCAACAAGTTGACTGGAATGATTCCTGACTCCGTTGCGAAAATGAATAGCCTGAAGTACTGGGACTTTTTCTCAAAATCAGTTGACGGGGTCCATTCCTAACGCAATTGGGTCCTTCTGTGAACGTTCGATACTCAAAATCTCAGCAAATGGACTCGCGGGATCGATTCCATCATGTTTTGAGGCGCTCAGAAAAATGAGCACGCTACATGTTGAAGGCGATCAGTTATCGGATACGACAGCAAAAAATGCCATCAAGCAATTGAATCAATTGACTGTTTTCTTCCTCTACAATATCTTAAAATCCCAACGAACTTTTCCTTCCATTCGCTATGTCCTCCCCCTTTGCCTTTTGTTGTTTTTGCTCCTCCAAGTAATGCAATATTCCACTTGTTCCAAGCGTGATAATGTGTTGTGGAGGATCATTCCATGGATTCCCCTTTACTTCAAAGGTCTAATAACGCTTCTGTTAAGGAATTTGTAAGAAAAATAGAAAAGCATCTACCGTGAGTTGTAATAATCGACAAAGTTCACAAGGCATGAAGTTCAAACGGTTTTGGCTTATATCCAGCTTCATCAACCCACAGATGTTACCAACTTCACTGGGAATGCTATTCAGCAAGTTAGAGCGTACTTCCAGTACAATGAGATCATGGAGATTCCTGTCGTATTTTTGGTGGTCAGCGTTTTACCCAAACAAAGAAGAAAAAAAAAGATGTAAACCCAATAGACGAAGGGAGCGACGTCATTTTGTTTGAATTTGCAAAAATACGTTTCAGCTTTGTCAGCTGTCCAATTTCGTCTGGCAAACGCGTCAAAACATTATTGCTGATGTCGATCTCCGTTAAATTGGGAAGAGAGCAAATATTAATCGGAATGAATTCTAAACTATTTGATCTATTAAAAAAACAATTTGTTAGTCTGCTTTAGTCTGCTTATTTTTGTACCACAAAGGAAACTCACCCCAAAAACAAACGGGTCAAGGACTCCAACCTTTCAAAAGATGTTGGAAAGGCCAGTGATTTCAATTGATTCTTACTCATATCCAAGTATTGCAACATCTTCAGCTCACTTAGACGTTCAGGCAATCGGCATATGCAGCATTGGCTGACATCCAATTTCCGCAAACTGGAGAGATTTCCAATAACATTTGGCAAATCTTCTATCAATCCATTATCTTTTGCAATCAAGTCTTGTAAATGAGTCCATGTTTTGATAGCTAATGGAATTGTGTCGATTTTGGTGCCATAAATGAGAACTCTCTTGAGTCCTCGAATTTTTTGAAGCGAAAGCGGGACTTCATCCAGTTGCCTATTTTCTTGAACTTCGAGATCTTCTAAATGTATGAGATCACCGCCTGTAAGAAAATGCAGTCAACGTTCTGCTGTTTTGGGTGCCGACATGACAAACATGAGTCTGGTAGTCTGCGAATAATATTGTGGCCAAGGGAAAATCTTTTCAAGCTCATAAGCAATCCTATATTTTCCGGTAGCTTGGCAATGATATTGTGTTGAATGTCAAATTCCTAAAGAAGTATTTAAAGAAATGTTTGCAAACCAGTCAAACATACTATAAGCTTAGTTAGATTTGTGATTTCAGCCGGTAGCCTCGATACTTTATTGTGGCCGAAATTCAATGTTTCCAAGGAATGTAAGTTCGTGAGGCCCAAACAAACGACCTGACAAATCACGATTATTAGTAATTGAAGCTACAATTAACTTTCGCGGAAAAAAATCACCTTAAGATCATTGTTTTGAAGATTCAGATTCTTTAAATTCTGGAGGTTTCCAATTTCGTCCGGAATGAGTTCGAGTTGGTTAAAAGAAAGATCGAGGCTTCTCAAGTTCTGCAGTTCTCCAATTTTTGGTGATATCAAGGAATAAAACAATCTATTATGGGAGGCCTTCATTTCTTTAAGCGACTGAGGTAACGCCAGAGGAAACTGGTTAACGTTGTTGTGAGAAATGTCAAGACTCTCCAGGGAGTCAAGCAGACCTATACTCTGAACATTAAAAAATGGTTTCTTGAGAGGATAAATTCATACCCAACTCAGGTGGCAGGTCGATCAATTGGTTCTCCTTGAGCACAAGGCGCAAAAGTTTCTTACAATTCTTGATTTTCGGCGGCAGCATCTTGAGTCCAACTCCTTCCCATTTTGTCAGATCAAGTTCTTCACAGTTTCGGGCATGCAATATCTCAGAAGACAGCTTGTTTCCCATTTTTTTTTTCTTAGCTTCTAGAAACGGCCTTCTTTATTACTTCCAAAAAATTAAGCAAGATCTAATTATCTGGCAAATAAACTTTGAGCATTTTGATCCATTCGAGGAATGATAAAGTAAGCGTCTTTCTTCTGGTAAACTGTTCACCAACCGACTCCAACTATGTTAAAAAAAAAAGCTTAAATTCGTCTGAGAAAGGCACTGAGCACCAACCTGTTCATTGCGGAAGACATTCTCAACAGGAGTGTTACAAACTTGACATTTTAACACATTGTAGTTTTCCTCTCGCAATGAATCAACACAGTGTTTACAGTATGTGTGACCACATGGAATCAGAGTCATTGGAATTTTAAAACATTGTAGATCACGAGGACACAGGAAACCTGTCTGCGAATATATTTCGGGGGAGCAGTTGGTTGGTAAAGTCTTTTTGGAGAGATCTACAGGAGAGTTGTTACCTCCATTCTCTCTTCGGCCAGTGCATATTCCTCCATTCGCCCTTTAATATCCTTTTCGATGGCTTTGAGTCGCTCCATTCGAGGCTGGAATTGCTTCTTTTGCAGCTCTCCAACGGCGGCAGTCAACTCTAATGCTAGAGTTCAGAGGGATCGTTCCTGCACCCCAATGCAAAACAACAAACCAGTGATCGATTCTTCTTTTGTTCTCATCATATTTGCCTGTCGTTCAATTTCGGCTTGAAGTGCTTTTTCCTTGGCTTTTATGTGTTGTTGTTGTGAGGGAGGCGCAAATCAAAAAAAGAAAGAGACGTGTTAAAAATACCTTGCCATTTTTTCTCAATATCATTGATAAAGTCAGGATCAATATTGAGATGGTTTGTATTTCGGTTCTTTTGGGATTCTGTAGTAAAATTGATGTTGAAAAAAATTTTCTTCAAAAAAAAGAAAAAAAAAAAAAAAAAAAAAAGACAAGGAATACCTTCAGTCATCTGTAAACTCATTGCCCACATTTGTTCTTCTTTCCTCTCCAGCTTCAATTCATACTCATTAATTGTGTCATTGACTTTTGTCAAAAGGTCGGCAATGTCCTTCTCCTTGCGAGTCAAGAGGTTGTCCAACGCTTTGTTCTTTTCCTGCAGATCCTGGCGCTGCTTTATCACGCCATTCATTTCCGTTTGCATTTGCTTTTTTTGTTTCTGCCAAAGAAGAAAAACAGTAAATAAGGAATGTAAATTAAAAACAATAAATAAAATAAATAAAAACCCCAACTCACAATCGCCAACTGACAAGCGTTCTTTGCCTCCTCCAACTCCGTCACCAAATCATCAAACTCATTTCTTTTCAGATCGTGGTTTTTTTTGATGGCTTGGTAATTGGCTGTGACTTCTCGATTCGCGTCAATTAATTCACGCAATCGTTTCTGCAAGGCAGTATTTTCATCGCGAAACGTTTGTTCTGCGTGCGTCAAGAAGTCGTTTTTTTGTGAAATGTTCCTGAAGGACAAGAGATTGGTTTGTAGATTTCGAAAAAAAAAAAGAAACACTTTGATGCTTTCTTACACCATGGCCTTTTCAAGCTCATCGCTTCTTCTACTATGTTTCACTAAATTGACTTTCAGCTCCACGATATCAAATTCTAGGTCTCTGTATTTCAAACAAAAAAAATCATAAGGTTCCAGAAAAAAATTAAATATTAAAAAACCAGGACATTACTTTATGACTCGTTCCAGCTCCACTATTCGCTTCCTATAAAACCCAGCTGATACTTCTTGCTCTGATTTAATATTCCTTGTTCCAGCGAGTTGTCTGAGAGGGGGGAAACCTAATTTTGAATATCTCTGCTTGACGACCAAAAAAAAAGAAGCCATTTGTTACGCACACTTTCAACACCATTTCTCCTGCTTTCGATTTCTCCAACTCCTGCTTCAAATCAATAATGTCTTGTTCTAATTTCTTCCTCCGTTTTGTTTCATGAACAAGGAGGACTTCGATTTCTTGTCTATGGGTGTGTGTGTGTGTGTGTGTGTATGTGTGTGTGTGTGAGTTTTTGGGTCGATTTGAAGGGTTCCACAGAGTTTTTTCCAATCTTAACTGTGAGTTCTGTTGCTTCTCCTCAAACAGTTCAAACCGCCTAAAAAGCGCAATCTTTTCATTTCGTACTTGCAATTCGTCTGCATGGGCGGAAGTTTGGGGGGGGGGGGGGGGGGGGGGGGGGGGATGGGACAGCGTTATTTCAAAAACTCCAGCGTTTTTTTTTTTCGTTTTATACCCTCCAACCGATTCTTTTCGACAATGACTTTTTGAATATCTTTCCTGTATTTTTCGATTTCAGCCTTGTATCCTATGTGTGTGTGTGTGTGTGTGTGTGTGAGTGTGTGTGAGTGTGATGTGAGTGAGTGAGTGATAGTCACAAAAAATAGACATATAACACACCAAGGTTAACAGTATTCAACTCTTCACAGTTTTTTTTCAAGGCTCTCAACGCGTGTCCTCCTATTCTTTCATGAAAAAAAAAAAAAAATTAAAAATTAAAAATTAAAAAAAAAAAAAAAACTGAGCCGGAATGGAAAATTTTTTTTGGTTCGCCCCTCTCCCCCTCCCGTTTCGCAAACCTTTCACATTTTGATCTTCGCCTTGAAAGTTTCTCGGGTTGGTGGAATAGTTTGCGGCTGGTGCGAGAACAGAGAAGCTCGGTTCATCCTCTCCTACGACGATTTCTGGGATTGTAGACATTTTTTTTATTTATTTTTATTTTTGGTTTTTAATTGAAAATCCCCCTAGAAAAAATAATTATATTCCATCTCATTATTGTATACGTCAATAGTATACGTCATTTATTTTATGCATTAAAGCAAGATATTCGCGATCATAAAATCTTAAAAAGATAAAAAAAAAAAAAAAAAAAAAAAAGACGTAAAAAAAAAAATTTACAAACACTTTGTGCAAGTAAATGTATTGTGCATATATTCAGCAATGGTTGGTTTGTTTTTGTTTTAATCACATTTCGCAACGTCTAAATTTGCAACAGCAGCACCAAGGCCCCCATCAGCCCCACCACCCGCAGCAGAAACACTGTCTGTGGAAGCCTGCACAGAAGCTGGAGTACTACTTGTATTCAAGCTCTCTTGAGATGTTGGTTGCGAACCCCCCGCACCACCAACACCAGATGAAGGTCCCCCCACTGCACTCTTTTTAAACTTTTGAACCGCCCGCATAACGGTCCAGACTGGGTTAAAGACACAGACGGCAGCAGCCAGTTCATCTTTGGTAGGTTCTGTGACCAGTTTGTGGCAGTTTTGCGCTTTGGAGGGAAGGAGGGGGTTTGTGGCACGTTCGGTGGTCCAAGGATGTTCCTGTGTGAATAAAGTTTAGATTAAAAACATAAAAAAATAATAATAAAAAATCTCCTACTCGTATGCCATCAACAGTGATTCTACTGATTGGGTTTTTATCCAGACTATGTAAGTTGGATAACGTAAAATTGAGTGCATTCATTTTCTGTTGAAAAGCAGGAAAACGACTCACAGCTTTTGCAACAAATCCGTCAGGTCCGCAGAAAGTAGCGGACTGCTGAGATCTGGACTGGGACCGGTGAGTGAGATCAGGCGGGGTTATAAAAGAAAAGAGATGATTATGAAAAGAAGAAGGAAAAAAAAAACGGGAGAGAGAGATGGAGAGAAAGCAAACACGAAAAGGTGCCAAACGACATACTCCCACGATAAAAGAAATGCACGCTCAACAAAAAAAAACGGCTATCCATAAACTCACTTGGCCTTTTTGATATCTTCATATAGATCCACAATTGATCCGCCATTTCCCCCGAACGGCAACTTTCCGAGTACAAAGCAGTACAATGTAACCTTGAAAGAGTGATGAGTATTTACCGACAATATGATGGGACAAAAAAAAGAATTCACCGCCTTCCGCGGTGGGGTAAAAAAAGAATGAAAAAAAGAACGAAAATAAAAAAGAATTCACCGCCTTTGGCGGTAAGAAAAAGAAAAAGAAAAAGAATTCACCACCTTCGGCGGTGGGGTAAAAAAAGAATGAAAAAATTAACGAAAATAAAAAAGAATTCACCGCCTTTGGCGGTAAGAAAAAGAAAAAGAAAAAGAATTCACCACCTTCGGCGGTGGGGTAAAAAAAGAATGAAAAAATTAACGAAAATAAAAAAGAATTCACCGCCTTTGGCGGTAGGAAAAAGAAAAAAAAAAGAATTCACCGCCTTCGGCGGTGGGGTAAAAAAAGAATGAAAAAATGACAGGAAAAAAAAAAGAATTCACCGCCTTCGGCGGTAGGGTCCAAAAAAGAATGACACCGCCTTTGGCGGTAAGAAAAAGAAAGAAAAAAAAGAATTCACCGCCTTCGGCGGTGGGGTAAAAGAAAAAACATACCCCAATAGCCCAAACATCAACAGCTCGAGCAGAAAGTTCACCATGATTCGAAGTACACAATTCAGGAGAAAAGAAAGCAGGAGACCCTTCTGTAGCTTTCGTCTTATCATTTCCTTCATTTGAAAACATTTCGGAAACACCAAAGTCCACAATTTTCAAGACATTGTCCTTTGAAATGAGGAGATTGTCTGGTTTAATGTCTTTAAAAAAAAGGAAAAAAAAAGAGAGGGAGTGAGTGATTTCAGTACGCTTTTCATCATGATTCTTTGTACAATACCTCGATGCGAGATTTGGTTTTCGTGTACTAAAACAAACATGGGTTAGTAAAGAGAAAAGTAATCAAGATGAAGAGCATACATACAGTATTCAATGCCCAGTATGAGTTGACGAAAGTAAAAGCGGGCTTGTGTTTCGGAAAAGGGTTGGGCGACTTGGTCCAGCGAAATGTCCATGACGACGCCTTTTTCGAGCAGTTCGTAGACCATGTAAATAGTTTCCTGTGCATTTCATATCAGTGGAAATGGATGAATGATTGAATTGATTTGATCGCAGTCAGGACTCAGTACCGAGGAGGGGTCGTGCAGCACTTCAAACAGGCGCACAATGTGTGGGTGGTGCAGCTTCTTCATGATTGCAATCTCTCTGCGCACGAGGTCGATGGGATCGGCTTGTTTTACTTGTTTTTCCTGTTGCTGTTGCTGTGGCTGCTGCGGCTGAGTGTGAGCCTGCGGCCGCCGGCCGACGCCGCCAAAGACGCCGCCGCGACTGAAGCCGCCGCGGAAGCCCGGCGGCGGCGCCGTGGCCGCGAGACCGCCGCCGCCGCCGCCCGCGTGCAGGCCGGCCATGAACAGCTTGCGCTTCAGCTTGCGCGCGTCCATCTCCTTGATCGCGACAGCCCGGCTGCCGTGCGCGAGGTCGACGGCTGCGATCACCTGGTTGCATTCGGTCATTGATTCATCCGCTGATCTTCGCTCTCTCTTCACTCTCTTCACTCTCTTCACTCTGTTCTACACTCACCGTGCCAAACGACCCCTTGCCCAGCATCTTGCCCAGCACATACGTCTCGTTGAGCACCCGTCCTGCCACGTTGGCCGAGTGCGTCTCCTTGATGTCGTAGTGAAGGTCTTCATGGCCGCCGGACGCCGAATCAACTGGCGACGATAGTTCTGACGCCATTTCTTTTTATTGTTCTTGTTTATTAATTATTTACGTCTTTCTTTCTTTTTTTTTCTTCTTTTTATCAATAAATGAAATTCGAAGCTGCTCCAAAACCGCCAACACATCCTCCAATCTGCGCCTCCTTCTCAGACGATCTTAATGGATTAAAGTCGGCAAGCTTCCAAAGCTTCACCTCAATTGCTCCACCAGCTTCATCGGGTCTTGTTGCCACAACCACAAACCGCATCGTTGTCGCTGGACTGGATCGTGTTGAACTGCGTGCTGATACTAGAGAAGCTGCTGCTCCTCTTGTTCGGTAAATATTAAACTGCAAAACATCAGCATCCATGTGGATTATTGGGACTGGGCTTGCGAACTCACTTTTTTTTTTTTTTTTTTTTTTTGTTTGCAGTTATGTTGTGGGTGTCGTCGACAAGTCTAGTAATACTGTAAAGTTTTGCGAAGCTCCTCAATTGCGATTCAAGACTGTCGTGAAGGCGCGCTCTCAATTCAAACCAACTCAAATTGGAATCAAGGTACTAAAATCGCCCACCTTCGTTTTGAAATATATTCCAACAAAACTGTTTTTTTTTTTTTGTATAGAACACCTTGGCTCGTCATATTCTTGGAGAAACCTTTGGAACAATAAAGCGAAAGAAGGCAATCTCAGCACAAGAACGAAACAAGGTCAAAGTGGATAGTCTTGTCAGTGCCGAACAAGTTCTCAAGAATGTCATTGATGATTCGGAAACTTTGTTGCCAAGTTTAGGTAACAAAAAGTGTTTTTTTTTTTTTTTTTTTTTTTTTTTTTGCGCTCAGCTGACTTTGATGATACAATTTAGAATCCATTAAACAAGAGCAAGACTTGAGCAGACTGATCCCACCATTCAACATCAATGTATTGTACTTTTTTTTTCTTGTATGCCTGGAAAACCATGAAAGCTGACTCTCCGGAAAAAAAAACAAGGCTTCCACACCTGCCGAAGTATACAAACTGGAATCCATCATGACAGCAGCCGAATTGGAAACAATCAATGTGGACTTTATCCTCGAAATGAAGTTCAAGGAAGATCTCAAGGCAGAATTGGAGAAGGTTCATCCCTCTTCTTGGGTGTTTACCCGGATTTTTGAAGCACTACAAACAAATCAAGATAAATTCAAGATTAGAAAGGTTTTGCTTTTTTTTTTTTTTTTTTTTTTTTTTTTTTTTTTTTTTAAATTTAAATTCTCCTCTTCAAACATTCTAACAAAAAAAAAACAAACAGTACGTCTACATCCTCTTCATGATGAAATTCCTGACAGCATCCCCGGGAGTCCTCCGAAAAGGCATCCCCCTCCCAAACTACGTGGCCCCCCAAATCACAGCCGCCATGATGGAAAAATTCACCGAACAGCAACAAGACGGCGACCGAGGCGTCAAAACCGGATTCCCCGACCGCCTCAAAGACAAACTGCGGTCGTTTATCCTGTGTGCTTGTTTACTTGTTGACGGGTATCGTTTGGATGTGGATACATTGGCGAGTGATTTGAAAATGAGTTCTGTGAAGGTGGCGACAATGTGTCGGGAGTTGGGGTGTGCGGTGGATGTTTCAAAGAAGGGGTCGGTGGAGAAGAAGACTGCAAAGTTGGTGGTGCCGCTCAAGTTTCCGGTAAAGACTATGGGGGCGAAACGTTAAAACAAAGAATTTTTTTTTTCAAATCAGGATGGACAGTTTGATTTTCCAATAAACCCGAAAAAAAAGAAGCAGAAAATTAATTGACAACAGTATGCACAGTGGAACTGCAGAAGTGTTCAGAGCTGCTGCGGCACCAATATCCAAAAAAAAAAATTTTTTCTATCCATTCCAGATGTGGGGGACTCCAGCCAATCAGCACCCCTACCATAACCTCCGGAATTGGTCAGGTCTCACCCAAGTATCGGGTATTTACCCAAATATCAGCCAGATTCCTGTCCCTTCTTCTGGCTCTGTGCTGTAGAAGATATCAGGTTTGGCAGGCCAGCTTCAAGGTGTGACCTTTTGTTGCCTCCAAGTTGTTTTAATGCCAACAAATATTTGAAAAAAAAAGTGTACACCGTTGAACTTCTGTCTTTCAAAGATTGGAGTCAAAAACACCTCTTTATGGGAGAAGTTGGTGATTCACCCTGCTGCGGCACACTGATTCAGAGAATGCAATACTTGGCACCATAGGGTTTCTGATGGTACCACCTGAAGTGCAGAATTGCTCCTGCTCTCAAGAAGTACGACTCAAAGGAAAGAAGTCACTGAGCTCTAAACGTGGCTACCCGCAATCAAGATTTCATTCCACATCTCCCGCCAGGATCCAACTGCACAAATGTCTAAAACGTAGCTTCAACAATGCTGAAGTACTTTTGACTGGAGGAATATGCTCAGTCACTTTGCTTCCTTGGCAGTGCAGGTTGCAAATCCAGAGAAATTTGGATGATTCATCATTGATTTGCAGTCATGTACTTTAGCCAGCGGCACTCCTTTTAGGCCCAAATTTTTTGCTAACTCCAGGCTGGGATGAGAGGTAAGCTCTGATCAAGCATACCCAATACCCCCAAAGATAGAACATTCTAAACTATACATTAAAATAATCTAATTATAGAAACTGTGGTAACGAGGCACCAGAATCAGAATTAGACCAGACACCAAACCATGATGATTCTGTTGGAAATATAAAAGGTACAAAACTTGTTCTATTATCTGCTATGAAAGGGATATGCTCAATTTTATAAATAACAGAATCTGATGACGAACAGGTGGATTTGGGAATGAAAGACCAATCTGAAATACAACTCGCTGAAGACCACCAAGAACTGTTGGATTTTGGATAGTTTTTGGATGGTAATTGGAATTAGTTGAAACTGAATTCGCGTTTCAGAATGGTTCAACATTGTGATTAGATTTTTGGGCCTGGAATTCGTATTTAAGGAGTGGTTTTCCCCTTTGTTTTTCTTCATTGAATTCTGTGTTATTTATTTGGTTTGACACATACAAACAAATAGAATATCCACCGACACGTTATCAGCACCAAGTTCTACGATTACGATTGCGATCCTTAGACTATGGGCGACAATTTCTACAAGGCAATTCAGTCCTTTGAATCAAGAAGTGCCGATTGGCCGCATTTCTATTTTAAGTTTTCAACTGTCCTCGAAGCAAAAGATATATTGCATGTCTTGGACAAGCCACCGGCGGAAGCCAAGGATGCAACTGCTCTTGCGATTGTGTTGAAACAATGGAAGCAAGACGATGCCAAGGCTAGGGCGTATCTGGTCGGCAAATTGGGTCGTGACGCTCTCAACCTCGTCGAGCACTGCAAGACTGTAGCGGATATGATTGCGGTCTTTAAAACTCAGTATGAATCTGATTCAGCGTCTTTGGGTGTCAAGACTGGATCGATTACTGGATGTGTCCTATAAAACTGGATCGGAGGTGCCAACTTACCTCGGTACTATGAACGGGATATTCACTGATATTGCTCACAATGGAGGCTTGGATATCGATAAATTGCATGCTACTCTGTTGTTGCGAGGCTTACCTGACGATAATGATTGGCGTGGTTTCAAGACGGCCATCAGAGCGCAGGAAGAGTCGAATCTGTCCAAGGAGAAAATTGCTTGCTTGGTAACCAAACATGCAAATGAATTGAGACACAAGTCGGGTGGTGGTGAAGGTGGGACGTTGAAAGGTGCCAAAGGCCAGACGGCTTTTGTGGCAGGGGATGATGAATGTTTCCAATGTGGAAATTCTGGTCATCGTTGGAAAGATTGTAGAAGTATGCCGAAGCCTGGTTGGAAGGATCGGTCAGCGGGTGGAAAGGGGAAGGCAATGACAGCCCAACCTGTGAAGAAGGATAAATTGTCAAAAAAGGTGGTTAGCTTTTCATTCATGGCGAATGATAAGTTAGCATCGGATGTTGGATCTGGGTTATGGATCGACAATCTGGGGGCAATAAAAACTTACTGTTTTGATTGTTGGGTCTTCAAATCTTATGAAGATTATGTTGGAAATGTTAAAGTGGTTTAAGTGGGTAACAATGAGGAGTTAAAAATTAGCGGTGTGGGTATGGTGGAGTTTAAGTCAGTGTTGAGAGATGGTTGTGTGACTACAGGTTTACCACATACCAGACATGGCAGCAAACCTCGTTTTGACATCAAGTTTGGATGCGAAAGGTGTTACAACGGAGTCGTCAAAGGGAATTCGCCGCTTTATGTTGAATGGCGTGGAATTCCTGCATTCTGTGAAGAATCGCGACAGGCTCTGGATTCTTGCTATTGAACCTAAAAGTTCATCTGCGCACATTGGGTTAGTAGTGGCTGATCTGAAATTGTGGCATCAGTGGTTTGGGCACTTGGGTCTTGACAATATGAAGCGTTTGTAAGGAATGGTAAACGGACTTACCTTGTCTAAGAAGGATTTGGACGAAGGATTAGGCTTCTGCACTGCTTGTGTGGAAGGAAAACATCAGCAACGCAGTTTTTAAAGCATCAACCAATGAGCGTGCAAAGAACCCGATGGATTTAATCCATATTGATTGGGTAATTGTCAATGCACCTGGGTTGTATGGCGAAACGTTGGCGTTGGTAATGACGGATGATTGTACTGGAATGCGGTTTTCATTTCCGGTAAATCAACGCTCTGGTCTTCAATTGGTCAAGATTTTCAAGGCTTGGCAACCATGGGCGGAACGTCAATCGGGTCACAAGTTAAAGTGTATTCGGTCTGATAATGGGAAAGAATTCAAGGAGGGCGAATTTGCGCGCTACTTGGAGAATTTGGGTATGGAACAGCAGTTTATTGTTCCATACGAACATGATCAAAATGGAGTTGCCGAAGGTTCAATTCGGATCCTGTTCGAAAAAGCACGCACGGCGCTACTGGACACCAAGAAACTACCGTTGAAGTATTGGGTTAAAGCGTTGACGTGTATGACTTACGTGGCAAATAGGTCGCCGTATGCGGACTTAAAAGTTACACCGATTGAAGGATTTACTGGAGTTAAGCCGGATTTCGGAAAAATGCCATTGTGGGTTTTTGGAGCTGCTTGTTGGGCGAAAGTACCAAAAGAGCTGGTTAAGGGTAAAAAGAAGTTAAACTCGCGCTTGAGAGCATGTTTATTTCTTAATTACGTTCAAGGCGGTCATGCCTATGAGGTGGTGGATGTTGAGACAAAAGAGGTCTTTGTCACTACAAACCTGAAGTTTGATGAACGTGGTGATTCCTTTGAGGGAAAATTTACGGAAGAATTGGATGACATGTGTGATTTGTTGAGTGGAAGTGATGGAGAAGATGAAGATTTTAAGCTAGCTTGTGTGGATGAGGGGGTGATGGGAGTTGGTGAAGCAGATGAGGATGATGTACCTGATGAAGCAACAGATTACGCTTCTGAATATGGAACGGCGCCATCGCCAGCATCATCAACTATTTGAGAACAAAAGCAAAACTTGTGAAAGGGAGAGGAGATACACAAAAGAAGTTGAGAAAGAAGAAGAATTGTCTGAATTGCTCCAACAACTTGAAGAAATCCAGCAGAATATGATGGAAGCAATGGAATCTGAAGAAACTGATGTACTGAAACCTCCACTGGAAACTCCAGCAGAAATACACGGATGGGCAACAGACCTCTTGGATCAAGAAGTGGACTTGTGTTAGAAACTGATATGGCCTCCAGTGAAACTCAACAAATAACATGAGTCGCATAGCCTATTGGTATTGTTGGGGCCTAGTAATCTGGAGGCACTAGGTTTGATTCCCAGTTTCGTCCGGTTTCATGACTCTTCAGGATTGATTCCTAACAACTTGTGATTGGGAAAAAGGGCAGAAATATTCTGCAAAGGCCACCCCTTTTGAGCATGCATACTACAATGACCATCCCGCACTACAAAGGTGTGGCATCAGGGAAAAAAATGCATTGAAATGCAGAGAAAACGGTGGAGAAGCTAAAGGTGAAAATGGAACAGAAACATGTAGCTAAGTTAAGTATTGCCCCAAAGTGGCCAAACTTCTGTATGTGTCAGTAAATACAAGACCTGATGTCTCAACTACAAAAATGGAGCTGCCGATGAAATAGTAGTGTATGCCAGTGACAAAGAGGCGTTGAATATGCACCCGATGGAAAAACCTGAAGGGATGGAACTGGAACTATTAACTTATGGAATGGAGACGTATTTGAAATCGCGTAGCACATATGTTTTCTTCATGTTTGGATACCCAGTTGTGTGGTATTTGAAGAAGACACCTACTACAGCACTATTGTCTATGGAAGCGGAGTTCTTAGTGTTAGTAGAAGGGATTAAAGAAGCAATATGGGTGAAGCATTTCCTGGAAGAAATTGGATTTGAAGTGAAGGATTCAATAGACATGTGTCGGATTTTTTCAAATAGCGATAAACATCGCTGAATTGCGAAGTATTGCGATCGCTCATCAATGTTTTGAGCTGACGATTATTGGTAACTTGCGATATATTTATCGATAAATAAAGAAACTACAATAATCTCTTTATTTTGCGACATTGTCACAATAAAATATTGTTCAACATCGCTATGATGCTAAAGCCAAAAAAGAACACCAAGACACAGCCGAAACACATCCAGCTTGATCCAAAACACATATAAGTCAACTAATCCAATGTTTAAGGTAACTTTCCCCATCAAAGATTCCAAGTCTCCTTTGTCTGATGCTTGAAGTTACAAACCCATTTTTTCCTAGAAACCTGGCTCCTCACTCCAAACTATTTCACCCAATCCAAACGATTTCCATCCACTACATCCAAATTTAGATTGCATGCCAAGATTGCAAAAGACTTGGATAGTTCCCACACTATACTTCAGGGCACTAGAAGGTCCCCTTAAGTTTGGTTTTTTACGTGTTTATGCATGTTTCCGCGTGTTTCTGCGTGTTTCTGCATGTTTTACTTGACATTTATGTGTTTTCTAGGTGCTTTTATTCTGATTATTTATCACCCAATACTCTAGCCCCACAAACATCAATTTGTCTTTAACTCAGTATGCAGAGAGCAGCAGCCTGTGCTGTTGTTGGTTTGGTTGCCTCTGCCAACCTATTGTTCCCATTCCCCTACAAAGCCACCTTCTTCAGCCCTCTGTTGAGTTTAGTGTATTAGAATGCAGTATTTAGTTGTGTTTGATTTGGTTTTTATTTTGGTTTGTGTTTCTGTTGGTAGCTCAGGCAAAAAGGGCACCTGAGTGGTTCTAGCACATTTCACCTCATCAGTATCCCTGTCCCAATACTCCCACAGGATTGGAAGGCTTGGTGCAGGCCGAATTGGATCCCAGGTGGAGACAGGTTTGCTGGGCTGGCCTGCTCATTTCCCTTCCTTTTCTCTGGAAATATATGGCTTTTACATCCAATTTTGAAACATGATTCTAGGAATGGCCAAAAGAATGCAATTCTTCAGACAACCAGCAGTCCAACCATATGCAATGTCTATACATTTGAGCTCACCAGATTGCCACCGTCCTTTTTGTTTTTACGTGTTTTTACGTGTTTTTATGCGGTAATGTGTGTCGATGTGTGTTTTGTACTTTTGCAACAGAATTAGATTCTTCCGGCACTATATTTGAGTGCACCAGAGAGATGCCTTCATTCAGGGCCACCGGTTTTTTTTTCTCTTTTTTTTTTTTTTTGGAGTAAGATGAGCTGTATTTTGTAATAAACACTTTGTCAAACTGTTAATCCCCCTCCAATTTCTTAAAACGGTTTAACAAGACATGGCCCCATTTACTCTATTCCCTTGCAGACCTCCAATAAAATCATCATAGCAAACAAATAATGCAAAGAAAGCAATCAAAATCCAGTAGCTCTCGTCACGACCAACACACCACTTCCCAAGTTTTTCAAGAAATCAGTGCCTTGGTGAATCAGTCAATACCCCAATGCCAAGCTGCCAAGCAACTCACTGCCAACCATGGTATTACCGCTGAGGCTGCACGCGGAATCTACGGCAAGCAATTGTTCTTAGATTGTGATGAGCTTGTGTTTGTTGCCTTTTTGGAGGCCTGATCCTTGTCCCACAGCCCATTGCGCCAAGTAGATTTTTTGCAATTAGTATGCCAAAAGTACCTTGAAATCTGCGGACCAGGAGATTGGAATCCAAACGGATGGCTAAATGGTTTCTTGGGCTGCCACCAAAAGCAAATTACCCAACAAGACGTCAAAGCTTTAACATCCTCCCGCATCAAACGAGCTACAGAAATTGAAGTGAAAGTCTGGGTAAAACTGTTCAAGGAGTGGATGGACAAGAATGGCTACAGCATGGGAAATCTTGTCAATGTTGATGAAATGCACATCAAACTTGAAAACAAAAGCTCCCAGGGTTCCTTTCTTATTAGCCCTGCCAATGTCACTCACTTCTTGCAGCCTCTGGATGACGTGTTTTTTGCGAATTTGAAAAAGAACCTGGTCTCTGAGTTCCATCGCGTGCGGGCCTTTTCCCAAATTGCCATAGGCCAAATTGGGGAAATCATTATACCAATCATTCTTTATATCTGGAACAAGATAACCAAGGTTCATATTCTAGCTTCCTTTAAGAATACGGGCATCTATCCCTGGAATCCAGAAATCATACTGAAAAATGCCACCAAAAATGTCAGCACAATGACGGATACCAACACAGCAACATCAGACACCCAGACTCAGCTTCGGGACTGGTTTTTAGCTGAACTTCCTGCTCCCATGGTCAAAAAAGCCAAAGTCAAGCCTCAAGATGCTGTTTTAACCAACAAGGTCTACAACTCACAAACCTTGCAAGAAACATTACTTGCAGCTGAGCAACAGAAGAATGACAATGCTCAAGCAAAAGAAGCTGCAAAAGATAACAAGAAACGTGAGGTGGAAGCCAAAAAAGCAGAGAGGGAGGCTCTGAAATTGGCGCGTCAGTGTCAAGGGGAAACTAACTCTGTCAAATGTACAAAACGTGGATGAGAAGCTCTCAATCAAAATATGCGCGGTCGCAGGTCCACTCAAATGAACTCAACCACAACCGCTTCAGCACTTTTGTCTCCTCCCAACAGCTTAAGCTTCCCCACAAACCATCGCGGCTGCTGTCACCACCCAACAAAAGCACAGAAGCCCCCGCCAACGACGCATTACCGACACCACTCGCAGCAACACTCTTGTCACTCAACAAGGGCAGATACCCAGCCCCCCAATCCTCATCCAGGAATCCCCAGTTATTAAATGGGTCATTCGTTTCCTTGACATCAATTCCAGTCACTTGCAACTCAAGTTTTACTACTCCCTTGGAAAACAAACTGTTCCAACGCCACCCACCACCACCATTTGCACCTCCTTTTACTTCTTCAAACACTTTAACATGTTGGATTCCTCGCTTGTTTTGTTTCTCACATTGTTCAATGCAAACACTTGTTGATTCAATCCAAAGCTCTTGCATACAATGTAAACAATCACGTTCTTGTTGCCACCGTATTTTTGCTGCTGCGATAGAAATCTCTTGCGTGGCAAAATGTTCAAATGCACTATGCATCGGTGTTGCGTGTCAAAGTACATTCATTTGTACGAATTGCGAAACTCTGTGAGAGATGCAAGGTTCAGTGCAAAAGCATCAGTGGCCCATGTTAATGAGTGTGACAAGGAGAATTGAAGGTCGGATTTATTTTGTTTCCGGTTTATATTAATAAAGAGCCGCTTTGGATATTCGTTAGTGATATGTTTTTCTTTATTTCTGTAAAGTTTCAATGGTGTGGTGCAAGCAGTTGGGCGGTGCTGTTGTTTTTGGTGGATTGTGTTGTTTCGCAGAATTTGGAATCATGTTTTGAGATGTGCAATAGTATTTTTGACATTGTCATGGCATGGCGTTTGTTTTAGCATCTGAATCAAAGGGTTTGCTGAGGTAAAGTGATTAAATTATCTCATTTTGCAAGAAATTGCTTGAACATAATCTTTAGTGATCCAGAGAATTTCAAAGGATTTGGGGAATATCTGCAGACGAAGATGCAAACAAAACTCTCTCTTGTTTATCTCTTTTGAAAGTATACTTTTTTTTATTACGCGTTTTTTTTTCATCAGGCATTCATTTTCGCAACATCCACAAGCTGCCTTGAATTGGCCAAAACATCCTTGCATTCAATTACTTTGGAAGCTTCATAAACGTGTAGAATGGCAGCTTCTGTTATGAACTCCCCTTCTCTTGCAAGAGCCAAGATACAATTGGAGATGCGAGCAATAGCATGCCTTTCTTCATCAGAAATCGGCTGTTAAAATTAAAAAGTGCAAGAAAGAGAGGGGACCAGTTAAGAGGAAAGAATATAAAACCCAGCCAACATCACACCCACACAAGCACACAGAAAAAAAGCTCACTTCATTAACATTTGCATACAGAGCATCTGCATCTTCTTGTTGTTGTTGGGGAGTATCTTTCTTCTCGGGTCCCCCCGTACCTTTTGACACCCAAATGAAACCGTTCATTCCCAGAATCACATCCACTTTCAATCCTTCCGCGAGTGTGTAGTGAAGAAAATGGGCTTTTGATCGTTTGACGAGAGATGACGGAACAGTGATCATTTGACCAGACTTGAGCTGGGTGCAAAAAAAATGGTTATGGAGACCAAAGAACCACCCAGCTCGAGCACACGTGCGCATTTCAAGAAAACAAACCTTTCCATACTTCAAACTTCGTGTATGCAACGAAACAGCGCCATCCCCATAAAACGCTTGGATTTCGGCCTGAATATTCCATGATGTAATTAAGAAAAGCAAGTGGTTCGGGGCTTCGGGCGCGACTCACGCTAATCATATCGCCCTCAGCCAACAATTGTCTCATTTGGAGTTCATCTGATTCAGATCGACGACGCTGGTTGAGAGATAAAATATGTTGAATAAACCTCCGATGTATTCGCGTGAGATTGGGAAACAAACCAGTTCACCACCAGGCAAATTCACTGCAGCCAAAAGCAACATTGCATCCTGACGGGCCCCAATGTCTACTTTCCACCTTTTTTGCGTCACCTCTGAAATACGTCCCACCACAACATCACCAATGTCGCCATTATATCTGCACAAAGAAAAAAAAGGCCTCAGTAAAAAAGCCGAATGCAGAAAGAGATTAGCGCTCGACCTCGCCCGGAATGGCTTCACTGATATCAGCTTGTTGATACGTTCAACTACACCAACGACTGTGCCAACCAGATCATCACCATCGTTATAAGTGCCATGTCCCTTCATGAAAGCCGTGTCTGACGTGACTGTTTCACCGGGCGTAATCAAGTGCATCACTTTGGCATCTGTGTCCATTGCATCGTTCATCATCGTTGTTTCTGTCCTTTCTTTTTTTTTTGAAGAAAATGGCCCTCACTGAATCAAACTGTCCGGATTTGAAGCTGCTCGCACGCGGCAAAGTCAGAGAACTCTACGAACTCGAAGACAAGAGCCAACTGCTGTTCATTGCTTCAGATCGCATTTCTGCCTACGATGTCATCATGACAAATGTGCGTCTTCCTTTTTTTTTTTTTTTTTTTTTTTTTTTTTTTTTTTTTTTTGTTTGTGGTTTTGGTGTTGAATGGTTCTTCGCTGTTCTTAGGGTATTACTGGGAAGGGAAAGTTGCTCACTGCCATGTCTGCTTTCTGGTTTGACCACCTGAAGGACGTTGTTGGCAACCACTTGATCACCGATGACTTGTCAAAAATGCCGATTTCGGTTCAAAAGTACAAGGATCAGTTGGAAGGAAGATGTATGCTTGTCAAGAAGCTCAAGATTCTACCAGTGGAGGCTATTGTTCGTGGATATATTACTGGTTCGTTTTTTTCATGTTTCTTGCAAAGCTTTGACTTATAGTACCCTCCTCCCCATACAGGCTCTGGATGGGCGGAATACAAAAAGTCTGGTACCATTTGTGACATCCCATTGCCAAAGGGGTTGGTTGAATCCCAGAAGTTGGAAAAGCCCCTCTTTACACCAAGCACAAAGGCTGAAATTGGAGACCACGACGAAAATATTCACCCCAGCAAGTGTAAGCTTGGCTTTTTTATACTATTCAAAGTAGGAATTTCTCGTCTTAAATTCGTTGTTTAAAGTGGCGGCGATTATTGGTGAAGAATACGCCAAGAAGGTTGAAGAGCTCGCTATTGCTATTTACACCAAAGTATGTTGTAATATTCCGGTATTCTCGATGCTGTAAATCTGATTGCACTCCCTGAGTAGGCGGCAGAGTACGCCCTAACTAAGGGGATTATTATTGCTGACACCAAATTTGAATTCGGAGTGGATCAAGACGGAAACGTTATTCTTGCTGACGAGGTTTTGACTCCTGGTAAAACTGGGTGTGTTTCCCCTCTCTGAAGACTGAAGTTTTCTTGCAGATTCATCCCGGTTCTGGCCTGCCGACCAATACGTTGCAGGAAAGGGGCAACCCAGGTAGACCATTTGCCCTTTCCGTAATATCTGCAAACTGATTTTTTCGTTGCAAAGTTACGATAAGCAGTTCCTTCGCGACTACCTGACTGAAACCAACTTCAACAAAGCCGGTCCTGGTATCGTCATCCCACAAGAAATTATTGACAAGACGATCGGAAAATACCGAGAAGCCGCTGAAATCTTGACAGGACGCAAACTGTAATAAACACGACGACGAGTTGATTTGATTTTATTGGTTTCATCATATACCCCTGCAAATAATGTCTGAATTATCACCAGTCCTTCACTTGAGTTCTGACAGGAAGTCCTTGCCGTTTGCCATGAGTTTCGTAGCCGGTAAGCCTGCTGTGTAACCTCCTCGCGCACCTCCAGCCCCAGCTGTTCCCCAAGCTTTTTCAGTCCCTCTATATACTTCGGGTTTGTCTGTTGTTGTAGGTGTTGTTGTCAATCCGGTGTCCTATTGGGTTCCTCCTGCAATACAGTACCTTTGGTTTGAGAGAGTTCACTGGCGGCGGCAATCACCTTTGTCCACTCTAATGCAACGGAAACACTAAGCGATTAGTATATGGAGACTGGGTATCATAGGAGTGGCTTACCTCCTTCAAGATATTTGCGAGCCTCTGCAACACTTGACATGAATTTGCAACAATTATAGCAATTAGAAACAAAACGTCCACAAATTAACTTTGGTCCATGTCCGTGAATTAATAAAGCCTGGTTTGATTTATTTCTCAAAGTTTCCGTTCCAAAGGATAGTTTGTGTGTGGAGACCGTGGATCATCACTTGCAATTGATGTGTCAGCTGGCCATAAATAATTATTAACTTGATTTTGAGTGGTTGTGTTTAACTTTAAATAATCCTTTCTCTTTCTTTTTTGGGGGCTGGTGAGATTCCTTCACTTTTTTTCCAATAATCGCAAGATGATCTTGACAGTGAGTTTCCACCGTTTTTCAACGATCCTTTCTAACCAAGAAATTAACTTGTCGATTTCAGCGTATTATCTCCGCTACCCAGCGACTTGGCGCCAGATCGCTTTCTACTGCCAAACCGCAGGTTTGGTTTCTTATCTCTAGTTCGGCATATCAATAATTTCATTATGTTGCTTTCTGGCAGACCTTGAAGGAAAGACTCCGCGAGTTGATCCCAATCGAGCAAGCAAAGGTCAAGGCCTTCCGTGCTGAGCACGGTTCCAAGGTCCTTGGGGAGACCACTGTTGATATGGTAGGCACTATTTTTAGAATACCGATTTTTGATCGCATCACGTCTGTTTATACTTGTTTCAATGTTTAGGCTTACGGAGGTATGCGTGGAATCAAGGGTCTCATCTGGGAAACCTCCGTCCTTGATGCTGAGGAGGTGCGTTTTTTTTTTTTTTTTTTTTTTTTTTTTTTTTTTTTTTTTTTTCGGAAATGGTGGTTGTAACTGTAACTTGATTCAGGGAATTCGATTCCGCAACCTTACTATTCCAGAGTGCCAGGATTTGCTTCCAAAGGCCGAAGGAGGAAATGAGCCACTTCCAGAAGGTCTCTTCTGGTTGCTGGTCACTGGTGAGGTTCCAACTACCGAGCAAGTCCGTGCTCTCTCTGCTGACTGGGCTGCCCGTTCCTCCATTCCATCTTACGTCGAGGATCTCATTGACCGTTGCCCAAACACTCTTCACCCAATGTCTCAGCTTTCTTTGGCTGTTACCGCTCTTCAAGGCGAATCTAGCTTCGCCAAGGCCTACCAGAACGGAGTTCCAAAGTCCCAATACTGGGACTACGTTTTCGAGGACTGTAACGATTTGATTGCCAAGTTGCCAACAGTTGCGGCACGTATTTACCGAAACGTTTACAAGGATGGAAAACTTCCAGCCATTGACCCAAAGTTGGATTACTCTGCCAACTTTGCTCATCTCCTTGGTTACAAGGATGATAACTTTGCTGAGCTCATGCGTTTGTACTTAACAATCCACTCTGACCACGAAGGTGGAAACGTTAGGTGAGTAGCTGCCTGTGTTGCGATTTTATCTTACACTTGTTTTGTGCTTTAGTGCGCACACTACTCACTTGGTCGGATCTGCTCTCTCTGATCCATACCTCGCTTTCGCTGCTGGTCTCAACGGTTTGGCTGGACCACTTCATGGACTTGCCAACCAGGAAGTTCTTCGCTGGATTATGAAGATGCAAGCCGCTGTTGGTCAGAACCCATCTGACGAAAAGATCAAGGAATACTTGTGGTCTACACTCAAGAGCGGGCAAGTCGTTCCAGGTTACGGACATGCTGTCCTCCGTAAGACCGACCCACGTTACGCTTGCCAGCGTGAGTTTGCTTTGAAGCACCTCCCAGACAACGCTTTGTTCAAGCTTGTCAGCCAAGTCTACACCATTGCTCCAGGTGTGCTTACTGAGCACGGAAAGACCAAGAACCCATGGCCAAATGTCGACGCTCACTCTGGAGTTCTCCTCCAGCACTACGGATTCACTCAAGAAGACTACTACACTGTCCTCTTTGGTGTCTCCCGTGCTCTTGGTGTCACTTCTGGTTTGATCTGGGCTCGTGCTTTGGGAATGCCCATCGAGCGCCCCAAGTCCTACTCCACTGACCACCTCATCAAGATGTTTGCCAAGAAGTAAAAAATCTATGTTTGAAGATCTCTTCGTTTTCTTTTGTTTTGTGGTACTTCGGTTTGTTTGTAAAAACCAGTAAAACAGTTCTATTCAGATAGATTCAAATAGTTTGTTTTTCGTGAATGTTCTTTACCTTTCTATCGGTTTTGTCGAATATCATGCTATTCGAAATCGATGTGGTTCAACTATTTTCCGGCTTTTTTTTTTTTTTTTTTTTTAGCCAGAAAGCTCGAAACCTCGAATGGTCAGTTGGCAAGATTGCCTTCGCATGTCTGAACCACCTCTCTATTAAATAGTGCGGTATCCTCGCCAGTATCCTTGCTGATCCAAACTCCGCTGCTAGCGCTGAACTCTACGAAGGGTTGGGTATCTTACAGCACCGTGGCCAGGTACTTGCCCCTTCCTTGCGTGTTCTGCAAAAAGGCACAGCGACAGCTTTTTTCGCAGATTGCTTGTTTTGATTGATTTTCGCGCGATGTCTCGTACTTTTTGTGTGATGACTGGCTCACCATTGTTGTTAGGATGCTGCTGGAATTATTACATGTGGTCAGAAAGGAAGACTCCATCAATGCAAAGCGAACGGCATGGTTCGAGATGTCTTTGGAAAACAGCAGCTGATGGCGCTTGCGGGGGCAATGGGTGTTGGACATGGTATGTCTCTCTGCTATCAAGGGTGGCAACAACTTATCAAAAAATTGCGTCATCAGTTCGTTACCCAACTGCGGGAACATCATCGACTTCGGAGGCTCAGCCATTTTACGTGAACAGTCCCTATGGTATTGTTTTGGCTCACGTAAGAGGGGGTTTTTTTTTTTTTTTTGAAATTGCAATTTCCAATCGTCTCCCTTCACCATAGAACGGAAACTTGACCAACACCAAGGAATTGCGGTCGTTTGTGGACCATGAAGCCCATCGCCATGTCAACACTGAGTCCGATTCTGAGTTGCTTTTGAATATCTTTGCCCACCACTTGCAACAAACTGGCAAATTCCGGTTCGTCATTTATCTTTGCCAAAGGAAGTGGGGAAGTGTGGCAGGAGATGCTGATATTCAGTTTCTAGTGTGAACGAAGATGACATCTTCAAGGCTTTGGAGGGAGTCTACAAACAATGCAAGGGAGGATACGCTGTGACTGGAATGATTGCTGGATTTGGTATCTTCGCATTCAGAGTATGTGTCCTGTTTGCCTGTCATAGGATATCGTTAACCTTTAAAATTGTTTCATAGGATCCACACGGAATTCGACCTCTGATCTACGGCGAGCGCAAGGGACACTATGGAACAGATTATATGGTTTCCTCTGAAAGCGTCGTCTTGGATGCTCTGGGTTTCACCAATTTTGTTGATGTTAAGCCTGGTGAAGCCTTGATCATCACCAACCATGGTGGTTTGCTCAAGAGACAATGTGCCGAACCACGTGAATTTACTCCATGTATTTTCGAATACGTTTGTGAGTTCATGTTTTCGCAATTGCTTGTTGAATTTTGTAGTTTCTGATTGTACCTGTCACCAGACTTTGCTCGTACTGACTCCATTATGGATGGGGTTTCAGTCTACAAATCTCGATTGGCAATGGGTGAAGCTCTTGCTGACCGTGTTACCAAACAGCTTGGTGGAAACGTTGATATCGATGTCGTTATTCCTGTAAGCACCTGTCGCTCTGGTTAAGTTTGTGTTGACAGTTCGACACTCTTAAGGTTCCAGACACTAGTCGTTCTGCTGCTTTGCAAGTCTCATACAGATTGAACAAGCTTTACCGAGAAGGTTTTATCAAGAACCGTTACATCGGAAGAACTTTCATTATGCCCGGCCAATCACTGAGAGAGAAGTCGGTTCGAAGAAAGTTGAATCCAATGGCAATGGAATTTGCTGGAAAGAATGTCTTAATTGTTGATGGTTTGTATCTGATTGGGTTTGTCACACGTTTCTTATTAGCTTTGAACAGACTCCATTGTGCGTGGTACAACTTCTCGTGAAATTGTGAACATGGCTCGTGAAGCAGGTGCCAAGAAGGTGTACTTTGCTTCGTGTGCTCCTCCCATCCGTTACCCAAACGTTTACGGAATTGATATGCCAACTCGCACAGAGCTGATAGCGTATAACAAGACTGAACAAGAAGTTGCTGAAGAACTGGGTGCAGACGAAGTCATTTTCCAAGATTTGAATGATTTGGTCCACTCCATTCAAAAGTTTAATCCAGCATTGAAGGGCTTTGATGTCTCTGTCTTCAACGGCGAGTATGTGACTGGGGATGTGGACGAGAAGTACTTGAACGATTTGGAGGCTTCTAGAAACGGTACATTGAAGAAGATGGCATCTACTGGAGAAGTAATTGGACTGCATAATGCTCACACTTTTAAGTGAAGAATATGCTGATAGTTGTTGCTTGGGTTCTTTTTTTCATTTTTCGACCAATACAAACGCTTTTATTCGTCGTCTTCTCCGTCATCCTGGTCTTGACCAGCAGCGCCCCCCATTTCAGAGATATCGTGGGTATCTTTGAATCGTTTTCGAATGTTTTCAGCAATTGCGAAATTAGTCCGTTTTTCCAGTTTCTCCATCCTTCGTTCCAAATCTCGAGCTAAGTCAAATCCAGGCTTCCTTGGAGCTAGAGAAGCAATTTCCTGAAGGGAGAAATAGTGAGTCCATGAAACCCGCACGAAAGAAAAGATGGTTCCGTACCACAGTTTCACTGACAGTGGCTTGTTTCGCTAAAAGTTCCTGCGCGTCTTTTTCAATAGCTTTTGCCTGCGAAACAAGTGTTGCATGAATTGAAATGTTTTAGATGCTTGTGTTTACCTCAGTCTCCAGCGTCTTTGCCGGAGTGGCAGCTGGCGCCGCATCTGCCGCGCCTTCGCTCGATGCTTTCAGCGACTTGACGTGGTCGGTGAGCGGGTCGTAGTTTCTGAATGTAATCTGAACACTTGCGTTAGAATTGGCTGAAGCAGTGCGTGCCGAAAACACTCACCTTCTTTCCAGCGCTGGCTTCGTCCGTTTTATCGGCGCTCGATTCAGCGCCTTCCTTCAGCTTGCGCAGTTCGGCTAGTCTTGCTTTACGGTCCATTTGAATAAAAGCTATAATTTATTCTCATTCACAATTTATCAAAATGGGTGGTGAGTCTTGTGGTGCTGTCTTCTCCCTTCTAAACACAAGTCATGCATTCATAGATAATATCCGGGTTGTCTGTCGATTCAGACCCCAGAACAAGAGAGAGATTGCTGAGGGCGGTGTGCCTGTTGTCTCTTTCGATGATGAGATGACATCAGTCAAGTTTGAGGTAAGACTGACTTCCTATGGGCTCCATTCTGAGTGTCGGCTTGCATTCGATTCTTTGTTTTGAGTTGATATGAGGCGTCGTGAAAAGAAGCGTGGAAAGGGAATGGAGAGGGAGTGATGATCAGTTTGGTGTCTTGCAGTCTTATTTGCTAACCTTGTATCCCCGCTTCCCCACGCCACTTGCAGAGTAAAGAGTATCCTGGACAATTTGCATTCGATAAGATCTTTGATTGGAGCACCACGCAGCGGCAAGTGTTTGACTATGCGGCAGGAGCTGTTATTGAAGGTGATATCAATTTAACAAACCCCCCCTCCCATTAATAATCTATTTGGTTTGGAATCTTCACTTAGATGTGATGAAGGGATACAACGGAACGATTTTCGCTTATGGTCAAACTGGTTCTGGAAAGGTGAATTCAACTTGTATAGTTGCAGTTGTGTTTTGTTAACTTGGATGTTTCCCAATTGCTTTCGTAGACCCACACAATGATGGTAACCACAAGCTGGGACGATAACGTAAATTCAGTCCGATTCTTATTCTATTTGATCAACAGGGAGATATGGAAAGCGAGGAGTGGAAGGGTTTGACTCCACGTTTGGTGGAAACCATCTTCTCGACCATTTTCAATGCTCCAGCAACAATGGAATTCACAGTTAAAGTGTCATTCATGGAAATTTACATGGAGAAAATCAGAGATTTGTTGAATCGTAAGTGACAGGGATAGTTTATTTGTTTTTTGGTTTTATGTAACTCAAAATTACAATCAAAACAGCTGCAAACGACAACCTGCCTGTTCACGAAGAAAAAGGGAAAGGAGTTTACGTAAAAGGTCTCTTGGAAGTCTTTGTGGGTTCCGTTGATGAAGTATATGACGTCATGAAGCGTGGTCAACAAGCTCGTATCGTTGCGTCCACCAGTTGAGTTGTCTTTTTTGTACATTTATATACGCCCATCTTTTTTTTTAATGTGGTATCACCAGATATGAACGCCGAAAGTTCTCGATCGCACTCTATTTTTGTTCTCCAAATCAATCTGAAGAACCTTGTTGATGGTAGCAGCCGTACCGGTAAACTCTACTTGGTTGATTTGGCAGGTTCCGAAAAAATTGGAAAGACGGGTGCCACTGGCCAAACTTTGGAAGAAGCCAAAAAGATCAACAAGTCCCTTTCAGCTCTGGGTATGGTCATCAACGCTTTGACTGACGGAAAGGTTGGTGTTGAAAATTATATATCGGTGGTGGAGTTGCTTTCTTAATCAATGGTACCCCCCCACTGCTAGGCCCAACACGTTCCCTACAGAGATTCGAAGCTCACCCGTATCTTGCAAGAATCTCTTGGTGGTAACTCCCGAACCACACTGGTCATTAATGCATCTCCGTCCTCATTCAACGAAGCCGAAACATTGTCCACCCTCCGATTCGGAATGAGGTGAGACTGATTTTGTATGTGTGTCGTCAATACGATTTACCTTCAAAATTAAAACAGAGCAAAGAGCATCAAAAACAAGGCCAAAATCAACGCCGAACTCAGTCCCGCTGAACTCAAGAACCTTTTGAAGAAAGCCAAACACGACATGTCTCAACTCCAAATATATATTACATCTCTGGAAAACGAAGTCAAAATTTGGCGCAGTGGAAGCTCGGTTCCAAGAGTGGATTGGGTGCAACCCATTAATGTGGCAGCTCTTGTTGGGGATGGAGCGGCTGCGGCTTCGAATGGCAATCTTCCAGCAGCTGCCAGTGCTTTGCCTTCTCATATTCAGCAAATGATTGATGGTAGAGCGTCGACGCCACTGCCTCCTATTTCTCAAGACGAGCGGGATGCCTTCTTGCAACGCGAGGCAGAGCTTGGTGATCAATTGGCTGAAGCGCAAGCAGCCATGAGAGATGCGCAAGCCAAGGTCCAAACTCTGGCCGAAGAATTGAGCTTCTTGAAGAGCAGAGACGGTGACACTGAAGCTGAAAACAAAGCCATGAGCAGCACTTTGAACGAGCTCAAGTTGCAGCTTGAGAAAGTTTCATGCGAAAACAAGGAAAGCGTTATTACAATCGAGAGTCTGAGAGACGCGAATGGCGATTTGGTCAAGGAAGTGGATGTGTTGAAGGTTTTTGGAATTTTTTTTTTTCTTGGTGTAAACGTTCTTGGCTGATGCACGCCTTCTTCAGAAACAATTGGTGGATATTCAAAGCACCGTCGCGGCAACCCCTGTTGAGGATCCCGCTGTCGCCAAACTTAATGCTGAAGAGAAGGAATTCCGCAAGCAAGAGAAAATGCAACAAATGATGGCTGAATTTGATCCATCAGTAAGCCACCCCCTCCCCCTCCTTATTTTTTGGAAAAAGAAACAAACTGACGAGTATCTTACAACTTTCCAGGGATTCATGACCGAAAAGGAAAAGCAAATTCGAGAGACCATGATCAAACTAGCACACATGAAGGAGAACCTCCAGCCCCCATCCACTCCAGATGAAATCGCATCCCAACACGTTGAACTCATTGAAACCAAGACGCAACTCCTCCAACAAGACCAAACAATCAATGAATTGACTGCGAAAATAAACGCCATCCAGGACGAAGCCCACGCTTTCAAAAAGAAGAAGGAGGAGCAGGAGAAGAAGATCCATGCCTTGGAAGCCGAGTACCAGGAGCTTTTGGACAAGACAATACATGATGAGGAAGTCCAGGGTGGTCCTCAATTGTCGAAAACAATCCAGGACATCAAGTCTCGATTGGAAGCGCAGTTCAATTCCAAACGTGAGACTCAATTGAGAGAAATCATGGAATTGAGAGAAACTGTTGCCAAGAGAGATAACAATATTCTTCAACTTCAAAGGTAAAAAACTTGAGTTTCAATGGAACAAGCGTTATTTTACTAAATAACTACGTTTTTTTAAAAAAAAAAGCACTCTTGCTGTGGCGCAAAAGTCCAACGAAGAGATGAAAACAATGCTCTCTGCGTTAAAAAGCGACGGCACTGGAGACTCTTCCCAGAAAGACGAGGAGATTGAGAAGATGCGCAAAACAATGGCCACCCAGCTCGGAGAATTTGATGCCATGAAGAAGAAACTCATGCGGGATCTTCAAAACCGATGCGAAAAAGTTGTAGAGCTTGAAATTTCTCTTGATGAAACTCGTGATCAGGTGAATACTATTCAGTGTTTAGCAAGTTTTTTATTTTTTTCGTCTCACATTGTGCCTTGTTATTACTAGTACAACAACATTCTGAGAAACAGCAACAGTCGAGCGCAACAACAAAAAATGGCCTTCTTGGAACGCAACTTGGAACAACTCACCAACGTCCAAAAGCAACTTGTAGAGCAAAACTCAACCCTGAAAAAGGAATTTTCAGTTGCGGAACGCAAGATGGCTGCTCGAAATGAGCGAATTCAAAACTTGGAGACACTCCTCCACGACACACAAACCAAGCTGGAGCTCCAGACTCAAAAGTTTGATGCCCAACTTGCCTCAATGAGAGAGAAGCTTCAAGAAGCTAGATGTGAGTGTTTTTTTTGTTGATGGTTTTTTTTTTGTGGTTCTAATTTTTTTTTTTTTTTTGCGGCATCAGCTGCAAACCCACAAGCTTCAAGCTGGCTGTATTCATCGGCTAGAATTGCGAAACCACTTCGTGGCGGAGGTGGTAACCCAGTTGCAGGGGAAGCGGAAGATCTCACTGAAGTGAATGATGCATTCAATAGCCGTCAGAGCTGGTATGTTAGCTTACTCAAGAAATAAAATGAATACAGTAGTTCCTTGTTATTATTTTATTGTACAAGAAAAAAAGAACATGTCGTTGGGATTGTTTTTTCTGGGATTTCCATCTTATATCTTTGGATTTCTTATTTCATCTCTTTTTTTTTTTTTGCCTTTTTCTGTTTTTAAATTTGTTGAAAGCTCCATCAAAAAATGCCTTTTCGCAAATCAGACATACATGTATTGCTCTACGAAAGCATACCTGGACTAGGCGCAAAGGGTTAGAAATCATCCTTTCTGTTGGAAAGCTTGTTCTTGTGTCAGGGAGCGAAAGCGCTAAAATGATTGTTCTTTCTAAACAGGGGAAATTGTCCAAACATCATGTAAAACAAGCTCATTACTCTACAATTTAAAATCTAAATTCGCTTTTTGTGTTTGCTTTGGTCTTTGCCAGTGGGTCTTGCTCGAAACTATTTGGTTCCATTCAAACTTGGTTATTATGCGCCGCGATTGAAGGGAAAGGCAGTGATCCCCAAGACTTGGGAACGAAAAGACGATATTGGAAAGAATGCTATTCAAACTGTAAGGAAATGGAGATAGGCGGGCAGAGGGGAATGATGGATCTTTGATGTTCGTTTTTTTTTTGGTTTAGGTTCTACCTGCCTTCTTCAATCCACAAACAGTTTCATCTTCTTCCATCGCCAATCCACTCGCCAACAAGAAATCTGGAAAAACCGATGACGCTTCGTCTGCAATTCTTGCTCGATTGGGTGTCCTGGAATTCAAACGACCATTGATTGATCCAAAAGGAAAACGTACTTTCGGATCAGTGTCCCCGGATGATATTGTTGCACTGTTGAAAACATCGCATGGAGTATCTGTGGAACGATCAGAAATTATCGTTGATGGAGGAAGAATCAAGGAGATTGGGGATCACAATGTTTCGATCCGTACGCCAACAGGGTCTCAGATTTCCGTGCAAGTGAAAGTGATTAGCGAGTAATCAAATGTTGATTGGAATTAAACATACAAAACACAAATCAAAAAATGATTATTGTCGAACGGTTAAAAGCAGAGACGCGCTTTTTTATTATTATTTTGTAATTGTTACTTCTATTCCTTTGAAAATTGTCTTCAATTCGCCTTCCAACAACTCTTCCAGCTTGTCTGTTCTCTTGGAATCAATCCATTCGTCTTTGATGTGGTCGAATCGTTTGGGTCCACTGCAGTACGGTATGTTTTTGTTTTTTTTCCTTGACTTTAGAACATGATTGCAAGGTTAGAAATGGGCCGCACCTGATGGGGGATGAAAGCCATATCTGCTTATTTGGTGGCTGTTTATTGATAACATATGTTCCTGATACCCCAGTATTGAAGGTGAGGACTCCATTCTAAGCCATAAGCAAAAAGCAGGTTAGCTACGAAAACTTGCACCTCCAAGCTTATCGTACACTGTAGACAACGTCAAAGTTCGGATGATCGCATTTCTCTCCGATTGCATCAAAGTCATCCAGCAATGAATGCATACGAATATCTGCGACTTCGTGAAATCGTCTTTTGTAGTTGATGGAAAGGTGTTTGAGAAACACAATTACTCTCTTGTTGATGACTGTCACCTTGTCGCTTCGTCAGTGACAGCGCCAGAGTAAAGTCTGGCTCCGGTAGAGCGACGGATGCAAAATGGTGCTGGATTGCGTGACAACAAACGGAGCATTTATTAGAAATTATTTATGATGAGTTTATTATATTTTTTCTTCATTTTTTGACTCTCTCCCTCAATCTGATAATACTTATTATTATTAATCAAACCCGTACTATTTATTCGTTTCTTCCCTTGTCAGATACTCCGAGTCAACTATATGTCCTTGCCAAAACACACGCTCAAGGCATCGCCCTTGTCCTTGTATTCCCCAAACAGCGGCACGCGCACAAAGCCGCAGCTCTCGTAGAGGCGGATCGCGTCGGTCAGATACGGACCCGTCTCGAGCAGCAGCGTCCGCGCGCCGCACTCGGTCCGCGCAATCTCCGCGAGCGCCGCCACAAGCCGCGTCGCAACGCCGCGGCCGCGCAAGCCCGGAACTACAAACATGCGCTTCAGCTCCGCGGCGCCAAGCCCAGGCGCGCCAAGCCCGCCAAGCCCGCCAAGCCCGCCAAGCCGCCGCACGGCGCCGCAGCCGGCCGCCGCACGCCCGCTGCCGCCGCACGCGCCGCAGCCACGCCCGCCGCCGCCCCCGCACGCGCCGCACCGTGCGAACGCCACGACGAACGCGCCCGCGCCCGGCGCCACGTCCGCAGCGTCCAGCGTCCACGAGTGCGCTGCGGGGTCCGGGTTGGCGCGCGCGAGCTCCTCGTTCAGCTGCGTAATCAGATCGCGCGCGACCGGCGTCAGCAGCGACGTGCGGCGTATTTCGATTTCAAGCTGCTCCTCGCTTTTGGCGTTCATTTCTTCTTGGCAGGCAGATGGGTCCTTGGTTTATATTCCCACTTTAAATATGTTGGAACGTCAGCCAATGAAATCATCCCGAGAGTTGCCGATGTATAGTATCTTATCCTTCACATCCAACAATATCTTATCCGCAATAAATTCCACAAGGCTACAGTAGGTACCAAGGTACATGCATTTCAGACCAAATTTCAAGCATTTCAATGATAGGAATAAAATAACAATCGCAAGAAAACTTTTTCCTCTCAAAGTCACGCAACAAGCGGATCATTCAAACCATTCTTGAGTGCCCGCATTCACTCCAAGTTCAACAATAGGTTTATCAACCGCAGTCGCACGTGTGGCAATCTGAGCTTTTCTCAGGTCATACTCTCTGAGTGCATTGCTCACATTCAATGCAACGGTTGCTAGCTGGCGGTTAGCAGTGACTGTAGCGCTTTCAATAACTTGACCCATTGATGAATCTTTGAGTCCATTGCTCACATTCAATGCAACTTTTGCTAACTGGTGGTAGGATAACAGAGTAGCTGATTCCATAGAGGATTGTCCTTGAATAACTGTAGAACTTGGTGGTCCCTCAGCACGTTCAACCACTTGACCCATTCTTACTCTTTGCAGGTCATATTCTCTGAGTCCATTGCTCACATTCAATGCAACTTTTGCTAACTGGTGGTAGGATAAAAGAGTAGCTGAGTCAACAGAGGATTGTCCTTGAATGACTATAGAACTTGGTGGTCCCTCAGCACGTTCAACCACTTGACCCATTCTTACTCTTTGCAGGTCATATTCTCTGAGTCCATTGCTCACATTCAATGCAACTTTTGCTAGTTGCTGGTAGGATAACAGAGTAGCTGAGTCAACAGAGGATTGTCCTTGAATAACGGCAGAACTTGGTGGTCCCGGCTTAATTCCTAAAGTCGAAGCCAACAAATCCCAAATCGCACCCGATCATTTGGAAAGGCTCTATATATTCTCACTATTCTGGTCAATGGGTGCCCTACTTGAATTGGACGAGCGCAAGAAGTTGCAACAGCATGTTATGGCAAATGTAAGGAATTCTGTTATCTGAGTTCTCGATTAATACTTATTCCTCGATAGGCACCCCACTTAAAATACCCACCAATTGATCCATCTTCGCAAGATACAGTTTATGAGTTTTTCGTCAATGATGCAGGACAATGGCAACATTGGAAAGACAAAGTACCCAATTGGGCTTATCCACAAGATATGACACCGGAATTTTCCAGCATCATTATTCCAACTGTCGATAACGTTCGCTGTGAGTTTTTGATAGAAACTTGTACAAAACAGATAAAACATGTGCTGCTGATTGGTGAACCTGGTACAGCCAAAACTGTAACAATTCGAAAATACCTGGCCAAGTTATCTGCCGAAACGCATCTGTATAAGAATATGTCTTTTTCAAGTGCGACTACGCCAATGATTTTTCAACGCACTATTGAGTCCTATTTGGATAAGAGAATGGGCTCAACGTATGGCCCCCCTGCAGGAAAGAAAATGATAATCTTTATCGATGATGTCAATATGCCCGAAATCAATGAATGGGGTGATCAAGTAACAGGTGAAATTGTGCGGCAGTTAGTGGAATGGCAAGGGTTCTATAGTTTAGATAGACCTGGTGATTGGACTGGCATTGTTGATCTGCAATATTTAGCGGCTATGATGCACCCAGGAGGCGGAAGAAACGATATTCCTAGTCGTCTCAAAAGACAATTCCTCGTTTTAAACTGCACTATACCCTCTGATGTTTCTGTCGACTTGATTTTCGGAACTATGCTTGAAGGTCACTTTTCAGCAGCACGGAACTTTGCTGAGGACGTTCAAGCCTTGGCTGCCAGGCTACCGGGACTCACTCGAAGACTTTGGCAACAAACAAAAACGAAAATGCTACCGACTCCTGCGAAATTCCACTATATTTTCAATCTGCGAGACTTGAGTCGTATTATTGAGGGAATGTTGAACTCACATGCCGAAGAAATCAGCAACACAAAGATGCTCATGATGTTGTGGGAGCATGAATGCTCTCGAGTCATTCCGGATCGATTTATTACATCTGAAGACGTCGACTGGTTCAACAAAGCTCAATCAAATATTGCAGCAAAAGAGATTGGAGAAGAATATGGTCCAATTGTTGCTTCCAAAAGTCTATTTGTTGACTTTTTAAGAGAGCCCCCTGAAATTGATGACCCGGAAGTTGAAATCGATTTGGAGTCTATTAAAGTTTACGAAAAGGTTCCCAGCTTTGAAGTTTTACGCGAAAGACTGACAGATTACATGAAACAATACAATGAGAATGTGAGAGGTTCGAAAATGGATCTTGTTTTATTCGAAGACGCAATGAGGCATATCGTTCGTATTTCTCGCATTATTCGAACCTCTCGGGGAAGTGCGCTTTTAGTAGGGGTTGGAGGATCTGGAAAACAATCACTTACAAAGCTGGCTGCTTTTATCGCTAAGAGTCAAGTTTTCCAAATCGCTATTTCTAAAAACTACAGTACTTCGAACTTAATGGAAGATTTGAAATTCATGTTCAAAATAGCTGGCGCTGCTGGAAAATCTATGACTTTCATCTTTACTGACAACGAAATCAAGGAAGAAGGATTTCTTGGATTTATTAACAACATCTTGACCTCCGGTGAGGTTACCAACTTGTTCCCCAAAGACGAAGTCATTGCAATTGCATCCGATTTGCGCCCCGCCCTTAAGAAAGCGAGACCCACCGTCTTGGACTCTATCGAAAATTTGTGGCAATTCTTTATCGACCGAGTCAAAGCAAATCTGCATGTTGTTCTTTGTTTCTCACCAGGTATTATAGTTTTTGAACTGACAAACTTTTGGCTAAACGAACCACACAGTTGGCGATAAATTCCGAAATCGATCACTCAAATTTCCCGGTTTAATTTCGGGTTGCACGATGGATTGGTTCACGCGTTGGCCCAATGAGGCATTACGGGCCGTGGCCGAAAAATTTTTGGGGGAAATGGAAATAGCTTGCACAGAGACTGTGAAGAAGGAAGTGGTTTATCACATGGCTTATGTACACGATCTTGTCACTGAGGCTTGTGACAATTACTTCTCGCAATTCCGTCGTAGAACCCATGTGACCCCCAAGTCATACTTGTCCTTCTTGGGATCATACAAGTCTCTTTATACTGAAAAAAGAGCGGAAGTTGGTGGCTCGTCTGATAGAATGAATATGGGTCTGTCGAAATTGATTGAAGCATCGAAGTCAGTGGCAGTTTTGCAAGAGCAGCTTGTTGTCAAGGAAAAGGATTTGGCGGTTGCATCTAAAGCAGCAGATATAGTGTTAACAGAAGTCACAACATCGACTGCCGCAGCCGAAAAGGTTAAAGATGCAGTGTTAAAGGTCAAAACAAAGTCGGAGGGAATAGCCAATGTCATTAAGGCCGATAAAATATACGCAGAATCTCAACTTGAAGCGGCAAAGCCCGCATTGGAGGAGGCTACAAATGCATTGAACTCCATTCAAGCATCTCATATTTCGACTGTGAGAAAGCTCGCGAAACCTCCTCATCTTATCATGAGAATTATGGACGGTGTGTTGATTCTGCAAAAAAGAAAAGTCGACCCTGTCACTCAAGATCCAGATAAACCATGCTGCAAGCCATCCTGGTCTGAATCATTGAAACTTATGTCAGCTTCGGATTTCCTAGTTTCACTTACAACTTTTGGAAAAGATGAAATCAACGAAGAAACGGTGGAGCTGTTGGAACCACTCATTGAAATGCCGGATTTTAACTTGGAGGGCGCCAAAAAAGTATCCGCTGATGTTGCCGGTCTTGCTTCATGGGTCAGGGCAATGGCGTTTTACTTTTCAATCAACAAGAAAGTTATCCCGCTGAAAGCGAATTTAATTGTCCAAGAAGCCAAACTGACTATCGCGATGAATGATTTGAACAAAGCCCAAGCCATGCTTGACGAGAAGCAGGCTGAGTTGGATGTGTTTAATGAGAATTATCGAGCTGCCATTGGTCAAAAGCAAGCCCTTCAAGCGGATGCTGATGGTTGCAAACGAAAGATGACTGCAGCTACTGCTCTTATTTCTGGGTTGAAAGGCGAAAAAGATCGATGGACCATTCAAAGCAAAGAATTTGCTGAGCGTATTGGACGCTTGGTGGGAGACGTCATCTTGGCTGTCGCTTTTTTGTCATACAGTGGCCCATACAACCAGACTTTCAGAGGTCAAATGCTAGAAGGATGGAAAAAAGAACTAAGTCGAAGAAAAATCCCTCACACAGATGACTTGGACATTATAGGGTTGCTCGTCGATAACACAACTGTTGGCGAGTGGAACATTCAGGGACTTCCAACCGACGAACTATCCACTCAAAATGGTATCATTGTAACCAAGGGAACCAGATATCCTCTGCTGATAGATCCTCAAACTCAAGCAAAGGCATGGATCAAGAATCGTGAAGCAAACAACAAGCTTCAAGTCACAACTCTGTCCAATAAATACTTCCGTCAACACGTTGAGGACTGTGTCAGTCAAGGCCGCCCCCTACTAATTGAGGACGTCGAAGAGGCATTGGATCCCACACTTGATAACATCTTGGAAAAAAATTTGATAAAAGCAGGGCGCGCCTGGAAAGTGGTTTTCGGTGACAAAGAAGTCGATTTCTGTGAAGGATTCTACTTGTTCTTCACAACAAAGCTTCCCAACCCGAACTACAACCCTGAAGTCTATGCTAAAACCAGTATCATCGACTTTACTGTAACTTCCAAGGGTTTAGAAGAGCAACTACTTGGTCGTGTGATTATGCGCGAAAAGCAAGAGTTGGAAACCGAACGGGCAAAACTCATGGAAGAAGTGAACACAAACAAGAGGAAAATGAAGCAACTCGAAGACAATTTACTACATCGTCTCACTTCAACAAAAGGGTCTTTGGTAGACGATGAATCGTTAATTGAAGTTTTGGCAGTCACAAAGACCACAGCAGAGGAAGTTAATGAGAAACTTGTGGTGGCAGCCGATACCCAGAAGAAGATTTCTATTGCTCGTGAGGAATATAGACCTGTTGCCTCCCGCGGAAGTATCATCTATTTCTTAATTGCTGAAATGAGCATGGTTAATGTTATGTATCAAACGTCTCTTAAGCAATTTTTGGGACTCTTTGATGAAAGCATGGAAAAGGGGGCGCCATCTCCTATTCCGAGCAAGAGAATTCAAAACATCATCGAATATTGTACTTTCAGATCATTTGCATATATGTCCCGAGGCCTCTACGAAGTACATAAGGTTCTATTTGTGCTACTCCAGGCCCTAAAAATTGATATTTTTATGGGAAAACTAACGCATGATGAATTCCGGTGTTTGATCAAGGGAGGGGCTGCTCTTGACATCAATGCTGTTGTGAAGAAACCATTCAATTGGATCCCAGATATAACATGGCTGAACTTAGTGGCTTTGAGCAAAATGCCAGGTTTTAATGATGTCTTAAACCAAGTTGGAAAGAATGAGAAGGCTTGGAAGGCCTGGTATGAAAAAGATGCCCCAGAAAATGAAATGCTGCCAAGTGGCTATCATAACTCGTTGGACACTTTTCGAAGATTGCTTCTTGTTAGATCATGGTGTTTAGACAGAACCATCATGATGGCGAAGCAATACATTGCCAGCTCGTTGAGCGCGCGGTTTGCTGAATCTCAGATTTTGGACTTGGATGCCTTGTTGGGCGAGTCTGACAACAGAACACCAATGATTTGTTTGTTATCCCAAGGTTCAGATCCCTCTGCTGATATTGAAAATCTTTGCAAAAAGTATAAGACTGATATTAAGGCTATATCAATGGGCCAAGGACAAGAAGTGCATGCTAGAAAACTTCTGCAAACATTCATGACGAGTGGCGGTTGGGCATTATTGCAAAACTGTCACCTGGGTCTCCCATTCATGGATGAATTACTGCTCATGATCACCGAAACCGAAACTGTTCATGAAAAATTCAGGCTCTGGATCACAGTTGACATCAGCCCTAAGTTTCCCATTACATTCTTGCAAATGTCCATTAAGTTCACCAATGAGCCCCCACAAGGAGTAAAAGCAGGTTTGAAGAGAACGTATGCGTGGTTAACACAGGATATGTTGGATATGAGTGCTCGCCCTCAGTACAAGCCACTGCTCTATGGATTGGCATTTCTTCATTCTGTTGTTCAGGAGCGTCGTAAATTTGGTCCCCTTGGATGGAATATTCCGTATGAATTCAATCAATCAGACTTGGCCGCTTCTGTTCAGTTTGTACAAAATCATGTTGATGAATTGGCTCCCAAAGCTAGTATATCATGGGTCACAGCCAGATACATGTTTTGTGAAGTTCATTATGGAGGCCGTGTCACCGATGATTATGATAGGTAGTATATTGCTTGAGAGTAGTGCTTTTTGAACTAATGTAATTTTGTGATAGACGCCTGTTAACAACATATGGCAAAGTGTGGTTTGGAGACCATATGTTTGCAGATAGCTTCATGTTCTACAAGGGATACGTAATTCCACATCTCAAAACCGTGGAGGAATATCGAACGTCAATTGAATCTTTACCTCTGGTTGACACCCCAGATGTATTTGGTCTCCATCCTAATGCGGATATTTCATGTCAAACAAAAGTTTCACAAGGAATGCTTGGTGAGTCTTCAAAAATTCATCAAAAATAACTTTCAAGTTAACTCAATTGAATTATTAAGATACCATTATGTCAATTCAACCAAAGGATTCAAACACAGGATCAGGAGAAACTCGAGAAGATACAGTCAAAAGAATGGCAAACGATTATTTGAGCAAGCTGCCAGAAGACTTTGATAAAAACAAAGTTAAAGCAGCAATTGCAAAGCAAGGGAGTCTTAAACCACTCTCAATCTTTCTTGCTCAGGAAATTGACCGTATGCAAGCTGTCATCAGTGTTGTGCGATCTACCTTAAATGACTTGAAACTTGCAATTGACGGAACTATCATTTGTAGTGCCCAACTGCAAGATGCATTGGATGCCTTGTATGATGCAAGAGTACCTCCTACTTGGACAAAAATTTCATGGCAGAGTGCCACACTTGGTTTATGGTACTCTGAGATGCTCCAACGTATTGCACAGTTCCAGACGTGGTGTTTTGATGGGCGACCACTTGTGTTTTGGCTATCTGGTTTCTTCAATGCCCAAGGATTTTTAACAGCTGTACGACAGGAGATTACTCGTGCGCATCAAGCCCAAAACTGGGCTTTAGATGGTGTGAAATTGGCTTGCGAAGTAATGAAGCAAATGAAAGAAGACATTACTGCACCCCCTGCTGAAGGTGTTTACATACATGGACTGTACATTGAAGGAGCAGGCTGGGACCGCAAAAACATAAGATTAACAGAATCTCAACCTAAGATTTTGTACCAGTTGATGCCTGTTATCCATGTCTCAGCTATCTTCACCCAGGATGAAGGAGACCCAAAATTGTATTGTGCTCCAGTTTACAGAAGACCAAGACGAACAGATTTAAATTATGTCTTTATGGTGGAGCTCAAAACGGTTCAAAGTCCTGACTACTGGATTTTGAGAGGAGTTGCACTGCTTTGTGCTACCAGCTAAAGCTGCTTTTGTATATTTGTTTTTCCAGGCAGAAATAAGACAAGGACTACTATTCTTCCATTTACATATTTACGCCATTTTCAAAATGAAATAAAACAATACCAGCATTGGTGGTCTGTTTAGAATTGGTGTGTTGTGCTATGGTCCTCCTTTGCTTTTTCGAAAATAGATGAAAAACGACTCAACTCACCTTTACCATAACCTATCCCAACACCAGGCTTGTGGAGTCATGCTCGGATTGCTTCTTCTCTCCCCTCAGCATACGCAACTCCACCACTCCTGCCTCATCAAGCTTTACTGAAAGCACCAGGTTTGGTTCTGTTACCGCCCAGTTTAATGAATTTCAGCTGGGGATTGCTGCGGCTTGATTCTTACTGTGCAATTGGCTGTTGTCTCAAGTGCCTGAAGTGTGTTTGTCCGCTCCACGTTTTTGGCAGCTGCTACAGTTTGTTAACCTTTATTATGTTGTGCGATAAAATAAGAACTTTCATGTAATTTCAAGTGTTATCAGCACCAACCATCCCCTACACAACTACAACTAAAATGCTTGCCACGTACAGCAAACCAAAAGACTCAGCTAAACTCAACAAACACAGCATACTACCTCAAATGGTTTCAAGAAATACAAAAGACTCTGGGCAGTATTGGCCTGCCTGTCAGTTCTGCTATTTACCAAAACACTCCTAATGACCCAGACTTCTCCCCTTTAAACGACCTAACCAACTTTCTGACTGTCGAGGCGTAACTCAGGCTTCTCTAGCTAAAGACCCCTTTTCTTGTGTATCAATACTCTTCTATACTTAATAAGTCCTGTTCCAACTTTTGACAACTGCCATTGGCATGAAGATAGTAGAGTGAAAATAAAACCAAACCATGTATTAGTGGTACTTAACGTTTTTGTTCCCCCAGAGGCAGGTGTGCTTGCTGGCGCAATTATACTTGTACCCATAGAGGTAGTCCTTTGGAAAGATGACATGCCACCCATGACAGCGCAGGGTCCGAGCGGCACGCGCAATTCGGGGCCCTATTCGGGGTCCGAATAGGGCTCCTAATCGGATGCGATTAGGATTTAGTCCGATTCAGAGCCTAATCAGGGACGATTAGGGGCCCTAGTAGCACTCCTAATTGCAAATGAGCAAATAGGACTGCTCCTAGTAGCATTTGTCTGCTCCTAGTAGGACTCCTAATAGCATTTTGCTCTGCCAATTGGAAACCAAATGGCTTTAATACATCTCCTAGTAGGACTCCTATTGGGGCCCTATTAGCACTATTGAATGTAAAACATCTAAAATAAATGCATTTAAAGGGTAAATAAAATTTTACAAGATTTTTTTATACAACTATCCAAAAATCAAAGAAAAATCCAAAAATCCAAGAAAAATTCAAAAAAAAAATAAGAAAAATCCAAAAAACCAAGAAAAATCAAAGAAGTATCAAAGAAAAACAACACTCAAAATATCACTGGGTTTTCTTCTGAACAACAGGTTGCCTCTTCCAAGAATTTGCCCACACTCCCTCCTGGCACCCTTGAAAGTACTTTTCAACATCTTGAAAACCTGTAGGACTCCAACTATATATTTGATGCTTTGGGACCAATCTTGCATTGAACTTTGACATGTGCTTCCCAACATTGCTGTAAGAGAAGATGCAATCTTCTTTGTCAAAGTAGCTCGTGTATGTTTTTGGAAAGAGCTAGTATAATAAATAAAGGATTATTAAAAGAAATTGCTTGAAGTGATACTAAAATAAAACTTACTCTTTTGAATTCCAAATCAGCAAAGTAGACTCCAACATAAGCCCGAAAAATTTCCACAGTATTTCCAAAGTTGGGGAATTCCTTTGACAAGGTTGCAGCAGCAAGAGTTTTGGTCATTGGTGGCTCTCGATCCTGCGTCAGGTAAGAAAAGCGGATACCAACTTCTTTCACTTGACTAATGAACTTGTCTTGGGTGCCGGTGCGTCCTTTGGCTTTGGCAACAACTTCAGCAACAGACGTGGGGACTTGGCGACGCTGTTTGGATGCGATGGAAGATGGCTTTTCTTGCAGAGATGGCCCAGTCACAGATGAATTAATCAATGGAGAACTTGCAAATGGATCAAACATTGCTCCTAAATACCAAAAATACTGAGAAATATGTTTAAACAAAATGGCATCCTACCAGAATCAGTGTAGGCAACATCAAAGTAATCAGGGCTGTGTGGATCCAAAGCAATGTCCACCAAAACTGATTCGTCAAAGATGTACTCCTCTTGGCAGAACCAACTAACACTGTGGACCTTCCTGCGAAAGTGGGTTGTGGCTGGATGGACTTTTGCAGCAGCCAAAACATCAGCAAGAAAAACTAATAATGGATTGATTGTTAAAAATGCACAATATAGACAACAACTTGGTCTCACCTTTTGCCTTGTTTCCCTCAGCAAGTGTCCCTTCCACATTACAACGAAAAACTGCTCCTTGATTCTGAAACTTGCATTTAACAGAAACCATCTTTTTCACCTCTGCTTCTTCTTCTCCATCACTGCCCAAAAGATTCATGACACATCGCTTCTTTTTGGGATGAGCCTGCACTTCTTCTTCATCCACCACATCCTCATCATCCTCAACTTCATCTTCCTCCTCATCTATGTTCTCCACACAACGCTTCTTTCTGTGTACAACTGGCTCCACCACCTCAATTTCATCATCATCATCTTCAATCACAATTGCTTGAACCTTCTTTCTTTGCTGGACTGGTACCTCCTGCTCCTCCTCATCCTCCTCATCCCCCTCCTGCTCCTCTTCCTCTTCAGCATCAAGCTCATTTTCTCCACCATCAACATCCCCAATCTCATCATCTTCATCAGCTTCAGACCCTTCAGGCGCATTGTCAAGTGGTGTTAACTCACTTTCTGAATCGTCAGCATCTGTTGACTTTCTGTGAGTTTCTGCCCAAGCCTTTAGGCTAGCCTTGAGATTATCAATGCTTTCAGCAACTGCGGGAGATACCACCGTAGAAGCCTGAGATTCGAGAACAGACATTGACTTGGATAAAGCAGTCTTGGAGGCACCAGCAGATCTTGGCTTGAGGACAGCTGTTTTTGGCACTGGCTTGGAACTGGAATCAGCTGTCTTGTCTGCTGTCTTGGGAGCTGGCATTGCCTTGGACACTTTGGGAGCTGGCATTGCCTTGGACACTTTGGGAGCTGGCATTGCCTTGGACACTTTGGAAGCTGATCCCAAGAGTGGAAATGAAATTTTAGACTTGATAGCTCTTCTAGGCTCGTTTTCTGCAGCAGAACCTGGAAGCTGGCTGATAGGAGGAATATCAGGTTCACTATCAGACCTAACCTCATTAGCAGCCTGTTGTCTTGCGGCACGAGCAGTAGCCTTCTTGGCAATCTTGGTGGCATTGGTGTCAGCAGGAGTAGGAGCAAAAACAACATGGTACTTGTTGTTTGAAACTTTTCTAGCTAAAAGATAAAAGAATAATAAAAAGGGTTAGATTATTAGAAAATTAAAGGGCTGTTATTGTGGTCCTAATCGCGCTACGAATCGGCTCCTAATAGCGCTCCGGTTCGCGCTCCTAATCGCACTCCTAATCGCACTCCTAATAGCGCTCCTAATCGCACTCCTAATCGCACTCCTAATTGCGATCCGATTCGCGCTCCGAATCGGCTCCTAATCGTGCTCCTAATAGCGCTCCTAATAGCGTTCCGAATCGGAAGCGAATCGGATCGCGAATCGGATCGCGAATCGCGCATCACACCAAAATGAATAAGACTCACCATATATGTATTTCGCCAGCGCCGCTGCGCGTTCCTCATCATTTTCGGAACGATTTCCATCTATATCCACGATCCCACTGAAGCAGAGGTCCTCCAGTGCTGTTAAATCCTGGTTTGTGTCTTTGATCCACTTGTACACTTCTGCCTGGGATTTGTTCTTCAGCCCAGGGATGTGGACTGTACATTTGGTTTTATCCAAAAACACTAGCTTCCATGTGTTGTTGGAGTTGATGTATCTGTTGTGGTTGGGAGTGGTGTGTCAGCGATCACCTGTCAAACACAAACAAATAAACCCAGACCTCAACATCTTGTCCAGTGCCTCAGTGGCCTCCTCTACAAGCTCTTTAGGAGACCCCTTGGTTTCCATGACTCTTTGGTGCAGGTCAGGACAGAGCTCTTTGGTGACTTCTCGCAGATCACTCCACAAGATGAAGATGGTCTTCTTGTCATCCAAGGTCTTGTAAGGAGCCTGTTTCCACAAGCCATTCTTGATCTCATCGAAAGAGAACTGGATGGACAGTCTGTTCGGGTCGTTGCTGACTCTGAGGGATGGCAGTGTGTCTGGCAGTGGCAGTGTTGGTGATTGCATGGGGAAAAAACTTTGCCGAAAAAAATGAAAATCCCTGCCTCACATGTCAAGATGGGAGCTCAGCTGGCAGAACAGTTCCCAGCCTTCCAAGCTGAGTTTTCAATCTACGGCAGTTTTGAAAAGACTTACAACAAGACACTCCGTTTGCGGGATTTCATTCAGCTTGTTGCTACTTCTTTTGGCGTTCCCATCCTGGCAGCCAAACAAACAGCAGAGGCTGTCTTTGATTCAAGAATTCACGAAACAATTACCCCAAATGTACCTATTATCCTGTCAGCTCCGTTTACATACTGCATCAAGTGTCAGAGCCATCTAAAGATTGGGAGATGGCAAGAAGTCACAATCTTGGATGCAGATTCAGCTAAATCAGGTCTTCTGTACAAATCCAGCTGTGTGAATTTGAGCTGCAGTATTCAGTTGTATGATGTTGATTCAGTGTCAGAGATTACCGAAGGAAACAGCACCATAGAACATTACCCAATGAATACAATCAGAAAGCAAAAAGTCATTGGAATCAATTCTAAATACTACATGACTGTTGCATTTGCAAATTTGTGGCTGAAGAATGTGCCGTCTGTAATGCTGTAAGTGTTGGTCCTAATAGCACTCCTAATAGCAATCCTAATCGCGCTCCTAATAGTGTTCCGAATCGGAAGCGAATCGGAGAGCAATTCCGAATAGGGCTCCTAATCGGATCCGATTAGGATTTAGTCCGATTCGGAGCCTAATCAGGGCCGATAAGGGGCGCTAGTAGCTCAAAAAAAAATCTTTAAAACTCCGACGTGTGCAACCAAAACAAACAAACCATACCACCGAATGCAGCAGACAAACGAAAATCCCTACAACGGGGGTCCTCGTGCGTCTGCCGCTGCTGTCCACGGTGGGTGGGATGACGTGGCGGCAGCGGAGCGCGCGGGGGCCGGGCAAAACTCTGGATCTGGATCTGGACGATGGGCGATCATCGAAGTAAGTACTCACCACTACAGTACTTACCACACTCTTTACTGTAGGAAAAGCAGCGACGGGCAGCGCCGGATTGATAGACGCCTGACTGGATCTGGATCTGGAGCGGAACCTGGACTATGGATTTTTGGAAAAGGGGCGGAGAGGGGGCAGCCGAAACGGGGCCCCCGGCTATGCATGATGCATATGCCCCGTCGACGTCAGTGCCAAGAGGTGATCGCTGGCGGGATCTGGGGGGGGACAGACGACTGTCGAACCCAAGAAGAAGGGACGGAGAAGGGGCAGCCGAAATGGGGCCCCTGGCTGTGCACGATGCATTTGCCCAGTCGACGCCAGAACAAGTCCTGCACAACATCACCACCAACCAACGTGACCCCACAGACCCCTCTGACCCCACCGACCCCACCAAGTACACAGACCCAACAGAAAGAATAAAAAGAAACGTTATAGAAAAAGAGAGAAGAAAAAGGGAGAAAAGAAGAAAAGATAAACTAAATAACTCTCCCAATAGCAACAACACCGCAAGCGACCGCACTAACACAAGTCAGAAGGATGAAAGGAGTTTTATTGAACCAAAACGTAGACATATAAGGAAAAAAACGATGGAAAGTGGAATGAACAAGAGCCAACACCAAATACCAAGAAGAGTAAACCGAAACAATACAAACAAAGACGGAATAAAAAAGAGGAAGGTAAAAGACCAATTGAAGCACTCAAAAAACGACACATCAAAAAGGGCGGGAAAAAAGGAAACAGCGAAGAGCAAAAACATGGCGGGAAAATCCAGACAAAGAACCAACCAAAATAAACAAAGTGATAACCACCGGAACACGAGAAAATACGAAATGAGCGCGACCGAAGACTTAAACCAGACCATCAACGCGCACATTAAGAAAACACACATTGACGAACTTGCTGAGGCGGGAGGAATTAAAGAAAGATCGTCTAAAGCAAAGCTCGGCAGAATACTCAACTCAGTGGGAATTACAGTACCAACAATCGCGGAAACTACTTTGGGAAATAGGCTCACCTTCAAATGCACACGCAGCCAGTTCCACTTCCTCAACCAGGAAATCGCCCTACGAGGAGACCCAAGAATATTCTTTGAAATGAGCCAGGAAGACGAAACCATGAGACCAACAGTAATGATAATGGAAGTCACAAACCCACTCAGGAAGAACGCCCAAACTGTTGCCAAAGAAGTAGCGGAAGCCTTCGACAAGTTTGCTGGAGTCAAGTCAAACGACCAATACAGAAAAGAAGACCCTAACAGCCGCAGTGGCAAAGTGGTTGTCACACTGAGCTACAGCACGGAAGCGGAGAAGATCCAGGCACTGGAGGTGTCCGGAATACCATTCAATGGCCATCACGTATACCCGGTCGACCCTAACGAGCCGATCCAGATGAGAATTGACAGGGAAAGACCAAGGTGGTTGATAGCACCTGACCTGGATGATGGAACAGAACTTAAAGACTGGTTCAAAGTCAAAAGCATCGAATACCAACGCATCAAAATTACCCGTGACGGGCTTGAAATCCTGGTGACAACCACGGCTGAAGCATGCAGATGGGATGGGAAACAGGTGAGCGAGATCTGCACTTGGGAAAAAAATCGAAAACTAAAGAAAAACAATATCCCAAAAAAAACACAACAGATCACCACACAAGCAAATGGATACAAAGTCCAAACAACAGTCTACCGCAAATACGTAATGGACCAAGGGACTTACCGCCTCCGAGACCACTGCAGATACTGCCAGAAAGACCATCCGAGCCACCTCTGCCAAAGCCAACGCGAGCAGGAAGAACTGGACTGGCAAAGAGTAGCCGACAAACATCTGGTCTACAACTTCAGCAGCGCCAACATCAAGAGAATTGAAAAATCGGTTAGAGGGTACGCAGAACGCAATGGAGGCCTAACCCAGGCGGAGGCGAGCGGATGCCAGACAGTACGCATCAAAGTCGACGCAGCATGGATTCAAAAAGAAGACGGGAGACACCACCAACGACCAAGACCAGTGCCGCCAACGCAACCACCAACCAAGCCAGCACTGGGACGACGGATGGACAATGCCTGGCCAAACGCTCAACCCAACAACACCGGATTCCAGCCATGTGTAGCCTACAACGCCACCGCTAACCACACCAATGCTGCCATCACCAACACACTGGAGGCCCAGATCCGCGAGCTAGTCAAGAAAGTGATCAGTGAAGAGATGACAAACGTGATGGAGAACCTGGTTAACAGCAGAATCGCGGAGGAGTTGGAAGAGTGGAAAAACGAATTTGGGCGGGAAAGAGATGAAAGACTGGCGGAAGAGGGGGAGAAAATGGACGAAATGAGGGAAGAAGAAACCCACCCAAGAAGTAGCCCATCGTCGACGTGGATGGAAGCCGTGGACAAAGCTATCAGCCGCATGGAGGAAAACCAGCTCAGAACCGACCAAAACATAGAAAGAATTGACCGGAACATTGACAGACTTGAAGTGGAGACTGGGGTTGCACAGGGAGTGGTCTTTGACATCAACGAAGAGGCGATGGACATCGAAGACGAGGACGCGGAAGTGACAACCCCAAACGCCCTGAAACTGGGCCGAACCAAAAATGAGTAAACCGGAAAAGAAGCGGGGGAGGGAAGAAAGTGGGGGCGAGAACAAGGAGAACGAAAGGGAGAAAAACACAAATAAAAGAAGAAATACTACTGGAACATGTTACACCAAAGTAGAATCAGAAAACAGACATTACTGCAAACAATACAAGGGGAACATCACAATAAAGGAAAAGACGGGAACAAATGATTCCACCCAAAGGAGAAAATACAAAACACGCCCACAAATGGAAGGCGTTGAATCCCTATTCAACTTTCGAAAGAACACCGAAAACAGCCCAACAGTTCAAGCAACAGTCCCAAACAACAAGGCACTTGCAGAAACCATAACATTGAACGCCACTAACACCACCAACCTTAAAGAAAAGAAAAAATGATACCTGCCAAAACCTCAGCCACGCAACAAAAAAGAGGAAATTGAGAGAACATAAGCCAGGGGTAAACGAAACAAAAGGGAAACACACACCATCCCAATTCATGAGACCAACCCCAAGCCTTGTAGAATTGGACTCGAGGGAAAAAAGGAACACAATGATCCAAAAAATCATTGTAGAAGTGATAACACACAACAGAACCTATCAGAAACATCTGCGGCGATAGTACAACAACTGGAAACCGCCAAAAACCAATACCCGCAGGCGGGTGGCTCCAGCATAGAACAACAGAACCACCTAAACTTAAAAAGAACACAATGGCTAGAGCTTCAGAAATTCAACCATGCAGACCTCGCAAAAGGGACTGAAAGAGCGGAAACACCTCAACCTCAAAGAATTGCAACCACAATTAGTGAAGATGTCAGAAAGAAAATTGATAAACTTATGAAAACATTGCTCAGAACACAACCAGAGAAACTATTGGCCCAAAACAAAACAGGAGGAGACACCAGTGAACCTGAGAGGCCAGTAACACCTCTGGCGGACACAACAAAACGCCAAGACAACCATGGAACCCACGAAACAGATCAGCATATCATTGAACTAATAGGCCACGAAACAGATCAACATAACAACAAATTTATAGGAAAACTTAGCCAAATGCGAACAAAATCGGAAAAAACATTGAGAGTGGCAACATACAACTGTAGAGGACTTACTGACATCACAATGATCGAGATATCCCAGTTAATAAAAGAACAATGTGTTGACGTCCTACTACTACAAGAAACAAAGTGCACTGACAAGCAAGCCCAAAAACTGATGCACGCCTATAACAGTGAATTTAAAGGGCTATCATAATGGACAAATGCGACAGGGACCACACAAAAACAATTGGGGATGCGGGCCGGACCTCGCGAGTCGCGATACCGGTCGCGTTGCGAGCCGCTCACGGGCCGCTTGCGACCTGCTGACAAGCCGCTAGCGGGCCGCTTGCGACCTGTGCCACGGCCTGTTGGCAGGCCGCTCTGTACCTTTTTATGTGGGGCGCGAGCCGCAAGCCACTTGTTCACAGGCCGCTAACCCCCAACTGTCACTAAAACTCAAGAATAAGCCACAAAAAATGTATCAAATAAGGCTGTTTATTAAGGCTGTTTATTATCAATAAATAAATAAATAAATAAGTAAATAAGTAAATAAGTACACATTGCTCAACCCAGGGCTTGCAAAACCGATTCCCGTATCTTCCGATTGCGATCTGTGGCATCGCGATTAATGTTGAAGGTAACTCCCCGCTTCTCCACCACAGCGCTTCCCACAAACCTGTCCTGGTTGTGCTTCACAGCCCAACTCGCTGTTCCCATTCCATCTGCCAGAATCAGCGAGATTCTCCGCTTTCTAGTATCTACCTCCGCCACCAACTCCGCTGCCTCCGCAAATCGTCTCTCCCCTGAATGCCACATCCTGGTCCCATGTTTTTCATGCTTGAACATGGAAACAATCGCCTCCCCATGAACCGCTGGGATCACCACATTTCGATCTGGTAGGTACAGTGCTGGCCATACCACGGGCGGTTCCGCGTCTTCCTCATCCACCACAACACTGAAGTTGATCCCGAAAGTCGAATTCTTGCTGTCCAGGTGGAACTTGAAGTCCCCGTTGTTTGAGCACGCAAGAAACGAGGACGTGAAGATCCCAAAGATGGGATCACATGTGGTTGCAACTTCCTATTGGTCTCGTTTTCGCAATTAGAAGGTAAGCACTAAACTATAACAAACACATACCTTTGTAATGTTGGCCACCATCTCGAACTGCCTCCCGATGTACCAGAGACTCCACAACGCCCAGTGAGGTAAGCGACCAGCGGCTGAAGGCCCTCAAAGTGGGGCAGCAGCTCTGGCTTGATGTTCTCCTTTCCAAACACCGCCAGCCCGTTCGCTACTTTTTCGGCATGTTCTTTTACCTTGACAGACGCTACATCTGCTGGGTAGTGCGGGTCCTTGATGCCGTCTGCAACTCCAGTCCAGGAGCACAGGTTGATGACTCGCATGTTGCCGCGCGTCTTGACCTTTGGCTGCGAGCGTCGAAAGATAGCTGCGAGATCGCGGATGTGCGGCATGGCGTCCTTGAGTATATAGGGCGGCAGTTTGATTCTAATAGCACTCCCAAGTTGTTAGCAACGCTTGGACTGCAACAACACCAAAAAAACCCTCACCTCCCTGCAACAAGCTCTTCAACTCCGTCTGTGTTTAGACCGTACACAAACTCCTGTCCCTTGGTTCTGTCATCCAGCACTCGCAGCTCTGCAGGTTTTGTTGCTGAAAATGTTTAACACCAACCACAGCAAAAAAAAGAAGTTGGCCCACCAACCTATAATATCAGCGCGGCTCAATCCCTGCTCAGACATGTGCTTTTGGCGTTTCAGCATCTGGTGTGCAGCGGTGGATGCTGACTTTTTGACGCGTTTTCGTTTGTTACGCGTTTTGTCCATTGCATTAATAGATAAATAAATAAATAAATAATCAAGTTAACTCAACAATACTAAGGTAATTTATTGAATCAAAGTATTCCTTGCATATCAACGGCTACAAAGCTGTAATAAAGTATTCTCTGCGTTGTTGTGTTCTCCCTCATCACTTTGACTTGAAGAATGCGACGCTCAACAAGACAACGCCAAGCCGCCGCCGCTGCCACAGCCTCAACCAAACATACAACAGCATCAACCTCTTCTATCAACCCGATCACAGCAATTAGAGCGTGTCCTGCTGCTCCTGCTGAGATCCTTGCCACTCTGGATCAAATTGAGCAAGTCCTGTTGGATCGCAGCCGCATCTATATCCTGTCGGACTGCAACCTGGATCTTACGCGCTTGGAATGCCTCCTTCTTGCCAATCCTGGCAAGATTCTATTCCTGCCATCCTCCAATATTCCTGCAGATCGCTTGACGTCAGGGGAGTATTATCCCACAGCCTGCTACCACGAACAGTCAACCACACAAAAGGAGCTTTGTCTCTGGGTTTTTTGATCCATTGGAGCAATGGGAGCTGCAGCATGCAGGTGTTTTCCGCTCCAATCATGTTGTGTCAACCCATCAACCAGTACCGCCACTCCCCCCTCCATCAGGACTATGGAACAGCCATCAACGTCCTCCTTCAATTACCCACCAATCAGCAGCTATTCAAGCTGTGGGTGGTGCTTGTCCCCAGCGACCCTACAGCCATCATCCCTACCCTTAATCCCCTGTCTTTCGCTCAAGCCATGGCTTTGGAGGTGGGCCCTTCCTGCACATACACAGCAAGGATCTGCTTTGTAAAGAGGCCTGGCGATCTCTCCGTCATTCCTTCTGGCTACCCACACGCTGTGATCACAGTCTCAACAACCAGGGACGCGACATCCATCATGGGCGGCGCCCACGTCATCTTTCCAAAGGACTACCTGTATGTGTACAAGTACAATTGTGCCAGCAAGCACACTTACCTTTGGGGGAACACCAACATCAAGCACCACTACTACATGGTTTGGTTTTATTTCCGCTCTACTATCTTCAAGGGTGCCAATGGTGGTTGTCATGAGTTGGAAGGGGACTTGCTAACTATAGAAGAGTATAGCGATTGCAGGTTTGATGGGGTGAGGGATGCGGTGGCGGAGTTAGTGTCAAGTTGGACAGTGCGGGGTGATGCCAAAAGGGAAGCTGCAGCCAAAGCAGCAAAGCAAGGTGTTTCAAAAAGGCTGAAAGCAAAACAAGTAAATAGGGAGAAGATGGAAAGGGTGAGACATGCAAAAGTGGGAGGATCAAAGAGAAAGTGATATCATAACTATAGAAGCACATGCAATAAAGGAAAACCCTATGACACAATTAAAGAATTATTTATTGCCAATATACTGGACCTATAGCGTCGCGTTGATTGCAATTGTTTGGTTTGCCCCAACAGGCTGAACGCAAACTTATCAAAAATGAATTGGAAAGAAGGGAGGCATTCTGGAATGTTCAGAACAACAAAAGTAAAAACAACCATCATGTCCTTTATAGATGAAGCAAGAGCTGTAGTTGTGCTGGCCAACGAGTTGCAGAAAGTCAAGCCGTTCCTGCATAGGTTCAAGACTGCAGTCAAACTATATGACAACAACCGCATGAGGGCGATCTGTGATCACATCTCCAAGCAGTTTTCCTTGACCAATGAAACAGTATTTACCTTGGCAGACAAAGTATTCCAGTGTCCAGGCATGGACGCGGTCAATCACTGGAAACCTGTCCAGCCATCTGTCCTTGTGGCTCCATTCTCGCAATGCCACAGGTGCACCAAAAACTTGACTTTCAGCAGCACACAAGTAGTGGTGTTGGGGATGGAAGGCCCATACCACGCGTCGCTGTTCAAGGGCAACTGCACTAAATGCCGCATGTGGTACAATGTGGATTCTGTCGCGTACATGAGCGAAGACAAACAGAAGCAGCTGATAGAGATGTATCCGCTTGAAACTATCATGTCAGTTGGCTTCCTCAAGATCAATGAGCAGTACTACGTCACCATACCTTTTGCGGATCTCTGGCTAAAGCACCTGCCGTCTGGCCTTCTGTTAGTCTTTCCTTGCATGGTAAATACTAAATTGATCTTTTACTCATACTTCACACATAGGGTGAAGCTGTATCGTGAGCAGCGCACATATTCACTGGCCTTCCCTACCATCAAAGTGCCTGATCCAGACACCGCAGTGATCTTCAAACGTGGATTTTACGTGTATCACATGCTACTACTACAGCAGTACATCTCCAAGATCGCTGCCAATGATGACTATGAACATATGCGGTACACTCACTTCAGACCTTCCTGGGCCCCCAAAACAACACATTTGTGGAACAACTCCCTATTTCTGGGTCCATACTTACCAAAAACAGGTGATTCTATTCATGACATCAGACCCGCGATGCGGGAATACGTCACGTTCATGACTGATTACTTCAGCAAGAAGTGGCAGCACCGCTGCAACGGCTACCACCAGTTTTACAACGGAAAGGAAATCTCTGGCAGTGTAATGGATGGGAAAGTCATGGGGCATCTATTGTGCTCTGTGCCTGGGTGTGTGTTGCCTATTCTTGGTGTGAACACATTGTTCTGCTCATCACATGCCCAGCTGAGGAATGAGTGCATCATCTCTGGCTGCAAGCGAAAAAAGACAGACACTGTTTTGCATACTTGCGGACTCAGCGCTCACAACGCGACTGTCCAGGAAATCATTGGGAAACAGTGGAACAAGGACTTTAAAGTGACGCGAAAGTCCAAGAAAACGCGAACATCTACAGTGCATATTGATACACAAGAAAAAGAGTTAGTAGCGGATCAGCGGTTCAAGTACAGTCTGAAGCAGCGGTTCCTGCCTGGAATATTTATGGCTGTGTGGAGCTGCGGCATGATCATTGGAATATCTAAGATGTACTCTTTTGAGTCTTCTACCTTTATTTCACGCTTCTTATGCCACTGTTTTGCGCGAATGGGCAAAGTACCGACCTTTGTTTTCTACGATAGAGCCTGCCGCTTGCTCCAATCCCTACGGGCCCGACACGTAGCAGGAAAATTCACAATATATGAAAGGTGCACTTAACTTATTTATTATTACGCGCTCTGTTCATTATATAGTGTTCTCTTCTTATACTTACCACCAATCTTTGTTGGAATCAGGTTCTTGTACAAGACTGTTACGTTTGTGGTTGACAGGTTCCACTTTCGGATGCACAGGGACGACTTCTGTACAGAGCATTGCGATCCAGCAAAATTCAAGGAATTGACGTCAGGAGGGCCTGCAAATGGAAAGGGGAGGTTTAACACGTCCGCGGCAGAACACTGTGCCAAGTGGTTCGATCAAACCGCTCACCTGATTCGCTTCCACAAGCCTGTCCAAGCGGATTTCATTATGTGGTGTCTCGCAGACTTGAGAAACGCGGACATCCAGAGCGGAATCTCAAAGAAGAAAAGAGTTATTAGAAACGAAAGCGAAGACAAAATGGAGGCGGAGGAGGAACAACAAGAAAAGGATGACGAGGAGGATGATGAAGACACCAACGAAGATGATGGTGAAGGAGAGGAAGAAGAGGATGAATAAATAACAAAACTCACCTTTACAAACTTTGTTTTTGCGCCGCTTGCGTCGACAGTGAGAAACACAGTACAGAGAGAATGAGAAAGCCCATTTGTCATCTGGATAGAAGTGTTTGGGGAGCGGGAGAACGAGAAAGCCCATTCATCACCACTGAATCAAACAACAAACTGGCGCCGCAGGACAGAGAGAATGAGAAAGCCCATTCATCATCTGAGTATCTGCGAAGTAGGAGAATGAGAAAGCCCATTCATCACTACCAACTATAGACATACCCTCCCATCCGGTTAAACAACTTCCTCCTGGTGGATTCCAGGCCATTTCGCTGTTGGGTTAAGCAGCTTCTTCCTCCTGGTGGACTCCAGGCCCTGTGCTGTTGCGCGCGCTGTTGGGTTAAACAGCTACTCCTCCTGGTGGATTCCAGGCCCTTCGTTGTTGGGTTAAACAACTTCTTCCTCCTGGTGGACTCCAGGCCCTGCGCTGTTGCGCGCGCTGTTGGGTTAAACAGCTACTCCTCCTGGTGGATTCCAGGCCCTTTCGTTGTTGGGTTAAACAACTTCTTCCTCCTGGTGGATTCCAGGCCCTGCACTTTTGTGCGCTGTTGGGTTAAACGGCTACTCCTCCTGGTGGATTCCAGGCCTTTTGTTGTTATGGGAGGGTGATCTCATTCTTAAGCGTTTGCGCTGACTGTTATCTATCCGATAAGTGGGTTTTCGTATTTGTTTTGGTTACAATGTCTACTCATCTCCATAGGGTCGAAACTTCCAAGTTTACAAGAGCCGTGTTCAAATTAGGAAGAATAACTAAATAAATATAAGCGCGTTACTCAATCGCATGCTCAAATTATGGATAATTGAAACGCGTAAATTATGCAGTAGAAGAATGTTGATATAGATTTTTTATAGAAGAGATAGAAAATGCTTGTTGTATTTCTGCGATCCAACGACGATGACAAACCAGATGCGTATACGACAGCAGCCAGTAAAAGAGGTTTCGAAAGCTTCAACCTGCCGCTGCTCCGAACGCAGCTCTCCAGCAACGCCTTAGAATCACTTCTCAACAACCCATCAAAACCCCAACAAACCGACGCCATTGTCGCAACCAGCAAGCGAGCCATCGAATCTCTATCAAACGCGTGGTCGCACATTGACAGCACACTCCAAAAGAGTTGGACTCGGAAACCGTTCTTTGTCGTCGGACCATCGTCAAACCAACTGCTTGAACAACTCGGCTTCCACCCAGAAGGATCCGAAACTGGAAACGCAGACGATTTGGCTTCATTTATTATCCATCACGAAGCAAGCCCGTCGCGGATACTGTTTCTGCGGGGAGACAAAACTTTGGACACTTTGACCAAACGGTTGAGTCAACACACGGATCGAAGCATCACTGTCGAGTCTCTGGTTGTGTATGAAACTGTTTCTGAGAGCGTTGAGGTGGTTCGGCAGTCGTTGACGGATGTGCTGTCTACGCAGCAAACCTGGATATCCTTTTTCAGTCCTTCTGGAGTTTCAATCCTTCTCCAATTCAGAAACGAGTGGGAACATAAAGTCTGCATTGCATGTATTGGACAGACTACGAAAAAGGCGTTGGTTGATATGGGTGTTGATGTACACGCAGTTGCCCAGTCGCCCAATGCGGAATCGCTCATGAGCGCAATAATAGAAGCTCAAATTATCAATGCGAATTAATATATATTACAAAAATGAAGAGAGTGTGTATATAGAATATTAGAAGATGATTTAAAAAGTTAACCAAAAGCCTCCACGAATAATGACTCCAGCACTACCGAAGGAACAGCAACTCCGCCCACAAACAACAACTGGAACCACTCATCGTCAGCGCAGGTATTGGAATTGTCTCTAATCTTTTCTTTCTATCCAGCTGACTCTTTTGAAACTATAGGACGAAGACGAGACCCAACCCTCCCTCAGCCAATCAATCTCACAGGCACCTCTGTTGCCACTCGAAGTCTGCACGGATCTCGATATCTCAGTTTCAGATCCACAGAGACATGGGGAAGGAACAGCCTCTTTCGTGAACTATTTGGTCACTACAAAGGTACTACTCTCTTTCTGGGGTCACTTGATTTACAAAAGGCTGAAACGAACCACATTTTAAAAAAAAGACGAGTCTTGAATCTTTCTCATCGCCTGAAGTATCTGTTCGAAGAAGATTCCAAGACTTTGCATGGTTGCACAAAGCTCTTTCTGACGAATACCCTCATGTGATTCTTGCCGCTTTACCAGGAAAACACCGAATGGGTTGAGTATATCTTCTCTTTTTTTGTTATTCACACCTTTGACATTTCATATTCGGAAACATCACAGAATACCTGACAGGAGATCGGTTCAGCCCAGAGTTTATCGAAAAGCGGAAAATATCTCTTGAAAACTACTTGAAACGACTAGCAACTCATCCTTTAATTGCCAAATCACAAGTTCTACGTCGATTCCTTGAAACAAATGAGATTGTAATGCCCTTTTTTTTTTGGTTCGTCAATCCGATTTTTGACTCCTCTCCTTTTCTTCAGGTCCCAGAATTGGTCGCCAAGGCGGCACAAACTCACGTCTTTGACAACATTAGCGACGTGCTTTTGAATGCATTCATCAAAGTCAAGCAGCCTGATCCTCGATTCACTGAGTTTAAAGAACACTTGGACAAGTTCCAAGACACGTTAATTTCTTTGGAGAGACTGCATTCCAAGTTGATCCGTGCCGAAACTGGTTTGTTTCTGTGCCCTCGGTATTTCTGACACATTGACGAACGACAAAAAAAAAAAAAAGAATATGAACTTGATATGTTGGAGTTTGGAGGCTGTATCAGCACGCTAGGGCTTATGGAAACACAAATCACTGGCCCCTTGACTGACTTTGGGAATATATTGAGAAACTTGTGCACGATCCTCCGCGAGAGGATTAATCATGAGGATTTGGTTTATTTGACAAACGTTCAAGAGTATATCGGGAACTGTATGGCAGCAAAGGTTGATTTTTTTTTTTTTTTTTTGGGTGGAATTCTAAAAACCTTTAAGGAAACACTTCGCATGAGAGACCAAAAGCAAACAGATTTCGAAGAATTGACAGTTTATTTGGCGAATCATGTTTCCGAACGCGAGAAGGCTTTGAATCCTCAACGCGGAGGCGGTGGAATCGCATCGTTTTTGACGAACAAGTTCCAAGAGATTCAGGGTGTAGATCAGGAGCGAGCAAGGCAGCAAAAGATTTTGAAGCTTTCTAGCAAGATTACAGAGGTTTTTGATAACCTTATGTATTCCTTTTTACGTTCGTTTAATAACCATTTAACATTTAAAAAAAAAAGCTTCAAGAAGCGGTACAAGCATCCGATGAAGTTTCAAAGGCCTTCAACAAGGAAATGCTGCGAGAAATGGAGTTTTTCCAAAAGACAAAGCTGGATGACATTAAAAGAGATTTGAAAGCGTATGCAGCCAATCAAGTGGAGTATTACGATAAGGTCAAGTATAGCGAAAAAAAATAATTTCAATAGCCTTTCTCTGAACTTATTTTTTGTTTTCGAACAGTGTGCACAGTATTGGGATCAGATTATTCCCATTTTGGAAAATATACGAGTTGCTGATGACTTTGAGTGAATAAAGAGTTTTACATCAAGCAGCGCTCATTTCTATTCCTCGGCACGGGACCGTCGAATGGCATTCCTAACATGACATGCCTGACGGCCGACCTGCCAACGGCCGGTCTCCCTTGCGGCCACCAGAAAACAAGGGGATTCTATTTCAGAGAAGAGTTATCAGTAAAAGGTGACAATAAACAATAAACAACGCGGCAGGATAAAAGGGCAAATTCGCTATTCAAGAGAGAGCTTGATATTGAAATATCAAGGGAAGAATCTCTGAATTAAACCAAAGTTTATCCCGAACAGTTAAAAAATCAACTGCTGCAAGGTGATAGAGGGAATGGCGGAATTTTTTTTTAGGCGCGGTCTATTTTAAATAGCGGAGCGTGAGCGACAAAAACGTCGCATGACCAAGAGCAAAATGGTAGTATTGTTACACATATTTTGGAGAGATTTGATCAAACGCGTCCATTAAAATAGGGGAGGGCGGCGACACTACATCGCAGTTCAAATTTGACCAAGAGCAAATACAAAAGCTAATACACTTCAAATATTTGGGGAGAATCGGTACAAACATCTTTTGAAAAGAACCGGAGCCTCATCATTGAGTCATCATCAATTAAGGTGAGGGGCGGGCGGATGAACATCCTTCGGCAACCAAAAATAGGAAGATGGTGCATTGGTACTTATCTTAATCACTTCAAACCTTCCAGTGAGCATGTGAATATGGAACGAGAATCCAGCGGAGGTCACGGATTATTGTTGGCTTTGCCACTTAAGTTTGACATGTGTTTTTTAATATTTACTTTTTATTTTTATCTTCAAAAGCAAAGCAACTATTAATTAAATACAATAATGGAACGTTTTACAACGCCACTGGTGCTATGCGCGCGTGTTTGTTGTTTCCGAATACTCTAGATGTCAGAAATATAAAGGTAGAGTCCGAGAGATGCGGAAAGCTCCACATTTGTACCAAACGCCATAGGCCCTGATTCCCTGAAGGCCGTCCCATATAGGCTATTCCGTTGTGCCCCGTATTGAGATCAAATTATTCCTCTTTCTTGAATAATAAAAGGTTTGCATGAAGCCGCATTCATTTCTATTCCTTGGCACAGGACCGTCGAATGGCATTCCCGACGTGACATGCCTGACTGCTGACCCGCCAACCTGCGCCGTCTGCCTTGCGGCCACGCAGCCTGCAGAGGAGCCGCGCGACGGCCGCATGGCGTCGCAGGCGCACGCACGCGTCGGCGCGGCGCCGCTGTTCAACAAGAACCGGCGCGGCAACACAAGCGGCGTGCTGCGGCTCGCGCCCGCCGGCGGCGGCCTGCGCCACGTTCTGCTCGACTGCGGCAAGACGTTCTACGCGGCGGCGCTCGCCTGGTTTGCGCGCGTCGGCGTGCGCCGCATCGACGCCGTGCTGCTCACGCACGACCACGCTGACGCAATCCTGGGCTTGGACGACCTGCGCGCGTGGACGCTCAACGGGAAAGTGCAGCAGTCCATCAACGTGTTTCTGAGCCAGCGCACGCTGGACGTTGTCAAGCGAGTGTTTCCGTACATGGTCGATGCCGCTGTGGCAACGGGCGGCGGGCACTTGCCGGCACTCGAGTTTATCGTGTTTGAGGAAAACAAACCCTTCAGCATTCCACTCTCAGACTCGGAACACGTCCCCGTCGTGCCGTTCCTTGTGGAACACGGACGGAAGGGAAACGAGCCTTACTATTGCAACGCGTTCCAACTGCCTGGATTGACTTACATTAGCGATGCGAGTCGTGTTCCCGAACAAGCCAAGAACCTTATTCGCAATGATGGGAATGTTCTTGTTCTTGACTGCTTGCGTGAAAAGGACTTTGCTTCACACATGGGATACGAGTCTGCGATTCCTCTTGTTTTCGAGTTGGCGCCGAAACGCGTCTTTTTCATGGGGTTGAATGATGAACTGGATCATTATGAGTTTGAAGGGTATTTGGAGAAGCAGAGCGGGTTTAAAGAGAGGGGCATTGAAGCTGCTGTTGCGTTTGATGGATTGATGATTACGCTATGATCTTGTGTGTGTGACGTATGTCACCTGAAATTGGTTATTGGCAACGTATATCAACTCAAATATAAACAATGCGTCCTTTCTTACTTTGATCAAGCTCTTACCGACCTCCACTAAGCCATTAATGGAAATTCTCTATATATAAAGTCCTCCAAAACCAAGAGAAGGTGCTAAAGGAATTGTAAGTTGCCCCCCTTGGCATTGCTCAAGCCTTTAGAACTCAAATTCCCTGGTATTTAACCAGATTCCCAAAAGGATTCAAGAGCTCAAATTTCGAAAACCAAGATGTCCTTTGATCAAGCTCTCACTACCCTGCAGGAATCCATCAAGCAGGATGCTTTCCTTCGAACCATACATTGTAACCAAGTCTCTCGCCTACCACAAGAACGATGTCGATGCAACGGTTAAGGCTCTGACAAATTGTGCAAAGTGGCATAAGGAAGTCTTTGGGCATCAAAGCAAGAGAGTATCCATTGTCCATGTCCACGCCTTCTTGCTTGTGGAGAGCTCCGCGATTGTACCAAACGCCAAAGACCCTGAAGGCCGACCCATATACTTATTCCGTGGCACCAAAGATACAAGAGCAATTCCTAAACAACACTTTGCCAACTACCTAATGTGGTTTCATTTCTGGTTGATGCAAGTCAGGCCATGAAAACGGCGATTTTTGTACTCTGATCAACCTCGAAGGATTCAAGTTAAAGCACTTCCGCCCAAGTCAATACAAACTGACTGATGAATCTGTTGCCTGCCGGCCGATTCCATCTTCTGCTGGGACTGCCTATATTTTGAACGCCAGCAAGTTTACCACAAAACTTTGGAACACATATATTCGCATGACCAAAGAGTTCAGGGTTTTCAACCCACTTCATCAAACCATCAGAGTTGTCCAATTACATGGATGTTTCCCAGATCCCAGTTGATTTTGGTGGGCTTCGTTCTTTGGAGGATGCACGTGCGGATCTGGAAGAGTTTATTCAAGAGGAGTATGCACGCGAGGGGCTGCGTTACGAGCCGATTGATATCGCAACAATTGACTGGAAGACGTACAAGGTTCCCGACTTGGATCTCACGCTTCGCCCTGAAAGTGCCATGTCGATTGCGTCGAATGTGGACTTTGATCAGATTGATGCGCAGTTGGATTCCGAGGAGTGAATAAAGTTGATTAATTTGAACTGATTGATTAAAAAAAACAACCAGTGACGATGGACACGCTCGCGATCGTGCACGCGCCGCTGCTCGACGCGCTTGCGCCGCGCGACGCGCTCGCGCTGTTTTCCACGTGCCGTCTGCTCGCACGTGCCGCCCGCGCCGCCGCGCTGCGCCGCTGCGTGGTCCGCGTGCCGCCGCACGCCGCCGCGGGCGACTTCAAGACGCGCTGGACGCGGGCAGCCGCCCACGTGCGCCGAGTCGTGCTGCCGCTCGGACACGCCCCGCAGACGCACCAGGCACTGCTGCTGCCCATGTTTGCACACCTGACAAGTCTCGCCCTGCCAGCCGCTGCTAACCTGGACGTCCTGCGCGTGCTGGACCAGCTGCGCAATCTGGAGATCACAAGCGACTCTTCTCTTGCGGACACTCCCTTGGATCTGTCGGTGGTCGAGGATCTGGTGCTTCTCAAGTCTCTCGTCGTCAACAATACCTGCTTGGCGAGTCTCGCGCCAATCACGCGTCTCCAGCAATTACAACACTTGAGTTTCCATGTTCCACCGGCAGGAGACTCGTCCGATGTTGATTTGGCCAACTTGAATCATTTGAAAAAACTCGAAAAACTATGTATTACTGGCCGTGGAATACGCGATTTATCAGTCTTTTCCGGCTTACAAGGATTACACTGCTTACAGCTGAACGATACAAACATTTCAGATGTATCCAGTTTAACAGTCTTGACCGAATTGAGAGAATTATGGATCGTGAGGTGTCCATTAAGCGATATTCACCCACTCAAAGATTTACCAAAATTACACACATTGAATCTGTCAGAGTCCGCATTAAGCGATATCACACCCCTGGGAAACATTTCTATACTCAAAAACCTCAACATTTCTCTCACATTTGTATCCGACGTAACCGCTCTCTCTCAGTTGACAAAGTTGGTCGAATTGAACATTTCACATACCTATGTCGATGATTTGAATCCACTCTCTACTTTATACAACCTGCGTTATATTTACCTCGATGGAACAGGCGTCGATTGCTTGCAACCACTCTCCAAACTATACAACTTGGTCGAATTGACTATGGATGAAACAAGAGTGAGAAGTTTTGCGGCTCTTTTGAATTTGAAATCGCTCTGTATTCTGTCTGCTGTTGCGGCGGATGTCTCTAGTGTTGCGCCACTTGCCGCACTTTCGAATTTGAAGCAACTTCGACTCTCTCATACCAAAATAAGTGATGTGAATCTTTCTTGTTGTCTTGATTCACTTGGAAACATGGAAATACTCCATTTGACTAATTTGACGAGTATTACCAACTTTGAATTTTTAAGTGGCATGACAAGACTTGTGGAATTACACATTTCTGTTGGAGCAGAGACGTTAAATATGGGAAACGGCTTGTTGTCTCCACTCAAGCATCTTTTGTCTTTGAAAATATTGCACATTGGAGTCCGTGGCGGCGGTGGTGGTGGAGACAGCAATTTGCTACTCAACTTGAATGTAATTCAATCATTACCGAAACTAGAGCTTCTGTACTTGCATGGAACTAAAGGATATGATTTGGGTGCACTTGTTGATTGGATGACTTCCAATGGGATTCAATTTTTGGATTGGAGAAAGTAGCGAGATGTAATCTGTTTTTGTTTTATATAAACTGTAAAAAAAAACGAGGGAGCGAGAGAGAATGTGCTCATCCTCATGCGGAAAAGGTTTTCCTGTAGAATCCAGTCGGCAAAGCATCCATCACACTCAACACGGGTCGTTCCACAACAACAGCTTCCGTCCCACCAGCCAGGAATCCGAAAAACATTGTTGGTCCGTATTTGAATTGAATCGAGAATGCACCCTTGTTTTCATATTTTGTAGTAGCATTCATGGACGAGTCATCCTCTTCAGAAGAGTGATGAGTGTTGTTGTTGTTGTTGGTTGGTTTGCTGTGGCCATTCGGAACGGATGACTTTTTGTCGGTGGGGTTTGCTTTCTTGGCACCCAATTTCCTCTTATTTGAGGATTGCTTGTGGAGAATAGACTTGATTCCAATAAAATGCATTAATACCACTGTAAAGACTCTCCCTTCATATAAAAAAAAACCTTCTTACCTTGCTCGTATCTATGCTAACCAAATAATTGGCTCCCCAAACAACAACCTTTTGCGGCGCAGATTCACAAGATCCAGCACCCATAATTGTATCTGTCCGTTGCAAAAAGTGAGACGGCAATGCATGAGAGTTGTGTCGTGACCATTCAGATAGACGCGCGTGTTCAGCATCATAGATGAATACTTCATTCGAGTCGAGCGTCGCAATCAAGTTTGATGAATTGAAGCTGAATGTAAGTGATGTGTGTTGTGATGTAAGTTGGGGAATCGTTGCGTGATGCTACAAAAAAACAAAAAATAGAGTTGATGTTTAGAAACACAATTCCCAGGAAAAAAAACTGCAGCAGTACAAGAAAAATACTCACTTTCAATCCATCCAGGTTATAAACGTTGATGCGGTTCGCCATATCGCCAGTCGCCAACCACTGACAATCCGTACTGACAGCAAGACTAGAAACCAGCTCTGTGCCAGTAAATTGCTGCTTCCGTGATACAGCCACTCCATTCACTTCAATTCCTTCCATAGTCCGGGTTGTTCCCCGATGCTCTGTAAACTCGGCGACAGTTTCAAAGTCAGGGTTCGAGATATCCACGACCCGAATGATGGAATCAGTTCCAGCGAGGATTAAACGTTTAGAATCGGGTGTGAATACGATGGTGGTGGATCCTGGAATGATGGATGGTGAAGGGAATCGCTTCTGGCGAACCACTCTGGCTGGTTCTACAGAGACTGAAAACAAGCGAGTACAAAATAGATCCGACACGGCAATGAATGATCCATCGGGAGAAATCGCAGAAGAAACCAGATTGGTTACACACTGCGAAAAGAAGAGTTAATTGAAAAAAAAAGAAGAAGAGGCTAATCAAATCAGCCCATTATTTCACCTTGATTTTCAATTCCGCCAAAAGCCGCTCCTTCCTAGCAATCGGAACTCTCTCCCCAACCGCATCAACACCCCCAAAATCCTCCACATCCCCCGCACTCTGCCCCAACGCCCACACCTTGACATGATCATCAAACCTTGCCAACAACAACCTCCCCTCCGCCGCCAAAGAAACCAACGCCCGCTGCGGAAACGGACTCTGCCTCTCCTGCTTACTATCCGGAAACAACGAAACCGTCCGTGAAACAACAAAAGTCGTATCCATGCCCCCCGAAACCAGCGAATCAATCGGTTTCGTCTCACATAGCGCCAACGCACGTACATCATGGGAATGGAACCGGCGATCTCCAGAGAGAACCCACGTTTGTTGGAACTGCCGCCGCGTCTGCGTCTTTTGCATGGCTGTCATATAGGTGGCTTGGTTCTGAAGCGTGTTGTCCACAAGGCGGTATTGAATCACGCGTCTGTCTACACCACTCGAATAGACAACGTCTCCGTTGGAACCGCCTGCCAAGCAAAGGACATCCGCGTAGTGTGATTTAATCGATTTGATCAAGGTGTGGGACTCGTCGTCGAAAAACGAGACGGCTCCGATCGAGTCTCCGGAAACAAGTGTGCCATTGGAGAGGTATGTCAAGGTCCATACTAATGTCTCTTCTTTGCGTTTTCCAGTGTCGACGGTGAGGCGGTTGAGGAGGCGGAAATTCTCGGTTGAGTAGCTTCGGATACAAGAGTCGGAGGAACCGGCGGAGACAATGGGTTTGAAGGGGTGATAGGCGACAGAGAGGATTCGACCTTTTTTGGGAGTAGAGAAACGTAGCACATGAGATAAAGCGCCCAACGCCAACCCCAGAAAAAAACACCAAAAAATACGCCCCCCCCCCCCCCCCCCCCCCCCCCCCCCCCCAAAAAAAAAAAAAAAAAAGCAACACACCATCCTGACGATCACAAGCAGCCTTATAAACAACACAATCAGATGCCCCCCCAGGCGCAACTTCAAAAATTCTAACACACCCGTCTTCACATCCAATCGCAATCTCTGTTCCAGAGGGAGCTACAGACATGGACCAAATCGCGCCACCACCAGATTCCACGCGAGATATGGGGGCCAGAGTTACAAGATCCCATTCCGTAATGAATCCATCTAGGCCCGCTGTAAACAACCGTGGTGTGTGCAGGATCTTTGACTGTTGTTGTTGTTGTCTTTTCGATTTTGAGGTCAAAGGTTTTTTTTCGTCTTCTTCTTCGTCATCGTCGTCGTCGTCGTCGTCGTCGTCGTCATCTTCTGGTTTGTCAATGACAGGGATCCAAGCGATACTTTCAATCGATCCAGCGCCAGTGATACCTGGGATCGTCTGTATTTTTGAAAACCAAAGTATGTGATGTCAGGTTTTCGGAAGTCTTGCAGGGGTGTATGCGTTGTTACCCGTTCAATGTGCCAGGTAATCGGGTTCCAGATTTCAATGTCTCCATTTGCCCTCGCACAAGCTAGAAGAGGCCGCTTTACGTCTTTGGAGATGAAGCTCAAAGCGTTGATTGCTGATGGAACGTAATCGACGAAGCGACAGCGATGTACTTGTAGCGGTGTACGTTCGCTTTCTCTCATTTTTTTTTAAAAAAAAAAAAAAGAAAGAAAGAAAAAAGAATTATTATAACCACAAAAAACAAATAATCTCGTTTTTTACAATATACAAATATTTTATATATATAACAATACACACAATAATAGATTGCACTGCGTTAACAAAAAAAAAGAGGTGAAGTTTACTCGCGAGGCGACTGGAGTTCATGCAAGAGCGTTTGTGACAACTCTTCGACAGAGTTCTCTACTATTAAGCCAGAGGAGGTGGCTGCTACTTCGCGACTATTAGGCAGTGTCTTGTTTGATACTGCCTCAATTAGTCGTAGCAGCTCCTTGTCGTCGCTCAGCTTTTCACGAACTTTTTCTTCATGACAGTGTTAATAGAAGAGTAAACTGTTATAGGTATACAAGTTACCATTTCCAGAGATGCATTGTACCAGCGTCCATACTGCAATATGCCGTAGTGATGTATCTGAGCTTGAAATAAACTTGGCAATGTATTTTCTAAAGTTTTGCCAATGATGCAAGAACATTTGGGTTTCCCGTTCATTCACTGATGATGTGATTACACAAGCTTAGAAACACGTCGCGTGAACAGACAAGGATGTGCTTACAATCAACGACGCAGTTTCCAATCGTAAATGCCGAGTTACTCGTTATGTCGCCATCTTGGGATGATAAACATAGCCGAATCAGATACTTGAGTAGTTTCAATATTTGTGCCTTGGCTCCTTCTAAATACTGACGTTATTTCCAATGAATCGCAATAAAGAAAACACTGACCAACAAGAGCCAAAACTGCCAAACAGGCAGTCATTTCATTCTTGACAGATTCCGAAAGCACGCCATCTTCCAACCGCAGTAATTCGCCAATACGATAGATTGCGCCTTCTTTAATAATTATCGTCTTGTTTTCGTCAGAGCTAGCCAAATTCCTGATGGTACTCATTGCATGGCATTGAATTTCTGAGTTGTCTACAATTAAAAGACCAAGAAGGAGCGGCAAGAATCCGCTTTCGACAATGGGCGTTTCGTTTGATGAGTGGATAGAAATGTTGCGGAGACATGCAACTGCCGCCACAACAATTTCAGGGATTTGGGATTGAATTAGTTGCCGTAAAGATGTGAGTCCCTTTTTTTCTACAATCTGCAGTTGAAAGTAGTCTAATGTAGTTGTTAGTTTTGGATTGTAAGGAATTCGCCACGGAAGGAGGACGAATAAACAAGAAATCCGTCGTCGGCAAAGCAATACCGCCTACGGCGGTGAAGCCACAAACCATCAGAAGCCAAATTACGTAACGCAAGGGTAGCCTGACATTGAACCTTCAATGAAGGAGAATCCGTCAAAACAAGCAATTTAGGCACCAAAAGAGGTTCAGTGGACGCGAGTAATTTCCGATGAACGTAATCAACAGCAATATTTGAAAGACAAGTGGTACAATAGTATTGAACATCATAGTCTGGAGAGTTGGTCAATAAATCAACCAAAGTAGGGATCGCATTAACAGCAACGAGTTGAAGACGATTGTCGACAGTATGTGTCATGTTCAAAAGGGCACCAGTAGCATTTCGTTGAACGCGAAGATCCGATGATCTAGCCAAATGCGTCAGAGGTCCGAGGGCGCCAGATTGAGCGATTTTGTCCTTGTTAGCATCTAGTGCTCAGTGTTGAGTGTGTGCTGTATCCGAATACAAAAGAATGGAATACCGTGAGTTGCGAGATTCGTGATGCAACCCACCGCATTGCACTGCACTTCGACGTCGGCCGCCGACAGCAGCGCCACGAGAGCGTCCAGCGCGCCAAAGTCGACAATCGCCGCTTTGTTTGTTTCTGCGATGCGATGCGTTGAGTTGATTAGTAATCGGACGGCGCCGCTGACTCATCACCGTTGACCGCCAGGTTGCCGAGCGCCGCCGCCGCGCGCTGCTGCGTGTCCGCGTCGGCGCTGTTCAGCAAGTGCACGCACCAGTCGACGACGCGCGCATCGACGCTGGCCGCCGACTGCGCCGACGCGCCGACCAGCGCTGCCGCCGCCGCGCGCATGCGGCCGGCGTCGTTGCAAAACACGAGCACGTCGAGCGCGCGGAAGCCGCGCGTTTCTGCGACAAGCAGCGCCGCCGCGTCGTCTGCGTCGGCGGCGATAGAGGAATAAGTTACTCTTCTTTCTCTTCTCCTTTCTCTTCTTCTTTCTTACCCGCCAACGCTGCCTCCACCGTCGCCAACGCCGCGCGCTCCTCGGCGGACGCCTCCACATCGGCTGTTGCCAGCGCCGTGTATCCCCTACTGCTGCTGCTGTGACGTCGGGAGAACAGCGGAAGACACAGGGTAAAGCAGTTGCAAAGCATTTTCGGTTTTATTGAGAATAAAAACAAAGTAAATAGAAAAGTAAAACAAAGAATCGAAGGGGGTTCAGTGTCAGCCAGGGAGAAGCCCTGTTACCAGCGGGAGCCACGAGGAGGCCCTGAACCCAAAATCCCGCCATTACCTTTTTGATCGCGTCCTTCCAAAGTAAATATATCATTCAAATGTGCAAAAAATGATACTATGCCATCTCCACCAAAAGACACATCATCGAAACCCAAAAGTACACCTTTTACACCTTTTGGGGATTGATTACTTTTTGATTGTGCTCTCGATGGAGTCGTAGAGGCAAGTATGGAGTAAGAAGACAACCTTTACACTACGACTCAGCCAAAAACACTTTGATAATGTTCTCAGTGAGGTTGTAGAGAGTCTTGGAGAGGAGAAGGACAGGAGACAACACTTTACACTCCAACTCAACCCATCCAATGCAAAAATAGAGACCCAAAAGTACACCTTTTACACCTTTTACGAATTTTTTTTGACTGAGTTGTCGGGCGAGTTGAAGAGAGTCTCGGACTGAAAGTAGTTTCGGATAGAGGTGCTTTTCTTCCAGTTTCCAAGTATTGACGAGAGAGAGAGAGAGGGGAGTTGAAGGAGAGAAGAAGTGTGAGATGAAAAAAGAGGGGAATACGCTGCCTATTTATACCTTTTTCAGCTTTTTTTCAGATATTTGACAGTTCGGACAATTTTTGGTGGCGGGACTTGAAATCTGAACTTGCACCGGAAAACGGGGTAACCACGCTTCAGAACGCGTCGGAGATTATTGCAAACCTATCAAACGCGTTACTGCGGTTCTAATGCGCTTTTCAAAAGTTGAAAACAACTTGGTTTGCTTTCTTCTTGTTGTTTGTGTGGGAAAAGTATTTCTCACATTTTGGAGCAAAGTGCCCTGACTACAGCATCAGCATCTCAAGGCCCTCAGCAGCTGCACACACCGGCTACGGCATAATAAAACTGAATAAGTATGTTTTAGAGAGCATGGCTGAGCGTTTGGACAGTGGGATGCTTCCTGACGGTCTTCGTCGGCAGTTATCGTCGTGCCGCGTAACTGTACCACAGCTTCGACCAAATACAGAGATCAGTAGTTGTAACTAATCCTTTCCCTAAACATTTTATTTCATTTTCGAAACTATCTTGGAGACTGAATTGTTAGTGTCGTGAGTTCTGTTCGAAGGCGCCACTGATGAGCAGGCTCCTCACTACTGGCTAAATAGAGCTCGAACTCCTTCAAATACTTTAGAATACGTCAGCGACTTCATCGGTATTCATTGGAAGCTGCTGAGTCTTAACAATTGATTTAGGTGGAAGACTTTGTGGCAAAAACGAACCACTCACAGATTTCCATTACATACTTAAGTTGAAAAGAGTAATGAGTTTGGATAGTCAATCGGACTGGTGACAAATTGCTGCGTGAAGGAAAGGTGAGGTATAAACCCACACATAAAGTCTCAAAACCATGCAGTATCAATTAATCGATACCACCCTATAATATTTAATTGCACGCACGAACAGCCAGTTTCAGCCTTATTGCTCTCCTGTAGTCATGGTGAATGCCGTTATGTTCGAAGTGGTCACCACCAAGACCTCAACAACACCAACAACATTTCGACTATTCAGATCTATAAAGTCGTGAAAATCAGGAAATACCAAAAAAGAAAACAAAACCCATTACTGCGCCACTCCACCCAGCCTATACCACCACAAGAGAAAGCATGAAAAGACAGAAAAACCGTTACGTTAAAGATCTAATTACTACAGTGTAGAATTTTTCACTCAGTTGTTGGGACTTGCAGCCAAGACAGGAAGTTGACGAGGATATCACCAACTTCCTCGGGCCAGTTTTCGTAGCAATTATGTGTAATACAGGACAGAAACAGTAAGGGTTTGCGCTCAAAATGAACTCTACCTTTGAAGCTTTCTTTTCCGAACATGTTTTAGTTTATTGCCCCACGTCACCAAATAAAAAACAAAATGTCGTCACTCTTTGACTTCTCGCATATACTACATACCGCAAACCCTGGAAGCGCCTCATCTTCACCACCATTACCCATCAACAACCAGTCACTACAGGATGAGATTGACCGCTTCCTCCTAGAAGCCTCCACTTCCGAATTGGACCAGTCGAGCGGAAACACCAGCCCGACTTCTGGTGTTGGCTTAGGATCAACACCTCTCTTTGGAAACAGCCCCTTTGACTTTCTATTCACTTTTGGTTCTGGTTCCACTTCTTCAGCCCCCTCCTCACAACCGTTTGCTCCGGCGTCTCCTTCTGAATCGGACTCTTCGCTATCGAAATCTCAGCCTGCTGGAAAGAGTACGAGGGGAAGGAAACCGAAAGTTTTGAGTGAAGGTGAGGTTTCTTGTTTTTCTGTTTTGCCTCAGTTGTCTCTTGATCGGCGAGAGGCTTTGCCGTTTGACGGCAGCCTTCATGATACCTTGCTTCTTCCATCTTGTTTTCCTGTCCTGATGTTCTATGCTCGTTGTTGTTGAACTGGCGTAACTAATCTTCAATCCAATCTGACAGAGGAGAAGAACGCCCAATTGCAACACAGAAAGGAAAAGAACAAGGAATTTGCTCAAGTCAGTCGAGATCGCAAACGAAAACATGTAGAAGAACTGGAATCGTCGAATCAAGAGTTGACGCAACGGGTTCGGCTACTGGAAAAACAAAATGCTACTCTGATGCAACGCGTGCTTGAGCTGACGGGTAGCGCAGATGCTGTGGGATCGCTATTTACTTCTCAGAATGCTTTGACTGCAATCAATGGCTCTCCTCAATCCAGATCCCTTCTGAGCCAACGTTCGGTATCCGTGTCATCAAGAGCCTCGTCGTTACTATCGTTCTGGCCATTTAATGCTCCTCATCATAGTCAGCAACTTTATCCTCTCACTGCTTTCTTTAGACGTAGAGTCTTTGGAGCTCTTTGATTCTGATCTGTCATTGAATAAAAGTCGCTTTTTTTTAGTTTTCAATAAAATGGAGTGGGCAACTTTTCCTGCACCAATCGGTCCTATTCCTCATCCACCGTCAGGTACAAGGGTCATGAGTTTCTTTAACATTGCTCATTTCCAGTATCTTTCCAGACTCGGCCGAGCGAGATCAGATTCACACTATTGCGGAAAAAGTGGCCAATAACAACAACATGTTTCTCTATTTGTTGATGGACCAGGAGTCAAAGAACCCAAATACGCAATGTCGCTTTCTTTGGCCGAATTCGTCGTCATATCCGTACTTTTCGTTTAAAGTCTGGTCATATAGAAATCCAGGTACTGCGAAATTGGTGCACCTCTCAGAAACATGGCCTAAACCCTTGTCGCTACAGTCGAATTCATGCAGCTCCAGAAAAACTTAATTGCTTCAATGGCTCCCTCTGCTATTCCTTCAAACCAAACAGGATCCAAAACATCCGAAATTCAATCGCTCATTGATTCCGTCACAAAAGAGTGTACGAAAAATAACATTCAGGTTTAATTCTCTCGATGCGTGACTATCGTTATTTTTTTAACCTGTTGTTTTTGTATTTGGTCTGATAGAACGCCAAAAACTTCATTTTCAAGAACTGCCAAACGTTAGAGTCAATCAAATCCACAATAGAGCTTTTCGTCTCTGCAATTAAGAAGTCTGAGATATTTCAAGAGAGACTGCATGTGTTATATTTGGTCAACGAAATACTCATGTATGAGTGAGTACACAATTTCATTTTGCTTTTTATGTTGCGCACCGCATCAAAACAAGCTATCACAGATCCCAGAAAAAAACGTGCCTGTTTCGTGATGCTGTGGCTCCGTTGCTTGGGTTTTTTCTGCAAGCCCCAATGCAGGCAGCCAGTGCGAATGTAGAGAAAATCAACAAGGTGACCCAGCTTATTGGATATCTATGATTCTGAAGTCATTTAATTCTCACACTCAAATTCAAAGATTGTCACGATCTGGGGCACGAAAAACATATTCCCTCGCGAACTTTTGGCACAAGCGGCTGCAAAACCAGAGAATATTGAGCCGCAAGAAGTTGCACCGCTTGCTCAAAACCCTGTGCGTGATATATCTGCTGCAAATATGAAGATTGCTGCAGAGTTGCGAAAGCCAACTGCTGTCCCCAAAAAGCACTACGAATTGCCTGCGGGGCTATTGTTTTCTGTTGTACCGGTATTACAACCTATTACTTCTTCATTATGCCCAACAATTAATATGGAATTAGCTGGGAAGCAAATATTATGACTCTGTGAGAGTTTCTTCATTCAACTCCATTCCTTCACCACAAACTGTGCCCAATATCGATCAAGTACTCGAAGAATATTATAAGGGCCTTTCGGATCAAAAGAAAATTGTCAACATTGTCTCATCAGACCTTTCCGCTTTCGAGGAGACCGAAAACGAAGACTCAAAAGCAGCTATCGCGAAAAGATTTGATCAAAGCGGTTGGGAAAGTGGCAGAATTGATTCCTTTTTGGCCGATCGGAAAGCGAAACGGACGCCTAATCCCGAGTTTGAAGAGGATGATTCTGGCACTGATTCTGATTCAAGTAGTGGTAGCGATTCTGATGACTCAAGGAGAAAGCGCCGTCGGAGAAGCCCGTCTCCTGAACAGCATTGGCGAAGTAGGGAGTCGAGAGATTCTGGATATGGTGCTTCATCGTTCCATCCAACACAGATGGAATTTTCAGGTTTCCAATGTAAGTTCTGAAGTTGGGAAACCAAAATGAGCGACTATTTGCGTAAATTCACACCTTGGAGTTCCAGCTCAAGATTCTTATGATGCATTTCGTTCAAGCCGGAGTTATACGTTTGACAAATCAAGGCGAAATGTTGAGCCAGGTGCCTGTTTTCGCTGCGGCAAGGTTTGTATTTTATCTGATTCCTGCGAAGTGCGCTGAACTGAGCAATCTTTTTATTGTGCTCCAGCAAGGACATATTGCAAAATATTGTGATGATTATAAGAAGTGAAAATAATATTTGGAGATAATTCGAGTTTCATAAAATTGTCAGAAATTGGGAGATTCTCAAATGAGTGGCAAAGGATTTAGCAGCCCCCTTTTCGGAAAGAGGAGACCCTCAGAAACGCCATCGCCAAGTAGGGTCGTTTCTTGATGTCGGGCTTCATTAACCTCTTTTTTCCCCTTGCGAAGGCCAACCAAACCCAAAGCGATCACCCAATCCAACAACCGATCTGATTCCACCAGAAAAACTTGGATCCAAACTTCGATCCAGAGCAGAATCAAACGCGTCTCATTGCTCTACAGCCCCACCATCGCCAGCATTATCCACATCTACCGTATTGCCTCCGTTGTCAATCAAACCAATTGAAGACATTACAACACTCACAGTCGCGAAAATTAAGGCGGCTTCTTACCTGGAATCAAAAAAGTTGAATACGCTTCATGCCGCTGTTCATTCCGGAGATTTGAGAAAGCTCAAATCCCTTGTCGCCGAGAAAACTCGTGATGTGAACAAATTAGACACATACCACGGGTTTTCAGCGCTACATCTCGCAGTCGACGAAAACAAGTATGATGTAGCAACCATATTGATTGAACCAGTGTTGGCACTGGCTGAAAAAGATGTCAAGACAAAGGAGTTATTTGAAAAATCGGCATTGAAAATAATCAATATTAATGCTGTCAATCGCGAAGGAAGAACGCCTCTGATTCTGGTAAATTTATACCTACCTTTTTAATTTGCCTTTTTTCTGTTTGAAAGACTTATTCTGCTGTTCAAGGCTGTGATACGAGGCTATTCCGACATTGTACATTTACTCCTTAAGAATCATGCCGATATTAATATACAAGATATAATTGGCTGTACGGCTCTTCATTATGCTATTTATCTTGGTGATATCAGTAGTTTCAAGCTTTTGATGGATCGAGGTGCACAAACTGAAGCGATTGATAAGGTTCGCATGAGTTCAAGACACTTCCACATCGCTTAATTATTATTTTCCATAACTGTAGTCTGGAATTCCCTTGTTTTACCATGCCATAAAGTGTAGTCGAGAAAAGATGGCCGAAGTGTTGATTCAAGGATTGTCCGTCGAAGCACTCAACGCGGCTTATGGACCAGATTCCAGGTATTTAATTTCAAAAATCAGATAGTATGAAACTTATCACAAGTATATTGATAGCACTGCTCTTCATCTGGCGGTTGAAAAATCCATGTCTTCCATCGTACATCTGTTGATTGATTTAGGGGCCAATCCAGTCGCTCTCGACAGTGAAAAAAGGAAACCAGTAGAAAGAATCGACTACTCCGAGTATGATAATGCCATCCAGGAGATTGTAGACTTTCTCACATTGACCGAAATGAGCATGTTTGGGAGCATCACAAGTTTCGCTGATACAGTGAATAGCAAGGTTTCAAAGAGTGTTATAAATTTGATTTCCAAGAGTGCGGCTAGTTTGGTTTCGCCCAAGGCGTCACAGTCCGATTTACTACAGATCGGGACTGCAGTTGATGATGATACAAAAGCAGTTTCAGATAAAGAGGAAGCCCAAAGTGCTGAAGAGATTATTTTAATACCTGAACTGCAAGTCGAGAATGTATCAATGAACGACAACAAAGCTACAGGTTGCAACATCCCAGAGAGGGAACTAACGGTAAGATAATTCATCTATCTTGGCATAAAAGCATTGAATATTCTGGTGGAATACTTAGAGTCCTTTACTGACATTCACTGGAAGCGAACTGTCTGAAGCGGATGACGACGATGATCAAGCTCTCTCTGACATACATGAGCTCCAAATAGGGCTGTTAGAAGAGACGGTAATGCATTCTTCGGATCAGGTATAACTGAATTTTTCTGAACCTATGTGTTGTTGAATTTCGAAAAAGGTTGAAAACGTGGTAGTGAATGATGCTCTGCCGGCAGAACCAAATACGTCAACCGAACTTCAAGAAAATCAAATTGATTCGCCTCACGAAAGCGGCGCTCCTCTGCTATCAGTCTCTATTTGCAATTCGCAAATTTCTGAACAGCAGAATCAAGCTGCAACCGATGGAAATCAAATTCAAAGTCTTCAAATCAAAATCAAAGAGTTGGAGAATTGTTATGAAACTCAGTTGAAATCTTCTGTGGCCAAAATTTCAGCTCTTGAAGCCGAGTTGGCTCAAATATCAGAACCTGACGACAAAATTATTTCGGGCCCGGATTCAAGTATTATCGATAAATACGAGCTTCGAATCAAAGAATTAGACTCGTCTTTAAAGTTAACGCAGGAACTTTTGGAAATTAAAGAAGCCGAAACAAGTGAATTAAAAACGTCATTTGAACAGACTCAAACTTTGCACGATCGGGAACAAAAAGAAGTATACAACAAGCTCAATAAACTTCAGGGAGAGTTAGATCTCCTTCTGGATTCTGGAAAGGCTGAAAAAACGAGAGATTGTACCATCACTGAATTGCATCAATCACTCGAACATCTGCAAGCCAAAGTTAGCACCCAAGAGTTGGAAATTACAAACTTGAAAGCAGCGATCCAAATTGGAGAAGGTGATTTGATTATCGTGGCCGCACACAAACTTATGTAATACCACGTTTTATAGTTCATGCTCAGTCTTTGTGTGAGAAACTTGACAAAGCGGAAGCTCTTCGCAGCTCACTCCAGAAACAGCTCCACGACTCTGAGCAAAAAAAAACAGATTTAGAAGTTTGCTCAACGGGTTTGGAATCGCAAATAAACGTGCTACAACAACAGTTGAAAGAATTTGAGACGAAGTATCATGCACTTGAGCTCAAGAGTTTGAATCTATCGAAGAACGTAAAAACACTGGAGGACGATGCTGCCAACAGTCAATTGGCTGTTAATGCAGATGTTGATGGATTGAAGAAAGAAAATGATGACCTGATGCAGAAATTGGCGAAGTCATTAAAAGACTCAGAGCAACTTTCGAATCGCATAGAAGACCAACAATTCATTATCTCAGAGCTCCAAGAGCAAATGAAATCCTCTTCGAATGATCTGGCGGAAAAATTAAGTTCTTGGAGGGATGAGAATTTAAGAATCTCTCAGGCAGCTGACGAGGCCAACAAAACCATTCAAGTTCTGGAGAGCAAATTCGATGAGGCCCGTACTCGAAATAGCGAAACGGTTGAAGAGTATTTGGCTTGCAAGGGAGAGTTGACGGAACTGGACAGGAAAGTAAAGACTTTGGAAAATCAGATCAGTGCTTTTCAAGTCGAGAACTCGTCCTCGCAGTTACAAATTACAACTCTAAAGGCCAAATACGATGAGAAAGTTCTTTTGCTTTGTTCAGCAGAAGCCAATTTGAAATATGAGATTGAGCAAAGGGAGAAGTTCCAACGGCTTTCAGTAAAGCTCGAGACAGAATTTGCCGCATTAAAAACAGAGCTCGCTATCAGCAAAGGGATTATTAATAATCGAGACAATCAGGTTGAGGCATTTCGAGAGAATTTGAAAGAAATCAAAGCCGAGCAACAGGGAACAGCCCTCACTGTCAGAGATGCCGAATTAAACTCAGCCTCAGCCTCTGCGATAAAACCGATTAGCTCGAATATTGTACAGTTCTATGAAGCAGAGTTGGCGAATGTTACACAAAAGCTTTCGCAGGAATACGAGCTACAAGCTACACACCACAACGAAAACATCCAGCTTCTATCGAACATTTCGCTCTTGGAGGAAAATATTTCATTGATTCAGCGGAAATATGAATCCCAAAGAATTACATTAAATGAAAGTAATGAAATGAAAGCGACTGCAGATTCTAGAATACTGTATTTGCAGGAACAATTGGAAGACTCCAAAGCTAAACATGAAACAACAGTTCAAATTCATATAAATGAAGTCAATGGTCTTAAAGAATCTATTGCCTCGTTCAAAAAAGAAGTCCAAGAACTGAGGAAATCTCTCTCAGCATCACACAAGGAAAAACTGGATTTGCGGAAACTGTGGGAGGAATCTCAAGTAGAATTTAAGGCCAAGCTTGGTCACCATCATCAAGAAGTCTCAGACTTGCAGAGACTAAGCAAGCAGCAGTTGGCAATATCTACAGCAGATTTCGAATCAAAGCTAGTCATTCTTCAACAAGCCGATGAGATGAAAAGAACGAAAATCTCCCAGCTTGAAGACGCGTATTTGAAATTACAGATCCAATCTACGTCTACACAAGAGGAACATAAATTGGTTATCACAAAACGGGAACAAGAGATAAATGAGCTAAATGAAACCTATAGAAACGCTCAACGTGTCATGGCAGAATATGAAACCAAAATCAAATTGTACCACGAAAAGGAAGAATTAGCGTTGATTCAATTGACCGACACAGAAACGATTCTGTCAGATTTTAGAACTCAGAATGCTTCACTAGAGGCTAGATTGAAGGCTGCGGAATATGGCTCAGAAAATCTTTCATTGGAAATTCTTGCATTGGAAAAGAATATCCAGAAATTGAACAGTCTTTATGAAGAATCTATTCTCTCTCAGCATTCCATCAAACAGAAACTTGATGAAGCATTGAGTAGGGAAAGCCATATTCAGGCTGAATTTAACTTGCTTCAAAAGGAATATGATTTATTCCGCAGCCACAACGAAGGCTTGAAAACCCAACTTCAAGATACCGTCAATTCTCTACAAATCCAGCTTTCAGCCTCTAAAGAAAATGTAGACAACCTGTTACAAAACAGCAAGAACTCGATGCAGAGTTTTCAACTCAAAGAAACCGAACTGAGAGAGAAAATAGAGTCATCTCATCGTTCAAGCTCAGCGCTGCGGGATCAGATCTATGAATTGGAGGGCAACAAGAATTTGATGGATATACAAGTCGCCGAACTTTCTGAAGAAATCAAGTTGCTGCAAACGCAGCTTGCAGATGCTAAAAACCACGAAGGGGTTCTTTTGGATATGCAAGGCGCTTCCAAAACCATGGAAACCACACTTAGAGAAGAAATCGTGAGCGCACAAGCTCTAGTATCAAGCCTGGAGCAGCGCGTTGACGAATTGGAGGCGAATAATGCTGCACTGACAACAAAACTCCAGGGCCTCGTCGTCGAAACCGAGTCTCTCCAAGAGCAGCTTGCAAAGTCGAAATTAAGAGAAGGGTCTCTTGAGGAGCGCCAGCTGGCTTGGCTATCTACTGAGGCTGATCTTAGAGCCGAAGTCGCGTCCTCTCGTGTTTTGAGCTCAAATCTGCAGGAGCAAGTCAATGAATCAGCAATAAGCAACGCTACTCTGGACAAAAAAGTTGAGACACTTACAGTCGAAATTGAGTTTCTGCAAACGCAGCTTGCAGATGCTAAAAACCACGAAGGGGTTCTTTTGGATATGCAAGGCGCTTCCAAAACCGTGGAAACCACACTTAGAGAAGAAATCGTGAGCGCACAAGCTCTAGTATCAAGCCTGGAGCAACACGTTGACGAATTGGAGGCGAATAATGCTGCACTGACAACAAAACTCCAGGGCCTCGTCGTCGAAACCGAGTCTCTCCAAGAGCAGCTTGCAAAGTCGAAATTAAGAGAAGGGTCTCTTGAGGAGCGCCAGCTGGCTTGGCTATCTACTGAGGCTGATCTTAGAGCCGAAGTCGCGTCCTCTCGTGTTTTGAGCTCAAATCTGCAGGAGCAAGTCAATGAATCAGCAATAAGCAACGCTACTCTGGACAAAAAAGTTGAGACACTTACAGTCGAAATTGAGTTTCTGCAAACGCAGCTTGCAGATGCTAAAAACCACGAAGGGGTTCTTTTGGATATGCAAGGCGCTTCCAAAACCGTGGAAACCACACTTAGAGAAGAAATCGTGAGCGCACAAGCTCTAGTATCAAGCCTGGAGCAACACGTTGACGAATTGGAGGCGAATAATGCTGCACTGACAACAAAACTCCAGGGCCTCGTCGTCGAAACCGAGTCTCTCCAAGAGCAGCTTGCAAAGTCGAAATTAAGAGAAGGGTCTCTTGAAGAGCGTCAGCTGGCTTGGCCATCTACTGAGGCTGACCTTAGAGCCGAAGTCGCGTCCTCTCGTGTTTTGAGCTCAAATCTGCAGGAACAGGTCCATGAATTAGCAATAAGCAACGCTGCGCTGGAAAAAAAAGTCGGGACACTTACGGTCGAAATTGAGTTGCTCCAAACGCAGATTGGAGATGCCGAGATGCCACATCTGATTTCGAAAATTTGTAAAAATCCAGTCTCAGAGTGGGAAAAAAAAGATGACTGCTTGCAAGAAGGGAGAAGTTCTTATCATGACATAAAGGATCTGGATGTAACCAACCAAATGTCGGATCCAATGGAAGCTCAGGCTCAAAAGCCCAGTGGTCGAGTATCTATTATCAATTATATACAACCTGGCATTGTTTCATCTGATTCAGAGAAATGGAGATCTGACCCAGGCACAAAACTTCTTGCCAAGAAGCAATTGGATGAAGCCATTGTGGATAACTCATGCTTGCAAAACGAATGTGACACTTTGAAAAAACGAGTGTATTTGCTTGAAGAAACAATTCAGAACCTCCATGTGGCAGGGGCAGAAAGAACCGAAACAAGTGAACACAATGATCAACAACTCAACCTAAAATTGTTGATTGAATGTAACAAAACTTTGCAAGAGGAGCTCAGGATTTCCCAACAACATTGCAAAGAGATGGCTTCAACCAATGCCAACATTAACGCCAGGTTTGAAGAAAGCTCAATATCACGCTCTTTATATGAAATTGATGACATCGAGAATCTCCAGCAAGAAAATACAAATATAAACGAACAACTCACAGCAGCCCTAAATGAATCTGCTATTTATCGCCAAGATCTGAGGGAGTATAAAATGAAGATTGATATTCTAGAAAATATTATTACGAAGCTTCAACCTGATGACGCTAAAGAGAAAGTTGGGAATACTTCCAAAGAGGCAAATTTGGACTGTAACCAATCACAATTGAATCAAGAGCTAAAATCTTCAAAATTCATGACTTTGATATCTATTTCAGATTTGGAAGCACTACGACATTCTGTGGCAACGTTGACACTTCAACTGGATGAGGAGAAAACCAAATCACAAAGATACCAGAGTCTCCAAAGCCACTTATCTTCCTTGTCTTTAGCCGCAAATCTCTCAAGCTCAGAAAGCTGTTTGGAGAAACTGCAGGGTGGAGGCCACCAAAATCATTCCAGTACAATTGAATCAACAGAAACATTAACTGACGAGCTTCAAACGCCATCAAAGTATAATGCTTCAAAACAAGGATCGCAATTGTCTGGATCCTTGGGATCATTGAATGGGTTGCAATCCATGTTAAACAATGAAGCAAAAACAGTTGTGATGCGCCTCTCACACCTGGAAGACTCCATTCAAGAAGATACATCAAAAATGTCAGCAATAATGAAAGAGATAAATATGGATAATGAAGTAGAGAGTAGCATGAAAGATGCCATCAAAGGTGTTTTTGGGACTCAATATGAAAGGAACATTGCAACAAAAACAAAGTTGGCAACAGCTAAAAAGCTAGTACAACAATCCATGAACTCATTCAACCAGGAGCTGGTTGAAATAATCCAATCTCTGGAACACTTAAACAGCAAGCAAACACAGGAAATTAAAAACCTGAAGTTAAAGAACAACCACCTTGCTTCTGCTTTATCGACAGCAGAAGCCGCTGCAGAAAACTTTGAAACCCAAATCAAGCAACAGCGTATATCAATTGAGTCTGTCTTGAATGAAAGGATCTGCAGCCAACATGAGCTAAATACTGCAAAACAAGAGGCAAGACCCAATAAGGAAGAATCATAATTAACATTTTTTTCAGAAAAATCAGCTTGTGATTGCTAAATCTCAGGCTGACAAAGACTTGTTGCAAAGTCGACAAGAATTAGCCTACCAGCAGGAAAAGAATCAGATCCTGACTTTAAACAATGCAGATCTACAAACTCAAGTGTTAATCTTGCAGAAAAAGGTATGACCTAGTTTGCTGGTGCTAAAATTAATAGTATACCATCAAAGAATCAACAAATTAAACAAGAAGCAGAGCAACGGGCTCAAGAGTTAGAAGCCAGAGCCATCAACCTTGAAAACGACAACCATAAGGCCAAATCACATGTAAGGATGTAAGAGTATCATGCATTACAGATATTTAATAAGCTTGATAGGCCTCATATGAATCTGCAAGAATGCAAAGTTCCCATCAGCGAGAATTGCACTATGTGCAAGAAAAATATGAAGAAACAAAGGCAGAAATCACTCATCTGATGGAAAAGGTCTTGCACATACATATATACTAACTGGAACCCAAACTCACATATTTGATTCAGAATCATGACTTAGAGCAGAGCAACAAGCGTCTAAAGCAAAAAATCTTGTGCCAAGAGTCTGGGTTGTTTGACAAAGGGGTATGTATGGCATTTGATATATATTTATCTGATGAGCTGCGTAGACATCTATGACTGATGTGTTTCTCATGAACCAAACTGATAATCAGCTCACTCAACTGTTGAAAGATGTCAAGAACTGTATACAGTGCTTGACTAATACTGCTAATTTTAGTAATAGTGCCAGTGCTAGTCTTGAAGACCACATGAAAACTAGTTCCTCCCATAATTTAGACATTAAGAAGATGTTATCATCTGAGTTTGAATCTTTGTCAAGAGGGCTGACTCCTATAAGCAAAACGATCAAGGAACTTCAAAGCACAGTCTCTCTCCTTACAACTGAAATTCAGCAAGAAAGAGAAACTGTGAAGGGCCTAAACAAAACTATCACTGAAAAACAAAACGAGTCAGCAAAATATGCTTTGGAAAATGAAAAACTTTTGAAAGGCTCTCAGAATCTTGAATTAGAATTATTTAAGCTGAAAATCATCCTGGAGAATCTCTCAGCTGACAATGCTAAGCTCAAAGATGACCTGAACCAAACAACAAAGTTGAAAGACCACAGTACAACCAAAGTTGTCTCACTTGAACATCAAAATAACAGCTTACATCAAGAGCTTTCCCACATGTTGCAAACAGCAAATAAGGCTGAACAGCAAAAGCATGAAATCCATACATTAACAACCAAAATTGAAGAAATTCAATCGCAACTCTATGTTTCAATACAAAGCCATGAAGTGAATGCAAGTCGGCTGATGGAATTGACCAACACAAACAAAATACAGCAGATTCAGCTTATAAAATTGCAGCGAAAGCTTCATTTAACAGAAGATGCGCTTCAAAAACAAACTGATTTGGTGGAAACCTACAGACGTGAAGCTCTTGTTTGTGAACCTCAAATGACATATTCCACGGAAACAGATCTTCAGAAAAATTTGAAAGACCAGCTCAAGCTTTCAAGAATTGCAAAAAAAGAAAGGCAAACCAAACAAGACCATGACAGGCTACTTTTATTTGTTTGCAAAACTCTTGAAGAGCATGCTGCTGACAGAAGAATCATAAATTTAGCAGCAAAATTACCCCAGACAGTTCACCAGACAAAATCAGATGAGGATAAATTAAAAAGGCTGAAAAGAGATCTCATGGCTCTTTTAAATGCAATTGCATTGAAATAAATATGCTTTTATACGCCTAGATAAAATCTTATTCAGTCAAGAACGTTCTCAGACATAAATATGTGATCAATAACACAATAGCACAATGTAATGTAGTGGGTTCTCACTTCCTTGCAAGCTGTGCTCCGACAATTTTGCATTCTATAATTACCTTTCCGTTCAAAGACAAGAACAAGCAGTGTCAGAACCCCAAGTCAAAGCCAAGCACAGCAACCAACAATTCAAGTACCTAAACCACCATAAAACAACAACCCCCATCCAATCCAACTAAACTCCCTTCAAAACAGAGTGTCAATTAACAATTTCCACGCGCCGCAAGGCAAGGAGTGGGGGTTGCTAATGAAAATTTTTTGCGGAAGCCGGAGGAAAATGTCTGTCCTGCCACTTAGGGCAGGAAAATAAACATGCTCGATAACTATTCTTTGCATTTCAGCTGCCGTAGCAACTACCAGCGCGGGGTCCGAGCGGCACGCGCGATTCGGGGTCCGAATAGGGCCCGATTCGGGGTCCGAATAGGGCTCCTAATCGGATCCGATTAGGATTTAGTCCAATTCGGAGCCTAATCAGGGCCGATTAGGGGCCCTAGTAGCTCTCCTAATTGCAAATGAGCAAATAGGACTGCTCCTAGTAGCATTTGTCTGCTCCTAGTAGCACTCCTAATAGCATTTTGCTCTGCCAATTGGAAACCAAATGGCTTTAATACAACTCCTAGTAGGACTCCTATTGGGGCCCTATTAGCACTATTGAATGTAAAACATCTAAAATAAATGCATTTAAAGGGTAAATAAAATTTTACAAGATTTTTTTATACAACTATGCAAAAATCAAAGAAAAATCCAAAAATCCAAGAAAAATTCAAAAAAAAAATAAGAAAAATCCAAAAAACCAAGAAAAATCAAAGAAGTATCAAAGAAAAACAACACTCAAAATATCACTGGGTTTTCTTCTGAACAACAGGTTGCCTCTTCCAAGAATTTCCCAATACTCCCTCCTGGCACCCTTGAAAGTACTTTTCAACATCTTGAAAACCTGTAGGACTCCAACTATATATTTGATGCTTTGGGACCAATCTTGCATTGAACTTTGACATGTGCTTCCCAACATTGCTGTAAGAGAAGATGCAATCTTCTTTGTCAAAGTAGCTCGTGTATGTTTTTGGAAAGAGCTAGTATAATAAATAAAGGATTATTAAAAGAAATTGCTTGAAGTGATACTAAAATAAAATCTTACTCTTTGGAATTCCAAATCAGCAAAGAAGACTCCAACATAGGCCCGAAAAATTTCCACAGTATTTCCAAAGTTGGGAAATTCCTTTGACAGGGTTGCAGCAGCAAGAGTTTTGGTCATTGGTGGCTCTCGATCCTGCGTCAGGTAAGAAAAGCGGATACCAACTTCTTTCACTTGACTAATGAACTTGTCTTGGGTGCCGGTGCGTCCTTTGGCTTTGGCAACAACTTCAGCAACAGACGTGGGGACTTGGCGGCTTTGCTTGGAAGAGATACCTATTAGGAGCAAAAAATCCGATTAGGAGCAATGAAAAAACGCGTTTTTTAATCAGAATTCCTATTGGAGCTCCAATTGGGGCCAAATAGGCTCCGAATTAGTCTTGTTAAACCGTTTTAAGAAATTGGAGGGGATTAACAGTTCGACAAAGTGTTTATTACAAAATTCAGCTCATGTTAGTACTCCTCTTGGCAGAACCAACTAACACTGTGGACCTTCCTGCGAAAGTGGGTTGTGGCTGGATGGACTTTTGCAGCAGCCAAAACATCAGCAAGAAAAACTAATAATGGATTGATTGTTAAAAATGCACAATATAGACAACAACTTGGTCTCACCTTTTGCCTTGTTTCCCTCAGCAAGTGTCCCTTCCACATTACAACGAAAAACTGCTCCTTGATTCTGAAACTTGCATTTAACAGAAACCATCTTTTTCACCTCTGCTTCTTCTTCTCCATCACTGCCCAAAAGATTCATGACACATCGCTTCTTTTTGGGATGAGCCTGCACTTCTTCTTCATCCACCACATCCTCATCATCCTCAACTTCATCTTCCTCGGCATCTATGTTCTCCACACGACGCTTCTTTTGTACAACTGGCTCCACCACCTCAATTTCATCATCATCATCTTCAATCACAATTGCTTGAACCTTCTTTCTTTGCTGGACTGGTACCTCCCGCTCCTCCTCATCCCCCTCCTGCTCCTCTTCCTCTTCAGCATCAAGCTCATTTTCTCCACCATCAACATCTCCAATGTCATCATCTTCATCAGCTTCAGACCCTTCAGGCGCATTGTCAAGTGGTGTTAACTCACTTTCTGAATCGTCAGCATCTGTTGACTTTCTGTGAGTTTCTGCCCAAGCCTTTAGGCTAGCCTTGAGATTATCAATGCTTTCAGCAACTGCGGGAGATACCACCGTAGAAGCCTGAGATTAGAGAACAGACATTGACAGCAGATCTTGGCTTGAGGACAGCTGTTTTTGGCACTGGCTTGGAACTGGAATTAGCTGTCTTGTCTGCTGTCTTGGGAGCTGGCATTGCCTTTGACACTTTGGGAGCTGGCATTGCCTTGGACACTTTGGAAGCTGAAGTAGCCATGGGAACAGTAGTGGCCTTGGAACCAGAAGTGGTAACCAGATTGAGAAGCAGGAGTAGTATTTTTAGCAGTGTTGTGAACTGTAGTAGCCTTGGGATCTGTAGTGGCCTTGGAAGCAGAACTGGTCAAAGTCTTGGGGGAAACAGATGGGGGACCCAGTCTTGCCAGCACCAGGAGTAGTCTTAGCAGAACCAGGAGGAGCTGGAGAAGGATTAGCCTTTGAAGAACTTGGTGAAGTATGAGCAGGAATCGTGGAATTGGAAGAAGAACCAGCTTGTTTGGTTGGTGTTCCTATCACATAATTAAATTAAATATTTGTAATTCAATCAAAAAAATGAGACTATAAATACCCAAACCAATTGGATCATCAGATCCCAAGAGTGGAAATGAAATTTTGGACTTGATAGCTCTTCTAGGCTCGTTTTCTGCAGCAGAACCTGGAAGCTGGCTGATAGGAGGAATATCAGGTTCACTATCAGACCTAACCTCATTAGCAGCCTGTTGTCTTGCGGCACGAGCAGTAGCCTTCTTGGCAATCTTGGTGGCATTGGTGTCAGCAGGAGTAGGAGCAAAAACAACATGGTACTTGTTGTTTGAATTTTTTCCAGCTAAAAGATAAATAAATAATAAAAAGGGTTAGATTATTAGAAAATTAAAGGGCTGTAATTGTGGTCCTAATCGCGCTACAAATCGGCTCCTAATAGCGCTCCGGTTCGCGCTCCTAATCGCACTCCTAATCGCACTCCTAATAGCGCTCCTAATCGCACTCCTAATCGCACTCCTAATCGCGATCCGATTCGCGCTCCAAATCGGCTCCTAATCGTGCTCCTAATAGCGCTCCTAATAGCGTTCCGAATCGGAAGCGAATCGGATCGCGAATCGGATCGCGAATCGCGCATCACACCAAAATGAATAAGACTCACCATATATGTATTTCGCCAGCGCCGCTGCGCGTTCCTCATCATTTTCGGAACGATTTCCATCTATATCCACGATCCCACTGAAGCAGAGGTCCTCCAGTGCTGTTAAATCCTGGTTTGTGTCTTTGATCCACTTGTACACTTCTGCCTGGGATTTGTTCTTCAGCCCAGGGATGTGGACTGTACATTTGGTTTTATCCAAAAACACTAGCTTCCATGTGTTGTTGGAATTGATGTATCTGTTGTGGTTGGGAGTGGTGTGTCAGCGATCACCTGTCAAACACAAACAAATAAACCCAGACCTCAACATCTTGTCCAGTGCCTCAGTGGCCTCCTCTACAAGCTCTTTAGGAGACCCTTTGGTTTCCATGACTCTTTGGTGCAGGTCAGGACAGAGCTCTTTGGTGACTTCTCGCAGATCACTCCACAAGATGAAGATGGTCTTCTTGTCATCCAAGGTCTTGTAAGGAGCCTGTTTCCACAAGCCATTCTTGATCTCATCGAAAGAGAACTGGATGGACAGTCTGTTCGGGTCGTTGCTGACTCTGAGGGATGGCAGTGTGTCTGGCAGTGGCAGTGTTGGTGATTGCATGGGGAAAAAACTTTGCCGAAAAAAATGAAAATCCCTGCCTCACATGTCAAGATGGGAGCTCAGCTGGCAGAACAGTTCCCAGCCTTCCAAGCTGAGTTTTCAATCTACGGCAGTTTTGAAAAGACTTACAACAAGACACTCTGTTTGCGGGATTTCATTCAGCTTGTTGCTACTTCTTTTGGTGTTCCCATCCTGGCAGCCAAACAAACTGCAGAGGCTGTCTTTGATTCAAGAATTCACGAAACAATTACCCCAAATGTACCTATTATCCTGTCAGCTCCGTTTACATACTGCATCAAGTGTCAGAGCCATCTAAAGATTGGGAGATGGCAAGAAGTCACAATCTTGGATGCAGATTCAGCTAAATCGGGTCTTCTGTACAAATCCAGCTGTGTGAATTTGAGCTGCAGTATTCAGTTGTATGACGTTGATTCAGTGTCAGAGATTACCGAAGGAAACAGCACCATAGAACATTACCCAAT
>JAIVFH010000058.1:0-224741 GCA_025765595.1 Obelidium mucronatum | reverse complement strand
CAGCTCCTCTTGCTCAGTTTCGTCCAGGGATCGAGAATAATCAAAGAAAATAGTCGCATAGCTCCAGAAGTCTCCTTCAAACTTCTTTCCAGTCACTGGATTTCCGTTTTTGAAGTATTTGGCGAAAAAAACCTAGAAACATGTAAATTAACAACATAAACAACAAATACTCACCAAAGACACAACTTTTTCTCCAAAGTCTCCTCAGTACTCGAGAATTGAGATCCAAATTTGTGTCTTGGATCATCTTCAAAGAGTTCCTTCTTCGCTTCGTCAAAGTCGAACGGTCTTGGAGCAAGAGATTGTAACTATTTAATCAAATAAATTTAATCAAGTCCATTTAATCAACTCAACATTAATAAAAAATTTTACCTTGGATTTTAATTTGTTTTTGATGGTTGACAGAATCTTCGAAACTTTGGATCGAACAAAGGTTCCCTCAGCCGGGCGACTTGCAGCAGGAACAGGAATAAGCAACTCTTCTTTGTTTGACTAAAAATAAATTAAGTGGTGTTAGAAAATATTTCAAAATATTTTTACAAAAATATTTTTTGGCTCAAAAATATTTCAAAATATTTTCGAACAAAAAATACTTTTGAGCGAAAAATATTTCAAAATATTTTCAAACAAAAATATTTTTGAGCGAAAATATTTCAAAATATTTTTGAGCCAAAAAATATTTTTGTATAAATAAATTACAAGAAAAAAAACCAAGTACTTTACCTCAAGCCAGTCAATGCACAGCTCCACGATGTTCTGGACAGGCACTTGTGGAACATCCAAATCTTTGAAGATTTTCTCGCTCGGCTTTGTGGAGATGAATGAGATTTCACTGAGGTGCATGTAAACAAAGACGCTGATCCATTTTGAAGCTTTTTCCTAATTAATGGGGTTAGCGTCAGTGTATCAATTTTGAAAATTAACAAACAAAAACAAAAACAAACTGTCCAGAGAGCTTCAAAATTGGCTTGTGATGAATTGTCGCTCTGGAGCATGGCTAGGGACAGGATGGCAGTTGATTTCTGGCTCTCTGTCAACTGTGCGAGATGAGAGAAAAGAGCAAAAATAAAAATAAAAATAAACAAAGAGAAGAGTGGTACCTTATGGAGCTTCTGGACCATCGCTTTCTTGGATGGACTGAAGGCCAGTGCTTGGATGATGGCATTAGGCCGTTTCCCGGTTCGGTTCGGTTCGGTTTCGGTTCAAACCGCAGTGGAAAGTGAAGCTGCGGTTTGGAACCGCTTATGAGTCTGAAACCGCAGTTTGAGTCGCGGTTCAGAGTTGGTTTAATTGTTTATTAAAATGTATTCAGTTGCTCCTTTTTTCCAGCCAATACTTTATCACAGTGTCCAATTCTGCCCACTTTTCCAGATCAACTTGTGGATTGTCCCCAGATGTCAACGCAATGACTGCATTGTGATAGTCAGTTGGCAATTTTATGACATCTTTAGCGTTGCACAAAAGATTGTGTTTACCAATGACCTTCAACCAAGAACTGCAACATATTTCAGCCTTGAATAGATCTGAGTTCAAAGTCTCGCGGCCATCAAAGATCCTCTCAGCAAGTGAATTCGCTCTTTCGGAGGCAACCGATGCAGGAGGTACAGCCAAGTAATCACAAGCCATTGAGTACAAGATAGGGTACTGTCGGCGTTGAGAGAACCACCATGCAAGAATATCAGTTCCAGACGCCACAGCTTTCAAGCTGCAAAATCCTTCCAGCTCAGAAACGGCATCACCAACAAGATCCAAATCATTGTCAGAGATCATGGATTCATTCAGCATATCAATCAAGTTGAAGCCAGTTGACAACACAGATACAGTTGAAGGAGGCACACCCATATCAAGACTAGTTGCATATTTCCGGAACACAGACTCAACAATGCTCTTTCGATGTAGAAACTCCAAGGAGCCTGTCCGTTTAACAATTGTTGGATCCAGAAACATTGCAATATGGGAAGGTTCACTGTCCAAGATAGGTTTATATTCAATCAGAGGACGTAGCATAGATTCAGCAGCATCACTAATAGTTGTATTTCGAGAACCAACACCGGTATTTGCAGCCTTAATGAACAGTTCAATCCCGGCTTGAGCTGATGAAAGAGTTGGCTTTGTTGAAGCCCCAAGAAGTGTCGAAATCTTGGCAAATGGCTGGAGAAATGTTGCATAAGATTGAACTCGATCCCACATCTCTGAACTGATGCGATCAAGTCCAAATCGTCCAGCTGTGTGGTCCAATGGATCCCGAACTTGGAGACAATCCTCGAGCATGGCATGAGTTGAATTCCATCGCGTTGGGGAATCAAGTGATGGTGGCTCTTGACGGTTAACATTCAGTGCAGCATTACATTCTGTACGAAAGTAGTCACGAAGGACTTTGGATTGCCGAATACTTGCAAGCAGCTCCCGTAGTGCCAAGACAGCATCATCGATCAGAGACATGGCCGCTTTCACTGAAAGTTGCAACGTATGTGTAACACAGCGCAGCTGGTGAGACTCCGGTAGTATTTCATGGCCAGCTAGTATAAATAGTTCACGACCGACAAGCTTGGCAGACTTGACCGCATCAGCTCCATTATCATTGACTGTTGCCAGCAAGTCTTCTAAGAGGCCCCACCCATTCAGCATACCGATCATGTATTCAGAGATACGTTGACTCACGTTCTTGCCAGGAGTTACATGAAAAAAGTCAAGAACACACTCGTATAGTGTGCCGTAACGAGAATCAATCCAGTGAAGTGTGACAACGTAATACCCTCGGAGCATGGCATTGGTCCAACCATCGAAAGTAATAGACTTTTTTGTCTTGGCCAAGGACAAAATGATCTGCATGTGGTACTTGAGGACAATATACATTGAGAAAATCCTGCGAACATAGGTCTCCGACGACTTGACATGATAAGCCGGGCTGGCAACAGACATGAAATGGCGAAAACCAGCAGACTCGGCGTGCTTGTGAGACAGAACGCAGGTGACCATGTATTCTGCAACAGCTGAGTCCAGGTGACGAGACTGCATAGACGTATCCAGCCATTTGACTCCTGCTACTGGTACAACTGATGGCTGGTCTCCCTTTTGTGGCGGAGTTTTGCCGTGACCATTGAGATGGGACTTGAAAGTCCCGGTTGAAGTATTTGGGCCCCACACTCCGATCCCTTTCGAGTAATTGTCTTGAGAGCATAAAGTACATCTAAATATAATCAATGAGTGGCAGAACCAAAGACACCGCCGAAGAACCTTGCATACCTTTGCGTCTTAAGAACCCCGTTGATAACAAAGTCATTTCTCAAGTCTTCTGATATTTGTTGGATATAAGCCGCTGTCCATGAGCCACCGGACTTGCTAACACGTTTCCCTATTTCCAGTTATTGTGTCAGCAAATAACAAATTAACAATGTAATGGAAAAAAACAAAAACCACATACGCTTTAAAGTGGCTGTAACAGGACAAGGGCGGTCATTCTCCTCATTGATGTCATCTTCATCATCAGAAGGACCCGTGGGATTGTTGGCAGGTTCGTCAACGGTGGCACCAGTATTGGAATTTCCAAGAACATTACTAGGGGGAGAGATACCGCTGACTGTACCGGCAGTGGTTGATGTGGCAGTACTTGCTCCTGTACCATGAGGTGCAGCAGTAGGACCTGACGCGAGGTCATAAAGAGTGGCTGAAGAACTTGAGCCTGCACTGGTTGGCGTAGCGGAAAAACTTGAGACCGAGCTGGTTGGAGTACCAGAAGAGCTTGAGCCCGCACTGGTTGGAGTAGCAGAAGAGCTTGACACTGGATTGCGTGGAGCAGCAAAACTTGGGGTAGCCGCTGGCAGGGTTGTAGCACTTCCCGGGAGGGATTGAACGCGAAACAAATCACTTATGTCATCAGGTGGCTCTTGGTACAACACAGGGGCCTGGCCAGAGCGAGGTCGCATACGGGATACGGCAGATTGGAGTGTCTGTTGTATCATGAGGGGGGTGGATTTGGTGGAACTTCTGCATTTTTTTGAAAGATTTAAAAATTGTAAATGGGTTTTGTTGTCGGGGATTTACAGATTTACAGAATTGCGCCATTTCCTCGGGTCATTATAAACCGTTCTACAAACCGGTTTGGATCGGTTCGGTTTGGTTCGGTTCCGGTTCAAACCGCAAACAAGAATGAAACCATGGTTTACTAAGAGCCGAAATTGGTTCGGTTTGAACCGCAGTTCAAACCAAACCGGGAAAGGGCCTAGATGGCATCCACATCCTGTTCCGTTGAAGCGGGTGTCTTCCTCTTTTCACCCTGAGTGGGGACACCCAAAGAGCGCACTGATGTAGCAGGAGATAAGGGAAGACTGTTGGAGGAGGAGGAAGGTGCTGGAGTTGTTGGAGTGTTGGTGATGGATGGGAGGGAGGAGAGGGAGAACTTCGGTGGCATTTTGGTGAAAAAATATTTAAGTGAAAAAAACGCGAGCAAAAATAAAAAAAAAGCCGAAGCTAAAACACAACCATAAAGCACCCTCATAAAGCACCTTGGTAAGCCCTTTTGTAGCACCTGTTACACGGTGTTCTAACATCAGTGTCACACAAGAAGAAAATGCAGGTTTGGAGTGAAATCAAAGGTGGATGGAGATGCAATGTTTGTCAAGTGATCTTGGCCAATCTTCCACCTTCCATACAACAAAGACATGAAGTGTCGCAAAAACATACAAGTCGACTTCCAAGTTTTCTCCGTGCCAACGTCATCCACAAAGCGGAAAAAGGTATATTATTAATTTAATAATTTAATCAATTTTTTACCAGTTTGAGCAACATCAATATTCTAAGACGATGCCGTACTAGAGAGCCGTGATAGTCTTGAGCAAGATGATAGTCCTGATCCAGATTATTCAGACAAACTCGATTTTTCCAACGCTGAGAACAGACCAGGTGCCGAGTCCCACGCTGCATGTGCAGAATCACATGCCAATTCAAAAACTGATACACATGCTAATTCCCACGAGGACTCTCTAGCTGGTTCACAGGCTGATTCAAGTGATGATTCACATATTGGTTCCCTGACTGCTTCAGAACCTGATTTAAATGCAGATACAGATGACAAATTTAGCTCAGATTCAGAGTTCAGTGTCAATCATAATAGTCAGCGTCAATCAGAAGATGAGGAGGAAGAATTGGAAGATGCTGATTTTATTCTCGAGACTCGAGATTCCGCATATTCAGGCTGGAATCATCAGCTGAACCCTGAAAATTGGTCGCGCGGAAAATTTTTTCCGTTCAGATCACTTCACGAATTTAAACTTTCAAAGCTTTTTTCACGCACAAGATCTGTCATGTACTCTAGGGATCAGGAAACTGAAATTCTTGACGTGTTTCGTGCAGTTGTGCCTGATTTACCTCCCCACAACCGCATTCTGAGTCTTCGATCCACTGTGCGGGAATTATTAAATGTCCATCCTAGAGAGTGGAAATTGTCACCGACTGTTTCTGTCTTCTATATTCCTATTGCTACGTCTATTCGATTGGCTTTCGGCAATCCTCGAATTCGTGCAAAATTGAATGTTATTCCCGTTGAAAAGGAAACTCAATCCAAACTTTGGGAAAGCTCTCGTTGGAAGGAAAGTATTCAAACACCCATGGTTCAAATCATTCAAAACAATGAACCACTTCATATATTCATTGACGAAGTCTATTTTATCAAAGAAATAGAAGGATTTTTACCTTTCACATTTGTAAAAGATGAAAATGGCAGTTTATTTGCTATTGAATTTTCTGTTTTATTTGATTTAGATTCGGAATTTTGGTTAATTTCGGCTGATGTTAAAAAAGCTCCTGTGGAAGAATTAAAACACTGGTTCTTGTGTCCCGTAGGGACAAAAATATTGTGGGAGACAGAAAATGGCAAAGACGCTGAATTGGAAACATCCATAAGGAACGGTTCCAAACTTCGAGAAAAGGCTGCTGGAAAACGAGTATTTGTAGCTCCGATTTGTTTATTCAATGATGATACAAGTGGAAACATTTCAAAGAAGTGGAACAAATATGAGTCGCTGGAGTTTACACTTGCTGGACTGCCTTTTCATGATATTCAGCAGCTGAATAATATCAACTTCATTTGCACAACCAATGAGGCTTCTGCTATCGAATGTTGTCCAGTTATTGTTGATTGCTTACGTGACCTAAGAAGAGGAATTTTGGTGTATGACGCGGTTTTACACGAAGAAGTAATTGTTGTCGGCAAGTGTTTTTTATCACTATCACCACTGAACATTATCACAACTGCTCAATGCTGCAGCTGACAACTATTATATTTTAAGGATGTCTACTAACTCTAATTGGTGACAACCCTGCAGCTTCAGTTATGGTATCTCACACAGGGCTGAGTTCTTCGGCGCCCTGTAGAGTTTGCAACGTAAAAACTCCCACAACAGCACCTTTGTTGGTTAAATATCTCACACGAGTCAATGATGAAAACAATCGAAGTATTGAAGAAACCAAACAAATACTTGTCGAATTGAAGGCGAAAGTCCTCAATCGTGAAATGAAAAAAATAGAAGCAATTACAGAAGCAAAAGCCAAAGGAATCAAGGATATATTGTTCAATGCTTTTACTGAGAATTTTACGCAGGACCCACCAATGAATCCGCTTCTTGGTATTGAAAATGAGAAGCCGTTTTTTGAAGGCGCATCTGACACTCCAATTGAGCTTTTGCATTGTTGTCTGCTGGGAATTATAAAGTATGCAACTGTGGCAACTGTAAAAGGGCTGGGAGTGGAGGGTAAACAAATATTGAAGTCAAACTTGGAAGGCGTCATGCAAAGTGGTATCCTTAAAAAGCTGCAAGGACACCCAATGGTTTCACAAGATATTTATTTGCACCTTCCACTTTTAAAGATTGAACCAATTTTTAGGTGCACTATGTCAAGTCGCGGAATGGGAAGGATTTTCGTGAATTTGTTCAGGTTGCTCCATTTGTGCTTGCAAACCTTGTTAATCGTGCAGAACTTGAAATGTGGAGATGGATGTCCTTTTTCACATCAACTTTGTATTGCTCTCATGTTGATAAGAATTCTGCGGCCAGTGTCAATGCCGTCTTGGATCAATTTATTCTTGCAGCGGCAAAGACAAAGCACTTTGAAGGCCTGGTTTGCCCAAAACTTCATTTATTGCGACACGCCCCATACTTCATTGAATGATATGGACCATTACAAAATGTAGCAAGTGAAAATTTTGAAGGAAACAACAAAGTAGCTGTCATTCACTCAAATCGCCACAATACTTCAAAAGATGTTGCTGTCACTTTTGCAACTGACCTTTGCCTTCGTTATCTTAGTGACGGAGGGTACTATAAACAGGCCAATACATACCATCAAAATCCACACTTGATAGGTCCAGTATTCAAAGCCACGCATTCCAAAAAATTTAAAGCTCAAGATTTTATTACTGCAAAAGTTGATGGGGTCTCTTGTATATTCCGCGTGACATCAGTAAATCTTGAAAATGTCGACACAATTGAAACTCTTCAATACACTATCACTCAGCAGTCCCACTTGGGTTGTCCTAAAATTCATAAGTCTTCAACACAGACAAAGGTGTCAATCGAATCAGCAGAGTTAGTAAATGTCCAACACTTTTGCAACTCACTGTCGAATTCAAAGAAAACGCACTCTTAAAAGTTCAAATCGCCACCAAGAGCTCTTGCATCATTCTGGAGATGACATCTTTTTGCTTAATGTTCATCATTTTAAAACCTATCAGTTGCTCAAAAGCCTGGCTCCAATAGCTCCTGCGATTGCTTCTGATACTTTGGAAAAAGCAATCACTGCTGCTTTTAAACCTCCAAAGAAACGTGGAAAAAAAAACTTGCAAAACCAGGCAAACACAAGTCGAAATCACTCTAAAAAAAGAAGACGCCAAAACAGCAACAACAGCAGTGATAGTGGAGGTGCCGAATCAAGCAATGGCAGCAGCAGCACTTAAATATTTTTGAGAAAATATGTTTAAACATTTTCATTGATTTATTTCAAATTATTTTCATAATTATTTTAAAATATTTTTTCATTCCAAAGATTTTAATTTATTTTTCTCAATTATTTCAAAATATTTCTCTTGATTTTCTTTTAAAATAATTCAAAAAAATATTCCTAGAAATTTTTTCCATTAATATTGCAAAACATTTTTCTTAATTATTTTAAAATATTTTTCTTCTTTAAATGTTTTAAAATCTTAAAAAAATGTTCTCAAATATTTTTAAACATTTTTTTCCTCCGGGGGTGTACTTGCTGTGTTTGCAGGTGAGTTGCTGTTGGCGGGAATTCCATTCATGTGCTCTTTTTTTTGATCTTTTGAAATTGTGTGCATCACGACAAAAGATCAAAAGGAGTGCATCATGACAACGTATTCTACGGTAGTCTCAGTCATGAATTTTTTGAAAAATTGTGTTGGAGCGACAAAAAATGGAAAAACAAACTGCCAGACTGTGGTTTGTAGCATTTAATAGCATTTATATCCTAAAACTGAACCTAAAGCTACTCTTGTGCAGGTACATTGTCAATTAAAGGTTATATGACTCCAGTGTGTTCTTGTACGTTTCAGGTGCAGTCTGACGCAAGAATCTCCGCATTGTTTATTACTATAACTGACTGTACAATATGCTGCAGTGGGTGCATTCTGTTGTGGATGGCAAATTTTCAGCTAAATTTTGTTATCTCCCCGCCATGGGCAGGTCGTTGGTGGGACGGTGTCTAGAAAATGAAAATGCAATAGCAGGTTGAATACCAACCTAACAAAATGCACGTAAAGTCAACCGCCGCGTGTCTACCTTTGCCCATTGTTGCAGCCTTCTTCATATGTCTTCTGTCAGTGACCTTCCTTGACTTGCACAGCACCAGCCATCACATTATAAGTGCAGCAACGGACGTTGACAGCGATGAACTACCCTCACTCAAGCGTGAAGCAATAGTTGAAACCATCCTCGATTTGACTGCGCTGCTTAATGCTGGGAAAGACCTAGTTTGCCCCAAATGGGAAGCCTTTGACCATCGTGTTCAGTCTGCAAAGAACTTTGATAACAACTGCCAACTAATGGACGCGCACCATTCTGAGTTGTCAGTCCAACTTTGCACTTCCAAGGTCTTTTGTGGCCAGGGCTACTTTCTCGAATTGATAAGGCTGTATGCTGTGCACATTTGACCAAGTGCTATCCCTTAGTGTTGAGCTTGATGCTTACTTCAAGAAGCAACTTGGGCCAGATTCGTTCCACGTAATTTTTGATGGTCCTGAAAGAGCAAGCTCCAGCATGTGGAAACACCTGGGCGATCGTGAATACAAAATGTCGTTCCGTCTCACAAACACTGGAATATTTAAAGTACAGCTGATCCATGTACACCACTCATTTCTTGCTGTTAATGAAGTGATGGAAGGATGGCACAACCCGCTTATGAAACAAATGCTTTCTAATCAGACTGAATTGGTTGTCTGCCCACAGTGCTCAAAGTACAGTTCCAAGAGATTGGAGCACGAAATCAACCCTTCTTTGCCTCTTTGTTCACGAACCGAACACTGAAGAGACTCCGCGAGAAGTAGCCGGCTTTAAATCACACGGATATCCTTACATTTGGTACGTTCAATTCATTATCCCCATGCTTATATTGAAAACTGTTTTCAACATATTTAGGGAACCCCTTGGATGCCGATTTGACCAGCGATTTCAGGAACACAGTAATTCATCATGCCACTCAAAAAATTCTCAATTTATTGGTATCTTTGGAGACTCACATACCCGAGTCTTAACCCTTGGACTGGCAGCACGATTAGGAGGAGCTTCGGGAAATGTGCTTAAGAACATCAAGTATCACCACATCCTCAACAAGTTTTTCAGCCTGGAAGACTTGAAAGCAAATTCATCATCTGTCTTGGGATTTGAATTGTTAAACGTAGAACCAGCTGATCTAGCAATATCCGAAATCTATAAAGGACTGACAAGCACGGAGATTGAGTACAAATACTACAAGTACATCAATAGATTTATTGATACTGGCAGCTATCGTAACTGGAATGCTGCAAAATCCGTGTCTTACCCTTCAAAACCCCATTAATACATTCCTCAAACAAGTGTCTCCCGACTTTGGTATCCACTGCACTCAACGGATCATCCAACAGTAAAATATTAATGTGGAACGATATGTGGACGCTCTTGAATCAGCAACCAGCTTTCTTCATTGGATAAACTCTCGCCGGTCCTTGAAAAACAAGAAGCCAATTGAGTTTACTTGGTTAGGAAACGTTGCATTTTTCATGACTCCTGACCCTTCATATAACTTATGCTGAGAGGGTGGTTTGTCGAAAGGGGATGAGTATTATGAATTCATTTGATATCACACTTCCATGGTCTCAGAACTCTCCTGATAATGCTCATTATCACAATACTCCAGGTATGGAAACAAACGTAAAGTACTTCTTTTCTAACCAATTCCATAGCAATTGAAGCATTGGTTGACGAAGCGCTTCATAAGCTCAATATTTGCAACGTTTGAGTTTTTGGATCGTTCTCAAAAATTACTCATTATCATTACTACTTTGACAATCTGTCGGTTCTGGGATCTTTATTTTGATGGACCATAATAAAATTGAATTAACTTTATTCTTTCGATTGTTTGCTGCCGTTTTTCACGAACAACAATTGCAACTGTTGTACGGTGGTTAGTATGCTCTCACGAATTTTCAAGTTTTTGGAAACAAAATGTCGAAATCCGTTGAAGCACCCGTCTACTGACTCACTGCCATCAACGACTGCCAACCTCAGCAATCCTGCTGACGCTATATCGATGAGTGAGTAAGAAGTTGAAAACCTTGATACAGATGGGTTTACGGGCACAGAAGGTTTAACACTCTTTTCTCTTTTAAGGATGTAACAACATCGACATCATGATGAGACAGTCGAACACCGATTGCTCTTACAGAGAGTGACTCTTAACGAAATACAACGCCAAGGGTAAGGTTAATTTATTACTTCGAACTCCAACCTATCGGTTAGTATGCTCTTTTCGATTTTCCGCTTACAGCACAGCTGTAAACATCGGAACAAATCATTTTGACAAACCAAAAACTCGCCAAAACCTGCCCACAAAAAATTAAGGATACTCACCACGGCATGAAGCCGAGAACTCAGATTTCCATGTTTCTTACCTTTGTGGTCGTGGTTTTTGGGACAAAAAGTTGTATTCTCTTTTATTATTTCAAGTAGGCATGAATGTCAGCACCTGAAGTAACTACCTTGTTGAACTCATCGGAACCCACAGTATCAACAATTGTTCCTGCATTGACACCGTTGACAACTTCAACAACATAGCCCATTTCAAGCAATAGATTCAAATAATCCTTTGGATCCACATTTACATTCAGCATATTTTCTGGAAAGAACTCTGAAAATATGTGAGTCGGTGGATTCAATTTGAAAATCTCTTTGACGGGTTGTAAAGCAAAGTACTCGTATCCTTCGATATCAATCTTTATCAGGAATGGCTGGATATTATAGGCCTCCAGGTACTTGTCAAGTCGGTGTACTTTGATTGTCTGAGCGGGTGGACATGCCGCCTGTTCATGGACGGTGGCATGTCCGCGATTTCCAAACGATTCACTGATACACGTTGTATTTGAGTGCGCCCCAAGCCCGAAGTTATTTAAGTGCACTTTAGTAAACTGATTAGCAGCCTGTGCATAAAAGTTAGCGACATTTCAATTCATGTCCAACATACCACAGAACAAGCCAAGAGTTCAAAAGTAGCTCGGTAAGGTTCAAACGCATGAACTTCGAAGCCTTCGTTTGCAAAAAAGACAGTATGCAACCCAATGTTTGCACCAATATCCAACACAACTGCCCCAGGATGTCCCTTCAAAACGAGTAGCATTAACTTCCTCAGATCTGCTTCAAAGAAACCCGAAGCAGTTGGGTCGTCGATACTTCGAATAATTGTTCCAGATACAATAGTGTCCTCCACTTCTTCATACGTAAACATTGTTATTTGAGGCTGTACTTTTACAGTGACTGATTTCTTTGGGCTGCAGTCGATTGAAGAAACGTTTCTTGCCCACCACGCATTTGAAGTCTCAAACTCCTGGCGTTGGTCCAATCTTTGCCAAGCCACTGCTTTACCGAATGAACTCGGCATTTTCAACGGCATGAACAGAATGTACACTAATGCAAGGGCAACAAGTGGAAACATCTGCCTTCGGGAGAAGATAACTGCACTAGTGATTAAGCCGCCTTTACCGCGAACGGACATGTTGCTTATTTTTTTTTAAGTTTGTCGTTGATGAATTAGGAGGGGCGGGAAAGTTGCTCTTTTATCCATGTGTGTTGATGGTGGTGGCGGGAATTCAAGGCGGGAATTTAGACAAGTCTCCAAGATGCTCCAAGATTTTGAGAATCCCTCGGTGCAACGGGCAATTTTTCAATTAAGTGATCGAACAGCCAGCAGCTCTGGCTATTCATTCAGCTGTGAACGTTAAACGATCTCGCACAAGTATGGAGGATGTCGAGAGTTCTGCGAGTACCTTCAAAAAAGCCCCGTATTTTGTACTACAACGGACGTGGGGCATGTCGGGATAATATTGCCCACGTCACTGAACGGCTTAATCTCACCTTAACAACATTCCATTCTCGGTTTTTTGGAGAGTATGGAATGCAGGAAAATCGTGCTAATGAACTGATTGATGCTGGAATCACTCGCGTATTTTGTTCCTCCGCCGACGTTATTGTTGTGGCAGCGAAACTAACATCATTTATTCATATGGAAACCGGAAAAAAACGCAGATGGGAGACATTTACTTCAATCCCTATTGCATGAGAAAGAATCTGAACGATGCAACTACATGCTTTTCTTTCAACCCTGGCAAACGATTTCCCTTGTGAACCATTGGCATCTGTTGATGGATTACTACGATCCCGAGATTGCACCCTATGTCTACTACTTTTCGTCTTTTGAGGAATTGAAAGCCATGCTCACTAACGATAAGAATTGGGATCCAAAGAATGTGCGTGTCGAAGCACCGAAGGCCTACAAGAAAATTATTGCCAAGACGTTGCGTGGATGGGCAGATTTATTTGGAGAAATGGGATATGAAGTGACTGTTGATGGTGAAAAGCATATTCAACGCAGCGGTGAGCCTGCATTCCGAGCAGACTTTTATGATAAAACTTCCAAGAGACCCACAACTGAAGAAGAATGGGAGACTGCGTACAGAAAACTGCAGGAATGGAAAAATTCAAAACTGTAGATTATTTTACATACTGACAGGCGTGTATACTGCTGATAAATAAAAAATATTTGACGACCTTTTCAGGTTACGAACGAAGGAGTGTCACGCTTGGGCCATGTTTCAATCAGTCAGCTCCAATCATGGCACTCATCCATTGGAAATTTGCAAGTCACTGAAAATTTAAGAAAAATCACGGCGAACAAAGAAAGCAATGGACGACGAACCGGCTCACGCGGATGTCGACGGGATCTGGACGCCGATGCCCGACCCAGCAGCGGCAGCGGCAGCGGCAGCGACAGGGCGCGCAGCCTCGGACGGGGCGCGCGGCGGCAGACGCCCGCGCAGCAGCGGCGGCGGGGCGGTCGGGCTGGCGAATGCGCACGCGGTCGATGCGATCGCCGTGCTGCGCTTCGACGCGGCGGCGCTCGGACTGCCGGGCTTCGTGGCGCTGGACGCCGGCGACGGTGCGTCTTCTGTCTTTTCCGAGCCAACCAACAAACTCAAACAACCAACTTGCACGTCAATTAAACACTCCAGCCGTTGTCGTCGTCGAACGCTTCTGTCGCGCCGGAAAGCCGCTGTGGTTCCGCGGCTATGTCTTTTCGTCGGCCCACTCGGCGCCCTTGGCCGCAAACAAATACTCGCTCGGCGTCTTTCCCGCCTCTCACGTTGTCCTGTCGAACAAGAAGAGCAAGCTGGTCGTGTCTGCCACATCTGTCGCAAATGCATCTGGAAGGGCCCCTGTTGGTCAGAAATCTGGGAGTGTTCAAAATATCTCAGTAACAGTGGCAACAGCAAATTCTGATGTTCCCGCTGCAGATGGTGAGCCAAATAATCATTTTAACAATCTTTGGAAATTGACCGTCTTTTCTGTAGGGGTGTCAGTCCTGTCAGTTAGCACTCCAGCTCCTACACACAGAATCCCTGCGCCAAGCTACCCAAAGTATGACACTGTTTTTGGCTCGCGTGAGCCATTGGTTGATGATTTGTCAGCAACACTTGTGGAGTGGGCTGGTCTTCTCAAGAAACATCTTGCAGCTCAAGACTATAACCTATACAACACCATTATCAACCTCTCTCAGCGTCTCTACAAGGGTCGGAACCAGCTTCTAGCTTCCGCTTTATCTCGTGAACGTCTGATCAAAGTGCGAAACCAACTTGTCGATATTATGGAATTCGGAAATCACATTCAAGGTCTCGAAATCGTCATTCGCCATCGATCCCGTGGCTTCCTCTTGGGAGAAAAGAGCTCTTCATCAATTGTTCGAGTGTTTCGTTCTCATTTTGAAAGTTATGAGCGGCTGCGATTGAGTGAGAAATCGATCAGTGCATTTACGAAACTACATGACAAGATATCCATGGACAGGTTCACCCTTTCGTTGAATCCTCTAACAACGTCTCCGGATGCAACATACATTAACGCAAATGCAAATGCGAGCATTGAAGAACTCACCAAGAGTGCAACCCAAATGTTTCTCAAATCAGTTGAACTCCCTCATTCTCTTCAAAGTACTCGGAAAAGAAACGAAGCTGTTCAGACATACTATGTCCATTTTGAATTGAGCGCGTGTTTTGCGCAGATCTGTCTTGCTGGTGAACATGCCGATCTCGCCTTCTCCCTCTATGACAAGAATAAGCAAAAAGCTGTCAGTGAGGACTTTGTGGTTCGTATTGACTACAATGGTATGCCAGTGAGTATGGACATGGATAATCGCTTGCGGCTCAAGACTGTGTTTTGCGAAGTCAGCGATCCGGACAGTGCGCTAGATGGGGAAGAAACTGGATTATGCCTGGTGGTTCGAATTGTGAGAGTTGGGAGGATGAATGCAAGTGATAGGGAAGAGCGCGGTGGGGGTATACCTGAATATCGTTTTTCGTCGAAACGCGCAAGCAATGAGAGCATGAAACAGACTCCATTTCCCTTGTCTAATAGGCGATCGTCGAGCAGTGAATCGTTGCTCGGCAAGCCGTCTATTAGCAAAAGAAACAGTAGTGCTGAAAGTGTTGTTAGCATCAGTGATAGTTTGGGATTAAGAAGGCCTTTTGCGGTTGGTGTTTTGGACATGGGTGGTATTTGGAACAATGCTAGAAAGTTGGGATTTGCAGACACAAACGCAGTTTTGGAAAGCTCGGTAGCCGCTGCAAATGTCTCGGAAAGTGAAGTGGACCGAAGTCTAATGGAAGGAGCGGAGTACACTATTCAACTCCACACGCCAATTTCAGAATCCAGCTTTCCTGGTCTGCCTGATCAGATACTGAAACAGCAAGAAACTTCCTCAAGCCATGAAAACATCAAGGTTATTTTGAACATGAGTGCTCATACATGCTCTGTTACCGAACCAGTCCCGGTTTCGCTCGCTAAAGTGGGTTACACTCAGCGGCTTGGCTTCCCAGAACGTATCCACCCTCATGATGCTAGAAACAGTGTATATATCACCCTCCATTCCGGTGAATTTGTTCCTCGCACCACAACTTTTGCTCAACGGAATGTTCAAGTTGTGGTTCAAGTTCGTACAACCGACGGTGTATTCATTGAAAACTGTATATCTCGGGGGTTCAGTGCTATGGAAAGCACCTATGAATCGGTTGTTTACTACCACTCTAATACTCCCAATTGGTCCGAAACTATTCGAATTGACCTTGAACCTCAAATGCTGGAACAAGCGCATGTGTTTATTCTGTTTCGCCAATGCACTTCTGCTCAAGACAAAGGCGAGCGCGGGCTATTTGCTTTTGCCTTTTTGCCTTTTGTTCGTGGAGATTACACTGTACTCAAAGACGAAGTCCACAACCTCTGCCTCTACAAGTACGACAAGAATATGGTTCACGCAGCTGATTATTTGAAGTGGAGTGCTGCCACCGAAATGAGTAAATCAGCGCCACAGTTGCGAGACAAGATGACCATTCGAACTTCCCTGTGTAGCACTCTCATGACACAAAGCACAGGGGTTTTGAATTTGCTGCACTGGCATCACGCCATCTTGCACTTCAAAGTACCTGTAGCTTTCGTCATCACTCAGTTTAGAAACACTGTCCCATCCTTGGAAATTGTCAAATTTTTGCACGGGATCCTGGATGCCTTGGTTGAAATTTTGGACAGTCCGACGACTGAACCTGAAATTGAATTGTCAGAAGTTGTGTTTGATGCCATGATTTATGTTTTCGGCATTATAATCCAACCTCGCTTCGCTGCATATGAAGCAGCACTCGAAGCCTATGTGGACAAGTTTCTGAGGAGTACAAGTTGTTGGAGAAAGATTCTTGCAGTATTCGTGAAGCTTTTGGAAGGACACACAAAGATCCAGCTTCTGTGCGATAGTATTAGGGTCTGGGGATTTTGGGCACAGGTTGTCGTGCGCAGTGGATTGATGGATCAGAAGTTGGCTCGGAATGCAACCGTTGGAAGCAATGTGAAGAGGGAAAAGAGCTTTAGCGACAGTTTGAGCAAAATGGTTGAATCTCTGAGTGCGTTTATGGCGATTCCCTTTGACGACGTGACGGAGGCACAGATTTTGATGTTGAGGCATTTTATGGAGTTGTTGCCATATCTGGAGCGAGTGTATGGTGTGTTTGCCTTAACCCCGATGTTAATCGGATTTGTGGACAGTGTCAATACCAAGAAGGTTTGCGGGTTTTTTTCTGTGCCATTAAGGAATTAATCTTGACATGAATTTTTTGTCAGCCAATTCTTAATACCTACAAGCTTGCCTTGGTACATTCCTTAATTCGTAGCCCTGTTTTCAACGATCAAAAGAGTCGCTTGATGCTCGTCAATGCCACGAAGCGCTGGATTCTCGAATATATCTCATTCGATCTCTTTCGTGATTTAGACTCTTCAAAAATTTCCACTTTCCGCCTGTCACTCAGTATCACAGCCGAGCTCATTGAAAAACTTCACCGGATTGGTGATCGTCTAGCCAAAGAAGTTGTCCGTGCGGGGAAGGCGGGTACCTCAGGAACTGATTTGGGAGTTCGAAACGACTTGTTGAAGGCGTGTATTGATGAAATATCTCCTCTGTTGGATCATTTCATCCGCCTGTTTGGTACATTGGCGAAACTGGTGAAGGGAACAAACTTTGATCGTTCCAATAGTGAGAAAGCCAAGATGCATGTGTTACAAACCCCATTTAGGACTGAATTGGCGGAATTGAGTTCCGTGATTCTTTCCTTTGTCCAGTTTCTACCTTCTCATGACTTATTGGCACTGTTGAAGATTGATTTGGAGTCGTATAGTGCTGTTACTAAAGGAAGTGGGATTGGGGGACTATACATTGTCATGCAAAATCTCCTCCGGGGAGAAGTATTTCCAGACAATTGGGCAAGTGCAAATATGATGATCAGCAAAGTTGGAATCAAATTGCTGAGAGTCGTAAACGACCATTTGAAGCTCCATCATTCCTCCCTGAACGGAACGCTGAGCGCACAGGTTCAGCTGTTTTTGCTGGACTACTTTAGTATCATCTTGCAGCTTTTGAACTCTCGTGCAATCGCGACAGAATATTTCAAACCGCAGCAATCGAGATTAGCTCATCGCTTGGATGCAGATGTCCGTGGTGAAGCCGGGGAGCTTTTCAGATTCGCGTGGAAAGATGTTGTTATGGCCGATGATGTGGATAAAGGAAGTATGACATTCATTCGTAGTTTGTTTGGACCCTTTTTGGAGTTGACAATGAGTCCTCATCCAAGATTGAAGTATGCTGCTATTGAGCTGCTGTTTAGGTACGTGTTGGTTTTTTTTCGGTTTTTTTGGTCATGTGGACAAAAAAAAATTTTTATTTCTTTTCATTAGTATTATTGAACTTGAATGTAAAACGAAGGGAGATTTTAATTCTCTGGAAGCAGAATGTATAGACCGCTTGGAGGGCTTAATTGTTGTTGACGGGAAAGGGGACCAGGTTTTCCGCCGCTTTTTTGTTGATGCGTTGGGGAAATATTTCACTGCTGCTGCTGTTTCGTCTGCTGTTGCAGCTTCAGGAAAGTCCGATGAGGATAGTGGGCGGAGACCGACAAGCTCCAGTACAGCGTCTATCAACACCAATATGGCGGCAATAAGCTCATTTGCCGCCAATGGAACGCGATTCCTGAAAAGCGTTGATACTGTGATGGATATTTGCATAACACTGAGGGACATTCCGTCTGATGCCCGGTTTAACGATGAACGCATTTGGATGACTCTCAAGTTGATGTATTTCTTTCGAGATATGGGCCGAAGGTAAACAATTACATTCCTGAATTTGAGTGATACTGATTTTAATATGCAGAGGACTTTATGTGCGATACATCCACAAGTTGTCAGATTTGCATTCTTCTCTTGGTAATACTGCTGAGTCTGCGTTAGCTCTGAAGCTCCATGGTGATCTGCTACCATGGTCTCACGATGAGCAGTTGGACCCGTTACCGCAGTATGGCTTCCCACACGGAAGTTCCTCATTCGAAAGAAGAGAACAAATTTGGCTGTCTTGCCTCAATGGTCTCGAGTTGACCAGCAATTGGGAACGGGCTATTGTTTTATATTGCGAACTTGGCGCACAATACGAAAAGAAGTGGTTCAATTATGGAAACTATGCGCGTATTCTGCGAAAACAAGCTGATTTAATTGAGAACATCATGAATAAGGAACGGTATTTCCCAACTTATTATCGAGTTGGGTTTTATGGGCGGGGACACTTGAGCTATTTGCAAGGAAAGCAATTTATTTACAAGTAAGTCTTTATTTCTGTAGTATTTGTGCTATCAAAATTGATTTTTTTGAATTCCAGGGGTCGCGAATGGGAAAAACTGGCTTCATTCTGTGAAAGCATCTTGAACAAATTTGTCGGCTCTCAATTGCTACGGTCTAATGCGCCCCCTACCGATGAAATTATTAATGGAAAAGGAAGTTGGATTCAGATAACTTCAGTCAACCCAGAGATTGATCGCCAACGGTGGGCAGATGGTGATATCAACTCAGCTTGGTATAACTGGGAATATGACTCGGAGCGTTTTTCTGAAATCGCAACAAGTACTCGCATCGGTGATGGGATCGACTCGGTCAATGATGGTGTTGACAGCGCATTAGTTAGCTTATCGGGCATTTCTCATCGCAAGAGTGTAGCTTTAACGCCAGAGAATACAAACTACATCAAGTGCTTGATTGAACCAGATTTGGACCCCGATACGGAGAGTTCAATATCCAAAGCAACGGTGGTTTTGGACTCGATTCCTGCGCCAGTGAGGGCGTACTACTCCAGCAACGAAATCAACGCTTTCAGTTACTCACGCCCATTCCGTCGAGCACAAGAAGATAGTGTATCTATTCTCAGTACAACAACGGCAGATCCTGCCAAAGATTTGATTGATCTGTGGACTGAAAAGACGCTCTTCTTGACGACAGACACCTTTCCATGTCTTTCGCAGCGTAGTCAAGTGATCAAGTCTTTTACAATCCAACTTTCACCAATCGAGAATGCCATTATCGCCATGAAAACTAAGACTCGTCAGCTGCATGGTTTCTTGAAGCAGTTTGAGCAGGCGGAAAGCGTTGAATCCCAAAACATCAACACATTTTCTTTGGCTTTGAACGGAGCCATCGATGCCCCGATAAATGGAGGCATTCCTATGTATCGCAGAGCCTTTTTGAGTGAGACTGCTGGTCCTTATCCGACACAGCATGTCAAAATGCTCTCGTCCTCGATACAAAGTCAAATTGAAGTCTTGCATCGTTGTTTGGCGGTTCACGGGCGTTTGATTGGTCCACAAATGCGGCCACTTCATGACAGTTTGGTGTCAGTATTCTACAAGAACTTTGAAAAAGAGATCGGAAAGCTGGATTTGCCAACTATAGTTTCTCTTGCGCCTCATTCCATTCACCAAAGCTCGGCATCTGTGATTGATGAGAAAGCAACTCTTCGAAGAACACCTTCCTCTGCATTCATATCACGTAAAACGGCCGAAGCTGTTCCACCACCTACTCCTCAATCTGTCAATGGAGGCTCCTTGTCGTATGGTACTGTAATCAACACGTTTCCCGGTTCCTTGTCGTCCGCGTCATCATCAATGATGGAACCGACACCACTGACGGCACCTCTATCGCCAATGAATTTGGCACTTATGAATCCATCCGTTTCCGAGCAGCACAGCGCTATATCATCGACTGCAAGAAAACAAAGTATGGGTTCAAAGTTACGTGGCTTGTTTAAAGCACCAAAGTAACAACGAAATAAACTTTAATGATTTGATTTCTGCTTCTATGATCTGTCCCACCCATCGTCAACATTGTTTGTATTATTCGATGGTTCGTACAATGGATTTTCGTGAAGATTTGATGGTCCATTGTATAATGGATTTTGGTCAGCAACACCCTGCAAAAAGCTGTTATTTAAACTTCGAAAACCAAAAAAAAAAAAAAAATAAAAAAAAAAAAAAAAAAAAAAAAAATACCAGCATAGCATCGGATTGATTAACATCCATCATAGATGCACCAAGGCTCTTCCTACTGTACATAAATAATCCTGCAGCCGCTCCAACTGCTGCCAAACCTCCCACTACAGAACCGATAATGGTAGTTTTCGGAGATGGGGTAGTGGCATCCGAGGGGCTGGGAGTTGCCGTTGGGGTCTCCAGTCCATCAGTAACTCCGAACTTGATGAGGCCTGAACCTGTCGTCGTGGTTTGTGAACTTGTTGATTCAACGGACAGAGCTGACGTAAAGCTATTAAGGAAGTCAGTTGTAAATGTAACCATCTGATATGTCGTCGTAGAGGAGGATGTTGCTTTTGTTGAAGTGGTGGTGGTTTTAGTAGTTGTACTGGTGGTGGTGGTGGTGGTGGTAGTTGCGGTGGTGATTGAGGTAGTGGTACTTGACGTTGTTTCAGTTGTAGTGGATGTGCTAGTTGAAGTTGAGGTTGTATAAGTCGTTGAGGTGCTAGTGGATGATGTGACTGTAGTTGCTGTTGAGGTTGAGGTTGTATCAGTAGTTGAAGTGCTAGTTGATGACGTGCTTGTAGTTGCCGTGGATGTTGACGATGTTGCTGTGGTCGAGGAAGAAGTTGTTGATAGAGGCGTCGTACTTCGCGTAAAAGTGGTCCTTGTGGTAGCGATCGTTGATGTTTTTGAAGTTGAAGTCGTCCTTGAAGACGTACTTGACGTGGATGTGGAAGAACTTGTAGTTGATGTCCTCGTGCTGGTAGTTGTGGAAGTTGACGTGCTTGATGTTGAAGAAGTGCCTTTTGTTGTACTTGAAGAAGTTGAAAACGTTGATGTTGATGTGGATGTGGATGTTGTTTGTGTGTTTGTGGAAGTACTAGAAGTAGTGGCAGTTGATGATGTTGTCGACAGTATCGAAGGCGTAGAGATCTTTGAAGCCATAGATGTCATGAAAGCGTTATTTGGTGAAGAGTTTGTTGAAGTTGTTGACGATGTAGAGGAAGTTGAAGATGTTGCAAGCGATGTTGTCGTGTATGTACTTGTAGATGTTGTGAAAGTACTAGAAGTCGTCGAACTTCTTGATGTTCTTGCCGATGTAATTGTGGTTGCAGTTGCAGTCCCTTTAGTTGATGTTGAAGAGCTTATTAAGGCAAATGCGGTTTTTGTACTTGTCGATGTTGAGGTTGTCGTGGTTGTTGTTTTTGTACTTGTGGATATGCTGAAAGTACTAGAAGTGGATGAAGTTGACGTTGTTGTCGTTTGTGTGGATGTGCTTGTCGATGTAGTGGAAGTTGACGAACTGGTCGACAACGTGGATGTGGTTGTCTTTGTACTTGTCGATGTGCTGGAAGTAGATGAGGTAGACGTGGTTGTCGTTTCTGTGCTTGTAGATGTAGTGGTCGAAGTTGACGTGGACGAAGTTGTCGTTGTTGTTGTCTCCGTGTTAGTAGATGTTGTGGAAGTTGACGAAGTGGTCGATGACTTGGATGACGTAGATGTGGTTGTCAATGATGTAGTGGAAGTGCTGGAAGTGTATGTCGTTGTTGTCTCTGTAGATGTTGTGGAAGTCAAAGTGGTTGTGGTTGTTGTCATCGGTGCTTGTCGATGTCGTAGAAGTCGATGTAGACGACGTGGACGTGGTTGTTGTCTCGGTGCTTGTCGATGTCGTGGAAGTCGATGTAGACGACGTGGATGTGGTTGTTGTCTCGGTGCTTGTCGATGTCGTGGAAGTCGATGTAGACGACGTGGATGTGGTTGTTGTCTCGGTGCTTGTCGATGTCGTGGAAGTCGATGTAGACGACGTGGACGTGGTTGTTGTCTCTGTGCTTGTGGATGTCGTGGATGTACTAGAAGTTGAAGATGAGGTTGTTGTACTGGTTGTTGTCTCGGTGCTTGTCGATGTCGTAGAAGTCGATGTAGACGACGTGGATGTGGTTGTTGTCTCCGTGCTTGTCGATGTCGTGGAAGTCGATGTAGACGACGTGGACGTGGTTGTTGTCTCTGTGCTTGTGGATGTCGTGGATGTACTAGAAGTTGAAGATGAGGTTGTTGTACTGGTTGTTGTCTCGGTGCTTGTCGATGTCGTAGAAGTCGATGTAGACGACGTGGATGTGGTTGTTGTCTCCGTGCTTGTCGATGTCGTGGAAGTCGATGTAGACGACGTGGACGTGGTTGTTGTCTCTGTGCTTGTGGATGTCGTAGATGTACTAGAAGTTGAAGATGAGGTTGTTGTACTGGTGGTTGTAGAAGTGGTTGTGGAAGATGAAGTTGAAGATGTCGTGGTAGATGTGCTGGTTGTTACTGTACTTGTGGAAGATGTACTGCTACTGCTTGTGGACGACGTCGTTGAACTTGAAGTCGATGTCGAGGTACTCGAAGTTGACGTTGTACTTGTTGATGATGTCGATGTGGTTGTCGTTGTAGTCAATGATGTAGATGTTGTACTGGTGCTTGTGGAAGTAGTTGTGGTCGAGGTCGATGTTGACGTTGATGTCGATTCTGTGGTGCTAGTGGAAGTAGTCTCGGTGGTAGTGGAAGTAGTCGACTGTTGATAACATATCTTGTTACCTTGCTTTCAAAAGGAAGATCCACTTACTGTGCTGTCTGTGACGAAAACGCTCACGCAGTTCAAAACCAAATTCGTTATCTCCACGTACATGTTCTGTAAAATGCTAGGCCCTGTAGTTGGTGCAATGATATCCTGTATACGATACACTCGCATTGATCCCCCTTTGGAAAGAACTTGAGCTTGCAAAGATGATCCCAAGAGATTCTCATTCAAGATTTGAAGTGTTTCTGAAGGGTTGAAGTTATCGAAAGTAGCTGATTGGGACTGAAGGTTTGGATCGCCATACTACAAAAAACCAAAAAAAAAAAAAAAAAAAAAAAAAAAAAAAAAAAAAAAAAAATCAGATAAAAAAATGAAGTCAAATCACTATGCACCTGTACGATTGCGGTGTGCGCATGATTGACGTCAGACTGATTTGGGGCATTCGCAGTGAACCACGCATTATTCGAATCATACGTTGATTGTGGACCAGCAGTATTTGCATTGAAATCCGATTTCATCAAGAGAGATATGGATGTGTTTGTTGAGATAATCAGATTGGCAGTCACTAGAATTTCCAAAGTGTATGCCTCTTCCAAAACTAGTGGTTGTGACGAATTTCTGAATTTAGCGGGTTAGATGCGATACAAAGTATAAAACGAAAAGGAACCTGTAGTAATTCTGATTCCAGAATATTCTGGGTTGAAAAGGTGGTTCAATATTGGAACCTGAACAACCCCATGTGTACCCACTAGGACACAACCCATTGCCTTGGTTGGGCATCATATATGAACTATAGCAAAAAAATTAGAATTACTATTGAACCGCCAATGTTATAATGTGCTTACTTTAAGAAGGGAATATCGGAATCCTCATCTGTGGCCATAATTATCTGTCTTTGGGCTTCTGATCGCCAGCTAACGGTACACCCAACACCACTGTATGGACTTACACATGATTTGTTCATGTCAGTGCCGTTGTTTGCTTGTAAGGTCATTCGAACAGCCTCGAGGCCGGCTTCCCAACCTGATCGCTTGCAGCCAACTCGTTGGAGTGCTGCCTTCGCGTCGCCGGCACTGGACTATGAATGAAAATAGTCGGTTTTTTCATTAGTTTGATCATTCATGCTTGATTGATGCCATAGGGAAGTACAGATACTGACAGTGAACGGGAGGAGAATACTCGGAAGGCCCCCAAACCCCACAACAGCAAATCTCGCACTTATATTCTTTGCATTGATTTGATCCACAAATAAGGACAATGTGGAGGCGCTGGATTCAAATAATCGATTACTATTCCTGGAACGCGTCCCAAACCAGCCAGTTACATTTGGGTGTTGTAGCCACACATACTCCCGGATCCATCAATTAGAAAGAGAAAATCAGCTGGAACGGATTGCGTTTGATTCGAGCATACGGTTATGTAGCTTGCTACGGCTAGGTGGGATAGATAAAGGACCCTGAGAAGAAGACTCGGCATCTGTTCAGAGGGATTTTAAGAATTCTCCAGTTTGTCAAAAAATAATCAAAGCGCCGAGTGAGCGACGGAACTCAAAAAAAAAAAAAAAATCGATCACCATATTTAATTGTGCGCAATTTGATTTATTTCGTTTGTTTGAATCCCATTTTTATTTTTCGTCACAGTCATCTCCCACTCCAATCCTCCAATTCTATGTCAATATTGTGGTCTGGAGGCTGATACAATGGATTCTCGTGTGCCAGCATCTGTGGGGTAAAAAGCGGATTGTGTGCTGCTTTCACCATTAAATCTTCTGATTGATGAACGTCCACCATAGAAGCGTCAAGAGATTTCCTTCGATACATAAACAAGCCAGCGGCTGCGCCAACAGCCGCCAAGCCACCGACCACTGAGCTAATACTTGTACTTGATGTAGTTTTGGGGGCTGTTTCAGATTCTTTTTCGTTATTGAGTTGGTCGTTTGGTGCGGCCTCGGTGTTTGCAAAATTAGCCAACAAGGACTCAGTGGACAAGGGGATAGCTGCTGTTTTGGAACTTTTATCAATTGATCCTGAAGGAGTTTTTCTGCTTTTGGTACTTTTCGTGGGATTCTATGTATTTTTTTTTTTTTTTTTGGGGGGGGGGGGGGGGGGGGGGGTGTTCGTCATAAAAAACAAAATCCATAATAAAATATTCCGAAACTTACTTTACTAGTTACACTGGTAGATACATAAGAGTTATAAGCGACCTCGATATTGTTTTGTTCCATTGATGATATCGTTGGCAAAGTTGCTGTTGCCGAGGTAGCTGTGGAAGTTGTTGTTGCCGACGTTTCTATCAAGGTTGATGTCGATGATGTCGAGGTTGATGTCGATGATGTTGAAGATGATGGTGATGTAGTCGTTGTTGAAGAGGATGAATATGTTGATGTTGAAGTTGATGTTGATGTTGACATTGACGACAATGACCATGCAGTTGTTGTTGAAGAAGAAAAAAAAGAAAACCTTGACGTTTGCGACTGTGAAGAAGGAGAAGTAGCGCCAGTAGTACTAGTAGTAGCACCAGTAGTAGTAGTAGTAGTAGTAGTAGTAGTAGTAGTAGTAGTAGTAGTAGTAGTAGTAGTAGTAGTAGTAGTAGTAGTAGTAATACTGCTGGTGCTTGTGGTGCTTGTGGTGCTGATGCTGGTGGTAGTAGTTGCAGTAGTAGCAGTAGTAGTAGTGCCGGTGGTGCTGGTGGCGATGGTAGTAGTAGCAATTGAAGCGCTAGTAAAAGAAGTTGTAGAAGAAGTCGTCGACGTATCAGATGCTGTCGATGTTGAAGTAGACATTTGTGTGGATGAAAAGTTCACCGGAATGCCATCCCTCCCCATCGATTCAACAAGGGAAGTTGATATTTCCAACACAGATGCATCTATTACAGTGGTAGTAGTATCACTACTCATTCCAACTGTTGTAGAGCTATAAGTGGGACTGGAGATAAACTCGCCACCGTGAGGCAAGCTTGTGACACCAAATGTAAGGGAACCCGTCAAAAGACTTTCAATCAAAAATTCATTTGCAAGTGTAGTACCAGTACTAGTGGTAGTAGTCGCAGATGAAACTATGAAATCATTGTTTGAGGCTTTGGCTCTGATTTCTGGGGATGTGGGAGATGAGGATGAGCTTAGCAATCTAGTTGCTGATGTGGCGGGCATTGTTGACGATTTGCTTGTCCAAAAAGTTGTTGTGGCTCCTGGAGTAGTAATAGATGCGGTTGAAAAAGTCAAACCATCAGCGCTTGACCTTCTGTTATATTGCGATACTGCACTGAACGTGATAGTTCTAGTTGTCTCCTGGCCTTGAGTAGCAATATAAGTTGAAGTTAAGGTTGTTGTAGTCGATGTTGCTGTCGTTGATGTAGTAGTGGCAGTTGCTGTTGTTTTTGTTGTCAGTGTGGTTGTGCTTGTGGTTGCCGTCGTTGTTGTTGTTGATGCTGTTGTCGTTGTCGTTGTTGAGGATGTTTCCGTCTCAGTTGTTGTAGTACTCGGCGTACTACTGCTTGTAGTTTTTGTCGTGGACGTACTACTGCTAGTTGTTGTACTTGTTGTTGACGTTAAGGACGTTGATGTTGTTGACGTTGCTGTTGAAGTTGTGGTGCTTGTGGAAGTTGTATCAGTAGTGGTCGTAGTAGTAGGTGTACTAGTGGTAGTACTTGTCGAAGTACTCGATGTGGACGTTGTGCCTGTAGTTGTAGTACTGGATGTCGTTTCTGTGCTAGTTGATGAAGTGGTTGTACATGTGGTTGATGATGATGTTGTCGTGGATGTAGTTTCTGTTTCTGATGTTGTTGTCGTGCTCGATGTGCTTGTAACGCTCGTCGTTGATGAAGTAGTGGTACTTGTTTCTGTCGTGGATGTCGTAGTAGTGCTTGTACTGCTAGTTTCTGTACTGGTTGATGAGGTGGTAGTCGTTGAACTCGTTTCTGTGGATGTGGATGTCGTTGATGTCTCAGTTGTTGTTGTTGCTGATGTTGTTGTGCTACTTGTGGTTGATGTTTCTGTACTAGTTGAAGTAGTTGAAGTAGTTGTTTCGGTTGTGCTGGTGCTCGTTGTATCTGTTGTCGTTGATGAAGTACTCGTTGTTTCCGTTGTGCTGGTACTTGTTGTTTCAGTTGTCGTGGAAGACGTGCTTGTTGTTTCAGTTGTCGTCGTCGAAGAAGTACTCGTTGTTTCCGTAGTTGTTGTGTCTGTTGAAGTAGTGGTCGAAGTGCTGGTTGTTTCAGTTGATGTCGTAGTTGACGATGTACTTGTCTCAGTCGAAGATGTTGTTGAAGTTGAAGTGGTGTCAGTCGTACTTGTAGTTGTACCTGTTGAGGAAGTACTTGTGGTTGAAGCAGTTGTTGAAGCCGCCGTTATCGGTACCGCTGAAGCGTTTGAATAAGTGCAGTTCTGTATAAGAGTTTCAATTGCATTATATACGTGATTCAAAATTTCTGGCCCCGTGATTGGATCCACAAGTTGTTGAATTTGGTAAACGCGCATAATCCCTCCATTAGCAAGTACCGACCCTTGAAGCGAAGAAGCGATCCCGCTTTTGCGCAAGTTTTCAAGTGTTGCTTCTGGATCAAAGTTGCCAAAAACAGAATCCTGAACTTGTAAATGTGGATCCCCGTACTGCGCTATTGCTGTGTGTCCGTACCCGATATTCGATTTATTTGTCTCCATTCTATTAAAGAACTTGTTGAAGGAATTATAAGTCGATTGCGGTCCATTCAAGTTTGCGTTAAAGTCGCTTTTCATTAGTAGAGACAAAGACACGCCACTATTTATGATCAATTTCGCGGTTAATTTGATCTCTTCATAGTATGGTTGCGCTAGAACAAGGGATTCTGATGAATTTCTGTGGTTCGGTTTAAATCCAAAGATCAACAAATCGACTTAAATAAAATAAATTCGCATTAACAACAACAAACCGAAAATAGTTCCAATTAAGTCCATCTTTCCAAAAATAGCTCGGAGTAAACGGTGGTTCAATCGCCATCTGCCCACATCCAAAAGCATACCCGCTTGGACAAAATGCATCACTTTGACCCGGCATCAAATATGAATTCAAAATTGGGATATCAGAGTCTTCATCCGTTGCCATAATAATATGCTTCTGCGCTCCAGGTCTCCAGTTGATTATGCAGTTTCTTCCAGTGTATGGAGCAATGCAATTTGACCGATCCATATCTGTCCCATTATTCGGCTGCAAAGTCATTCTTAACGCCTCGAGGCCTGCCTCCCACCCATCTCTCGAACATCCAACTTTGGCTAACGCGGTATTCGCGTCATCAGATATTGACTTTTTTTTTGCGATTCGAAAACCAATCAAACAAAAAAGCGTGATCAGTGATATTCACCCAAAACAAGTTTTTTTTGGGGAATATCTACCGTGAAGGGAACCAGGACACTTGGAAGACCACCGAAAGCAACAACAGCATATCTTGCATCAATATTGGTTCCATCAAGACCAGAGACAAACCGCCTCAAGCTGCTTGAAATCTGCAAATTGTACGCGCACATGCTCGAACTACCATCGAGTAAAAATAAGAAATCGGCTGGAACAATCACCGAAGTATTTGTGCACTCTTTTGTAATGAGTACGGCAGCAAGGGTTGCCTGAACGAAAAGAACTTGTAGCAGAAGTAGGATTTTCATATTTAACAACACTTTGAGAAAGTTGCAAAAAAAAAAACGGCAATCAGGAGAGAGTAACTTTCACGCGTTCATTACAACAGTCTTCAGTCTCACACATGTCTTTTTCAGATTCTCGATTTCAAACCGTGACATGAAGATACCAAATACGCCTTGCATCCCAACACCAACAAAACAAAGCCCCAATTTTTTCAGTCGCCTCATTAGGGGGACTGTTGAAAGAACCGTTTCTTTTGTGACTCCGCAATTGCCAATGTTTCCAAGAACAGGCACATTCAGCAAAGTTTCCAAATTTGGACAATACTGACACAGCTCGTCCAAAACCCGATATGTCAGATTCAAGTTTCGGAATGGAAGAGTCAATGATATAAGGTTTTTGTTGAGAGTTCGAGCAACAACGAGAAGTGACGCGTCTGTCGTTGTAGCAGCAGATCCCAGGTGCAGATGTTTCAATCGATGACACGCTTTTACAAGCAGAATAATAGCCTGATCTGTTACCTTGTGACCAAAATTGAGAAAATTAACGGGATCAGTGAAAGTTGGCAATCAAGTCATGGTTATAATAATTACTTGGGCACCATCCACCAAATCAAACTCTTCCAGTTTCAGGCAAGACTCTGTTACCGCGAAAATGGGTCCGTTTCCAACAATCGGTATTTCCAAATACTTGAGATTCGGCAGAACCTTGATTGCATCGCTCACAAGAGAATCCGTACGCTCAAATGGCATGGACGCAGACAGTCGTGAAGGTGCGACTTTAAGACGAGTTAGGTTGGAGAATCGGGAAACAAGCGGTAGAGTTGACAAAATATGACCAGTTCCATCCAACTCCAGTGTTTCAAGGCGAAGGGTAAACTCTCGATTTGTAACTGGTGGATGTTCTGCAGACTCTATTGCGTTATGCAGCGGAGGTCTATTTAGATCATTATCATAAAAGAACATCTCAATCTCTGATGGAGAAATTGTTGTGGTCATCATGTCGAGCAGAATTAGCTGAGTCAAGGAAGGATTGCATCTAATGAGGGGGGCAATGGTGGCAAGAGAGTGAAATCCCCCAACTCGTAGCAGCTCCAACTTGGATAAATGGGCACAAGCAGCTTCAATGACAATTTCAAACTCTCGACCAATTAAACACCAGTCTACGGACAAGATAGTCAAATTGGGATTCGCTTCTATGATGCGGCAAATCGCCGAAGCGGTGTTTAAGGTGTCCTCCTTATTGCTGCGATTACTTGTTCTCCCTCCATGGCTTCCTGACCATTCCAACGCAAATGTTTTGAGACGCGAACAAGATTGAGCTACAGCATCAAAGCCTCTCTCCGAGAAAAGGGGGGATGAGTGGCCCAGAGCGCGTAACCGCAAGTGTTTGAGGTGTTTGCAATGCGAAACCACTGAAATCAGACCATCATCAGTTATTCTCCCGTGTCCCAGAGCACCAGTCTTTGATGCGGCACCCATGGCCATCATTGACGGCGACGGCGGATCCTAAACACTTTGATCAGAAGTGGAAAACAAGCGAAACTTCTGCGCACCCACCGCGTTTGCCGCCGAAAACGACGCCAGCGAGATGGACTCGAGACCCGTGCATTTGCTCGAAATGACCCACAGGTCGTCGTCGCAGAACACGGACGCGTCGACCACGAGCACGCGCAGCCGCGCGCCGACGCCGGCGACGAAGCGCGCGAGGCCCAGCGCGGCGGGCGGCGGCGCCGACGCGGACGCGGACGACGACGCCGAGGACGCCGACGACGACGGCGCCGCCGCCGAAGACGCCGGCGGCGCCAGCAGCAGCAGCGCGTGCACAAACTGGCGGTAGTCGCAGTGCAGCCGCGGCGCCCGCGCAAACAGCGGCCGCAGCGCGTCCCCTGGCGAAGGACGGGTTTAGGCCACACACTCGCACACACTCCCTCTCTCACATTCGTTGACCGGAAGCGTCACTGTCCGCCACAGCTGCGCGAGCGCACTGGCGCCGAACCAGCGACTCACGAGCGCGCATTCGAGAAGATCCGGCTTGTTGTCGCCCGCTACAAACCGCATAATGTGGTCGGCAACATCGCGGGGAAGACGGAGTGTCTGTTTCTGGGTCATTTATTCTTTGGCGACCAAACACTTTTCAAATTCACGCCAATCGTACTTGGTTAACTTGTTCAGAGTAATCCTTGAAAAATAAATACCGCGATGCAAGATTCTGCTGGACGCTGCTTTTGTAGTCCAAACGTGTAGATGCTGCCTCACCTCCCCAATATTCCTCGCTGCCCACATGCTTTTTCTTCACACGGGAATAGCATGATGTTTGTATGAATACTCAACGCGTGTTTTTCTTTCCAAATGACCAACACTCCGAGCAACAAGCGTCCAGCAGTAAGTCGAGCAGCAGCGCCTTCTCCTTCGCCGCGGATGGCCAAAAAACAACGCACCAAGGAACTGGAGCCAGAGAGTGTCGAGTCCACGGCTGTTGCCATGTCTGCCGAAGAGATGGAGTTGTATGACCGACAGATCCGGCTTTGGGGTTTGGAGGCTCAGACAAAGTAAGATACTCCACCATCTTCGTGCTTGTAGAACCTCCTCCACTCACCGACTCGTAGAATGCGCACGTCGCGAATCCTTGTTGCTGGTATTTGTGGGCTCTCGAATGAAATCTGCAAAAACATTGTTCTTGCCGGCATTGGACGAGTAACACTACTTGATTCGCATATCGTTGTGGAGAGAGACTTGGGAGCACAGTTTTTTCTGACTGTGGAAGACATTGGAAAGAATGTAGGCAGAACTTCATTCTTTCCTCACCGTTGCTCACCTCTGTCCCAATTCTTGTTGCAAAGATCGCAGACGCTGTGGCTCCTCGTATCCGCAACTTGAATCCTCGTGTGAATTTGGAAGTAATGCATGAAAACGTTGAGTCTGTGTCAGATTCCTTTTTCGCAGACTTTGATTTGGTTCTTGTCGCGGGAAAAGTCCACTTTGATTCTCTCGTGAGTTGCAATCCTTTTTCGTCGTTATGGAAATTGGAAGATCATGAGGTGTTCCTTTTTTTTTTGTAATTCTTAGCTATCCTTCCCATAGGTTCGTATCAACAACGTGTGTCGCAATCAAGGGATCAGATTTATTTCTGCTGCGGTTTTTGGAACTCACGGATACATGTTTGCGGATCTTTTGAATTATGAATATGTCGAGTTGAGTGTTTTTGTTTTTTGTTTCACAAATTATTTTTTTTAAGTTTACCACCGCAGAGAACGTAGCACGACGTCAGATGGAGTTACTACTGTTAAACGAACAAAAAAAACCGAGTCATATGTCAGTCTGGAGACAGCATGCACTACCAAGTTCGACACGATGAAGGCAAGAGTCCTCAAGCGTGTATCTCCCGTCTATTTTGGACTGCAATGTGAGGGAATCTTTTCCAGAAGCGTGATTTATTATATGTTTAAATTACCATTCCTCCTTTTTTTAGTGCTTTGGGAATATGAAAGAGAACACAAGAGGCTCCCGAACCCTGACTCCGCTAACGATGCGGAGGATCTCTTGAAACTTCGTCAAAATTACATTGCCGCGACTGGAGGAGATGCCACAATATTGAAAACTCTTTTGACAGAAGATATTATCAGGTGAAAGCACTTGAAATGAATGTTGTCTTGCTTTTATTGAGAAAAAAAAAATAGAAATCTCGCCCAACAGGCTCAGCTGGAACTCAGCCCAGTATGCGCCATAGTCGGTGGAATTGTATCTCAAGACGTGCTGAATATTGTGTCTGGGAAGGAAGTGGATGTTTGTAACTTTTTCTGTTTTGGTGACACTGTGGGGGGAGTCGTGAGGGCACTTGGAAACGCTGCTGCTGCTGTGTGAAGGACCCAGAAGCCGAGAAAGGAGAAAAGTATGAGAGAGGGCGGTTTCAAGTGGCGAAGTTTGCGGTGAATCACATACCTTTTATTGACTTTATATTCGACAAATTCCTCAAAAACAAAGACAACAATGAGCACTGCAATTTCGAAGCCAGGCGTTGCACCTGGCGCCTCTACAGCGGCGTCGCTTGCGCACAAACTGCTCGCTCAGGCGGCCCTGAACTTGGACATGCGGGACGGCTCGGACGACGAAGGTGAAGACGATGCCGACGACACTGAGCATTCTCTGCTTCAGTTTGCCGATATGCAGCTTTCTCAGAAGGTAAAAATACCGGCTTCTGGCTTTGCATCGCCCTGGATCTGCTCGCTCTCTGTTAAACTCAGAAACAAACAGTCTCTCTATGTTAATCAGACGGAAGCGCAAATGGCAAAGCTATCGGCGCTGCTGACTGCCCGCATCGACCAAGGCCAAGGTGTGTGCTCCTTGTGTGTGTGGGCTTAGCCTGTGTGCTTTGTACCGTTGGGTGGCCCCAACTGGGCCACACGTTTCATGTTCATTGGTTCTGCTTTGACACTACTTGTGCCCACACTCAACTGCACGCCCATATTAACTTGTGTTTCTTCTCTTCTTGGGTTTTTTTTTCCAGGCGAAACTGTTCTTGAAATTGGTGTTGAGGATGATGGAAGTTCAATGAATCTGACCAAGTCTGAGTATGAAGAAGCCATCAGAAACCTCCGAAAATGTGCGAATGGTTTAAAATGTGACGTGACAGTGCTGTATGAAAGGCGGTCGCTGACTCTTCAACTTTCAAACAATGTGGTTCGTTTCGTTTTTCCCGCCATCTCTCTCTCTCTAGATTTTAATATGTCCTCTCAATTCAAGACTGCAAACTCGACCGCTCCTGAATCTGATAGCCCTGTCTCGGCTACAACTGTAAGACTGATTTTCTACTTTGACGTTTTTGACTTCCTGGGAATTAAACCAACAAGTTTTTTTTTAGGACCAAGTTACTTCTCCAAATGAAACTGCTGAAAAATCTCATAGCCCTCTCACTGCATCCGCTGACTCTGCCAAATCACTGTCGCCTACCATTGCGGGTGGCGATGCCATCAAGGAAAATGGATATTTCTATGCACATGTTGTCATTAGAAAACGTGCCGGACAAGTTGAAGATATGAATGAACTGAGGATAGCTGTTGTTGGAAATGTCGATGCAGGTTTGTGTCCTTGGGTGTGCCTATCTCGTTTTCCTTACCCCCCCCCCCCCCCCCCCCCCCCCCCCCCCTCGGCTTAGGAAAATCAACTCTTTTGGGAGTCCTTACCAAGAATGTGCTCGATGATGGGCGAGGAAAGGCTCGTGTCAACTTGTTTCGCCACAAGCATGAATTGGAGACTGGTAGAACTTCTTCTGTTGGACTTGAAATTATGGGTTTCACTTCGACGGGTGAGGTTGTCACCTCGGATTTAGTCCATGGGACTGTTGGAAGCAAGCAAAAGTTGACGTGGGATGATGTGACTGGGCATGCGTCAAAGGTTTTTTTCATTTTTCATTTTTTCGTCTTTTTAATTTTGTGGCTTAAAAAAATGATTTCCGAAAGGTCATATCCTTTTTTGACCTTGCTGGTCACGAAAAGTATTTGAAGACGACTGTATTTGGAATGACTGGATGCTCCCCTGACTTTGTAATGCTGATGATTGGTGCTAATGCTGGGATAATTGGAATGACGAAAGGTGATAAAAATTTTGAAGTGGGGTTTGTATCTAACGTTCCCATTCAGAGCATCTTGGGTTGGCCTTGGCATTGAACGTGCCCGTGTACATATGCATCACTAAAATTGACATGTGTCCTCCGAACGTCTTGGAGGGTACAATCAAACAGTTGACCAAAATTCTTAAAAGCAGTGGCTGCCGTAAGATTCCAATGTTTATCAAGACTGTTGGTGATGTGTTGATGACTGCTGGAAACTTTGTCTCTGAAAGGTACACCAAAAAAAAAAACGATGGTTTTCATTGCGACAACTCATTCTTACGAAAATTCGCAGAGTCTGCCCCATTTTCCAGATATCTAATTTGACTGGAGAGGGTCTTGATTTGCTTAAGCTATTCCTGAATGTGTTGCGTTCCAACAGCCAGGGTCATTACAATGCGAATGCTCCTGTTGAATATCAGATTACTGATACTTTCAGTGTTCCTGGTGTGGGAACAGTAGTGAATGGAACTCTTGTCAATGGCATTGTTCACGTTGGTGACAATCTCCTGATTGGGCCAGACAGCACGGGTCAATTTACTCCAACGATTGTTAAATCTATTCAGCGTAAGCGCGTGAATGTTCCCGTTGCATCGGCGGGACAAAGTGCATCGTTCGCATTGAAGAAAATCAAGCGCAGCAACATCCGGAAAGGAATGGTCATGTTGAGCAAAGCAGCAGATGCAAAAGCATACTTTGAGTTTGAAGCCGAGATTTTGGTATTGTACCACAGCACTACCATCAGTACAAAGTATCAGGCGATGTTGCATTGCGGTGGAGTTAGACAAACTGCCAAGATTGTTGGAATGAATCAAACTGTCTTGAGGACGGGAGATCGTGCCTTAGTTCAGTTTCGCTTTATGCGTTGTCCGGAGTACTTGAAAGTGGGAACTCGGCTGTTGTTTCGAGAGGGAAGAACAAAGGGAGTGGGGAAGGTTGTGAGACTTGGGCCAAAGGATCATCAGGAGGCAGCAAAATAATGGTTTTGTTTTTTCATAAAAAATGTATTCTGATCGAATGCCCCCCACCCGAAGGCTCGAGCCTCTCTATCTCAAGACTAGTGGTAGTGGAAGTAATGTTCCTATGGACAGCACTCCGATAATACCCCTTACAGCTCATACGAACACATCCTCCACTGCAAGATTGGAAGCGAACCCTTATTCTGCTGCAATGTGGCAAATACAGGCTCAGAATATCGCGATGCAACACAAGTTGCGGGCGGTGACGAATGCGTTGAATGTGACCAGTACTTCGTTGGAGAAGGAGCGAAGGGCTTTGACTGTCTCCAACAGTCTCTTGGAGAAGGTGCAGAGTGATTTGACTTTGGCCAAGGGTTCCTTGACAAAGGAGCAAAAACGGAGTGCAGGTTTGGAGCTGGAGATCGTTGCTCTGAAGGAACAGCTCCACAAGATGTCAAAATTGAATGCCGATCTGCAAATGCGAAGACAAACACTCCAGTTGCTTCATTTGACAAACAAAGAAACTGACGAAGAAAAGCCAAACAATCCGAAAAAGAGGAAAATCGAGGAAGAAGACCCAGCTCTCATTTCGGCCGTTAAGTGTACAGCAAAACTCTGCAAGAATGCACTCTTCAAAAATCGAGCAGCCTTGGATAAACATACTCGAAAGGTGCACGGGAAAGCATTTGACGTCGAATTCCGTGGTGGAGCCAAGGCCAGACTGAATCGCAATGAGGCTGATGGAAAACTATACTGTCCATGCAAAGAGTTCTCTCAAACGAAAATCCAGAAAGTTCGCATCCATTGCCTGCAATGTATTGGTGAAGAAGTCGTGCCATGGAACGAGATTGTCAGCTCCGAAACCGTCCCATTGAACAATCTTGACTTGATGGAGTGTGCGGGAGCGTTTCGAAAAAAGTACGAGAACCTATGTTTGTTCAAGGAGACCCCGGATACTACATGTTGGTTTAAAGAAGGGCCGGTTCGATTCTTTGTTATTCCTCAGTCGTTGTGGGTGGAGTTTTATCGATACATGGTGGCGGGAGTGCCCGGGGCTGGTTTGAAGCCGGCTTCGCCGCGATTTACCTCTTATTGCACTTTGAATGAGATTGCTTTGAGTAGTAACGAGGTGATGGGAGGATCAGTGATAGAGTTAGAAGATGGTGAACCCCTGAAGAATTTAAAAGGTCAAGACTCTGTGGTGTTGGAGCAAAGTTATTTGGGCACAGACGCTTTTAAGAGATGTGACAGTGGCTGGGATGGGAATTTAGAAGATGGTGAGATTCAAGAAGAATTGATGCCTGAGGAAAATAGTGATGTTAAAGAAAACCGGATAGAAATGGATTTAGAAAATGGGAACAGTCTGAATGATAAACTGTTAGAACAGACATTGGATGGCAAATTAAAGATTGGACAACGAGTGGATGATAGAACTCTTGAAGAAGATTTAGTGGAGGATATTCCAAGTCTAGGAATCGTTGACAACACTTCAAGTTCTGATGGGGTTGATGAGTACGAATCAGCCGTCTGTCACCAAACGTAAGTAGTCATAAGATACAACACTGAAGATTAATACTTGAGCTTAGAATCCTCTTTAAAATGATGCCTGAGTTCGATTTGATACCTTTTGAGTTGAAGATTGCTATTCAAAAAGGAATCGCGGCGTTTCTGGAAGAAGAAGAATGTCCTGTAGAAGTGGTTGAGTCAGTTGATATTCAAGATGAAGGAACTCTTGAATTTTACGCTATTCCCGAAAGTTTGGAGGGTGAATTTAAATCATGGCTGTACGTACAGTTGAGGAATTGTTTCCCAGATGCCAGTTTACATGCCCTGTAGAAGTGGTTGATTCAGTTGATATTCAAGATGAAGGAACTCTTGATTTTTATGCTATTCCCTAAAGTTTAAACGGTGAATTTAAATCGTGGCTGTCGTGTCATAAAGAAACCTTTTCGAAAGGAGAAGTCTATCAAAAGATAAAATCTTCAGCAATGGCTCCACATTCCCCTGGCCTTTTCACCACGACCAGTACTCGGGCTGCCTCGTTCAAGTTCTCAACTTCGTCGATTTTAACAAAAGCACTTTTTTATTTTCCTGAAATTTCTTGCAAAATGGGAAGAGGAAAGAGCAAGTCACCAACGAGGTCCAAGTCTCCCGCCAGAAGTGCTGGTAAGAGCGGGTTTTCGCACATTCGCGAAGAGGGTTATCGGATTGCATGCATCGGGTCTAAAGTCGTCCTTGCCAACAGCGGCTCCGCCATCCTTTTTGCTTCCAAGTATTATCGACAATCCCGGAGGTTGGGGACCTCCAGCTTCTGCAGAAGGTCTGGAAGTATTTGCGGCACTCAACCAAGTGCCATATGCGCCTTTCTCTCGATTTGATCGCATTGGCAAAGTCGTAAGTGGACGAATTTCAGTCAAATTAACGGTATGGAACGAATTTATTTAACTCCTTCTACATAGGCTGATTGGTCGGCGCCTGTTGGTCAAGCTGCGGATGGTTTGTTTGTTGCTTTTTCTTTTTTTCTTCTAAAAACTGTTGAAAAACAGAACAAACAAATCAGCGCAACACACGTAGAAACTTTGGAAATAACAATGAAGCTGTCGGCTCAGGAACTGCCTCGGCTTTTGCCTTCGCCTTTTCGAACAATGAGCTGTTGGACGAAGCTTCCTTTTCGGTGGTTGACCGTGTTCCAACAGCCGGTACTGGTGCTGTGAGAAAGCTCACCAACAAGAACTACCAAGGTTCTTACGCTCAGAAGCGCGGTGGCGGTGCTGCTCCTGCCGGAAACGTAGCTACATTTGCAAACAGGTTAGCACTGGTTTCTTCTCTTTTTTCGTGCAATTCCTTTCAATGATGACGTTTGATAACCGACACACGTTGTGGGGTCATTAATATCATATTCACACTGTCTGATTCCTTTTCTTCTAATTTCTTGCCTTTATCTCCTTTTTGCTTTTGCTTACATTTTTCTTTAGGTTGCGTGTTTTTTTTTTTTTCATCTCCTGCAAGTGATGACACACGATTGCTGACAATTCAAATTAATGGAGCTGAAATCGTATATTCACACTGTCTGATGCAGTCGGCCTCTTGTATACTTTTTTTAATTGTACTTGAAATGCTTACTCCTTGTGTTACTTTCAACGTAGATTCAAGGCCGGTGCGCAACCAGCACGAGGTGGTTACGCTCGTCGTGGTGGCTTTGGGGGTCGCTACAATGATAAAGTCACTCGTCTCCGTGACGCTTCTATTGCTGTTGGAATTGACTGGAAAGTCATGGAAGAAATTGAGTTCAACCGTTTAGGAAAACTCTACTTTGAAGTTGAGGATCCGGAAGACTTGTACGTGTATTTTTTCGAGCTCGCCTCTCTTTCTAGCACCTGATGACCTCTTAATCCGATTGCCTGACAACACATTCTGGAGTCCAATCTTTTGTATTCACACCCTGATGCTTCTTTACTTTCCCCATTTTATCTCTTGGTAATTTCTCCATATTCCGTATTTAACAATACTGCAGGTCGGCTCACGGAAAGTGCCAATTCTACGACAAGTCGTACGATCGTTTGACCACAAAAACGGAGAAGCGTCTGAACCCGACTGCGGCATCTGGCTTCACCCACACCAATCCAACCGCTTCTGCTGATCCATTGTTGCAGTCCTATGCCGACCAAACTGAAGGCCGAGTTGTCATTGCAAGTGCCGACGTAGTTGCAGCAATCATGTGTTGCGGCAAAAGTGTTTATGGATGGGATCTTGTTATTACCAAAACAGCTGATCGCATTGTTTTCGACAAGAGAGATGGCGGTTACTTTGATTTGAATACTGTGAACGAAAACGCAACGGAACCTCCTGTCGAGAACGAGACGGATACTCTCAACACACCGACGTTTCTGGCTCAAGAATCCACGCAAATTTTGCAGAACTACGCAGCGCAAGTGCTCAAGACTGACACTGAACCATTCTTGTTAAAAGAGGAATCGCCGTTTTCACCCGAAGCTGAAGCTTCTGGGGGTCTTCCACTTGCTAGTGGAATTCAACGTTACCGCAAGTGGGATTTGGGGGATGATATTTCCCTTATTGCCCGTACTACGTTGGATGCCGTTGTGGAAGGAGTCAACAATGATGACCTCTCCGATGTGTTGGAAGAGTCTGTCTTGAGTACCCCTGTTGACATTAATAATGTCTTATTCTCCACAGTGAGATGCCTGAATGAGTTTGATAGTCGTGCTGTTGGAAGTGGTGGCGCACCTGACTGGCGTGCTAAATTGGACCAGCAGCGTGGTGCAGTGATGGTGAGCGAAATCAAGAACAACGGAAACAAACTTGTTCGTTGGACTGTGGAGTCGATTCTGTCTGGTGCAGACGTCATGAAGATTGGATTTGTATCCCGTAGTAATATCAAGGATCGCACCAAGCATGGAGTTCTGGCAGGTATGACGGTGAAACCTGTTGAGTTTGCCCAGCAGATGAATTATGCTACTGGTGCCGGATGGGGTATTTTGCGTGCTATGGTTGACCTAATTTTTGGTTGGTCTGATGGTAAATACGTGATGGTGAAGGATGCAAATAAGCCTATTATTCGCTTGTACAGTGTGTCAAGTGACTTTGGTACCGTCGTCCCAAGCGGAGTGACTGAATAAAGATGAATGATGAATTATATTTTCAACGTATTTTTAACCTGAAATTGATGTTGTGGGCTTTGCTCCGCACGTTGTTGATAATTGTCCTGGTGTATTATGGCATCAAGTATGCAGTTCTGTGGTTTGCAGGGCCATTGCTGCGGCCTTTAGGGATCACGTTTGGCGATATTGGACTCCGTTCTGGGTTGACGGATGTGGAGTTTGTGCCAAAGAACACGTCGACCAAAGCTCTTTCGCTGACCTCGCTGGCCATCTCCAACATGCGCATTGCCGTTCTTTTGAGTGAGCGCAAAGTGGCGCTGCAGGTGACGGGCCTCCGCGCGCGACTGGTCAAATCCGATGTTGACCAAGTGGAGACCACAGAATCAAAGGCGCAACCTTCAATCCAGGAGACAGTCGATCGACTTATAGCGCAGTTAGTAAAAACATTCAAGAATGCGGGTCGGGCTGTGCGTGTCGTTGTTTGGGTTGGGTTGCTTGAGGTATGGTGTATTCATTGTTGAGACACAAACTCATCTTCAATGAAAAAAAGGTGTATGTTGTTGGCATAGATTTAGCTGTTGTAGATGCCACGGGGTCAGCTATCTTATCCCTTGCTGATGATGCTGTGTCCATTCATTTGAAAACGGATGTTGTGGCTGCTGAAGCAGAGGACGTGCGCCGGAATGTGGTCTTTAGAGTAGCTGTTGAAATTGCTCCGTTCTGTGTGACGACTGGGGCTGGAGCTGCCTCTGGCGGTGGTGATGTTGTGCGATTCGGAAATGAGACACGACTCACTCTTCTCTGCAACATGAACTCAAATACTCACTCGATTGATCTTTCGCTGCCTGAAATTAATATCCAGTCTGTCTACACAGTGCATGCGTGTCTTTCTCGTATGAAGGTTGCGAAAGCCACCGGAAAATCCGACAGCTTGAGTGACTTGCTGCAGGTCGAATATAATCGCAGAAAGGACTATTATATCTCCCTACTACGAAATGCATTCTTATCAACGATTCATGACTTTCATCCAACTATATCTGTGACCGTTGCCGAAGTTACTGTTGGCATGCCCAGCAAATTTCTTGATGGGTTCGATGATTTTGACTTGGAAGTTCCGGCCACTGCCGCCCGTTTAGAGGCTCTTGTGCTATCTGTAACCTTGAAAAGTAGACTTGGACTCGAGGGAGAGAGAATTCTGTGGATTGAGAGCAATATATCTGCCAAACGTCTCAACGTTGATGTGGAGTTGCGGCCTGGCCACAAAAGTAGCATAGCTTCTTTGCCAGATATTTCAATCCTATTGGAAGTTTCTGTTCCCCTCCTATCGCTTACTCAAGTCAACGTTGGCAAAATCAACCTCTCATCCAACATTTCCGCCCTCACTCTTGTGATTTCATCCAGACTATTCTTAGTTTTCACCAATTACATGGCTCGAAAAAAGGCGCTAAAGAAGCCAAGTGGTACCGCATTCGATAAGTTGCAGTTTTGGCCAAAGTTGTTTCGCCGCCACTACGTGCCCGTTATTGACGTTTCCATTGATTCACCGTTTATTGGGTTCCGTTTGGGGTCATACAATGGCTATAACGATTCGGAAGATGCTATTCTTGCTCTCTTTTGTGAAAAGGCTAGATTCCTAACGGAAACAGGCGTGTTGTCTACATCCCCTGTTCGAACGAGCTTTCATGGTCGAGAGCAAACCGGGATTTTTAAACTGCTAGAATTGCGGTTGTTTATGACTCCTCTACAGCTGGAATCGTTTGTGGTTGATCCTTATAGCCTGGATTCTCTCAGCCTACAGAGAGAGCATGCGAATCGAAATACTTTATTGTGCTTCTCTGAATCTCGATCATTAATTACAGTTGGCTTTACACGAGAGAGCCTTGATGTGAACATTGAATCAGAGTTTGCGCAATTCATTGGAGATTTTACATGCTTGTCAATACCAAGAGAATTGGACTACTTTGCTGTTGCTGCTTTTGTTGCAGGCATTATCCAAAAAGTTGCTGCTGTCAAGGCAAAGTTTCCTGTCAAAGCCCCACCATTTCCCCTTATCATCAATTTAGAACTTAAGACCCCGGAAGTCATCATCTCTGCCAGCGAAAATCAGTCGTGTGCCATGATGCTAAATGCTCTGAATGTTATTGTTACTGGCCGAATTGATCCGGATCTCAACCAAAACTTCACAATTTACGGCCAGCGGATTTCAGTGCACGCCATTACAGAGTTCCGAAAACCCATTTGCAGTTCCTCTCCCAAACTAAAGGAGCAAATTCTAAGTGCTCAGGAGATGAAGTTTAACTTCAAGAAAGTGATGAAACCAGAAGGTGTCCTCCCCGTGATAAGGGTCGTATTCCCCAACTTGGATCTTGACTTCAACTTGCGAAAGTTTTACGTTTGCTTCACATCCTACCTCCCTATTCTTAAAGTGACAAAGATTATCAACGCAAGGGATGGCGGACCGAGTGGTGTAGACATTGATGCTACCATAGGGGTTTTTAATCTTGCTGCTACATTTGTAAATGGAACTCAGCTGGATGGTATTTTGGAAGAAATTCACGGAACATTCGTGGGCAACAGCGTGGGCAATGGAAACATCAAGAGTGTGCGTTTGAGAACTTTAGATCGCCAAAGAGTTTGGCAAGAAGTTCTTGCAATTGATTCCGTCTTACTTGGGTTTGAAAAGGTATCGGAAGAAAAGATTGTGATTGTGGTAGATGGGGAAGAAGCGGTGGCGACCAATCCTTCGGGCTTCGAGTTTTCAGATTTGTTTGAGGACATGATCAACATGCAAAAGGGAATCAAGAATTTGGTATTCGAGAGAATGGGGTTGGTTTCAATGGCAAAGCTGACTGCTGGAAAGACTGTTTTCAGAAACAGTGAGATGCCAGAGTATCGGGTCAAGATTGGAAAGGTGGTTCTTAGAATCTTGGACGATCCGTTTGAATCTAAATTAGCTAGGAATTATCGCGCGAGTTTCGAGGAGCAATTTGGTCGAATTGGTAGAGATAAGGCGTTTCAAAAGAGGGCTGGGCCTATGAGAGATGAAAATAATGGAAGTTTATCTGGGTAAGTGCCACCGGCTCTTTGACTGTTGCATTATCTGACGAAGTTTTCAGCCCCATTGAAGATTCTTACTGGGCCATCCAGGAATATAACTCGAAATCATGGATTAAACGCATTTCGAAAGCAACGAAAGAGTTTCCGCCTCTTTTAAACGCAACTGTCACGAATTTAAATGTTGTAGTGACTCCTCCTACCATGCCTCTGCCTACAATTGAAGAAACTATCAATTTTATCGATCCATCGACTCCAGTCGAAATTGATTATGATGATTTGATTTGCCGCGACGTTTCAATGAGCATCTCAGAGCTGTTGCTCCAACTTCGTGACTTTCCTGTTCCATTTCTTCACGTCCCGTCCGCGCATTCTCCAACTACGTGGAAGACTGAGGGCCTTCTTATTATTGCTGACTTGTTGGCTTCGATCGAGTCCAAGCGAACTATTGAGCTCCCTTTAAGTCCAGTTAACGTACCACCTATTACAGTAACAAGAAACTTATGTCCTGTCAAGATTTATGCCCAATCTGAAACGCATATCACAGTCCCAGAAAAGCATCCCTTATTTATGGCGTGGGGAATGTGTGTTGAACCGCCGTTGGCCGATATGATCCGTGTTTTAGACACTTTCACCAAAGCTACAGTGGATCCAAGTCCTCCTGGTAAAATCAAAAACAATCTTGAAATTTTTTTAACACTCATTTTCAGTGGGGTGGTGGGACAAAACGCGTCATATGGTTCACCTTGGAAAGACAATCTTCAACATTCACAACGGCGACTTCAAACTACGTATTCTTGGTTCTATGACACCATATTACGACGCTCGGTACCACTACGGAACTGAAGGAATAGATGTCGCTTTTGGAAAAGGTGTTAGAGTCGAGTTTTCTGATAGGCCCAACGAAAACATTGTCATCGAGTCCGGTCGCTGCACCTGGAGCATTCCTAATTCGATTCATGAATCTGGCCGTATTTCTGGTGCCCATAGAGCGGAAGTGAAGGACGAAGTCTTTGCCCAGTTCGTTGGTGGTGTGAAAATCGCTGCTGGAATCCATTTTACAACATACCCTGAGAACTCTACGGAAGAAATTGAAATTTGGAAAAGTCATAGCGATGTTATTTTAAAGCTGCCTGAGTATGCACAACCAGCGTATGGGAATGTGGTTGATTCTTATTTCGGATTCCGATCGAAATGTATACATGTTGTATATGATATTCAGTCACCGCATGCCAATTTTGACTCTCAAGGAGCTTGCGCAAATTTCTTAAGGTTTGATTTAACTTCAAGCCTTTCCAATGATTTAAATGACTTGTTTCAGCTTTACAAACGAATCATTCCATCGATTCATGAAACTGATTCCTGTTTATCAGTCACCGCTTGCTATTATTCCAATTCGCCGTGGTTCTCTCTTTGAAAAGAATATCGCAGCTGACGTAGAGAAGCCAAAATTGGGCCGTTCTATAAAAACCAACCACATCAAAGGTTCCATTTTCCCTCTTATTCTGAGCTATCTATGTGAATTTGAAGACGCAGCAGGAGGCGTTGGCTTACGTTTTGGCTCTCAGGGAATGGATTTGGATTTGATTTTTGAGCAAAAGAATGTAACTATCGTGAAAGAAGGGTTTTCTGAAGCATCCAATACCACCAGATGGGTGTTGGATGAAGCCAAAGTAGAATTCACCGAAGTTGAAGGAAGAACTCTTTCTTTTGGGTCTGAACGGTTTGGTTCTGAAAATAAGTATCAAACCAATAGCGGGGGTATAGGACAGCAGATGGATATAGATTACAAAAAGTGGTTTTTGGATATTGATTATAATTATGTGACGAAGCACTTTGATATGATTTCGTTTGTGTGGTCCCCAAAGGTACTATTTATTTTTATGTATTTATTCTAAATACTCTTTCTTGTCAGATTCGGTATTTCAAGCGAAGCGAAAAGTTTGAGAGTGAACATAAAATTCGAACAGAGGCGGAGCTCCACAAGGACCAGATCAAGTTGTATCAGAAACGGGTCGACGACTTGCTCTACATTATTACACAATACATCAATCATCAAAAGGCACTGACAGATAAAAGAGAAATAATGCATGATGACAGTGTTCAAGGGGTTGGTTGGAACAATTGGTACATATGTGTCTAACAAGAAGGTATTTAGGAAATTGACTTGATCACTTCCAAACTGGAATCCTTGTTTGAAAAAAAGAATACGATTGAAAGACATATTCGGAATTCGGTCAAGAATGTGAAAGGTGTGTGATTTTTGTTCAGCACATCACATTTGTTTTGGTTTGACTGTTTGCTGTTTGAAAGATTTTGAATCAACGAAAGCTGAAACGGAATACTTGCTCGGAAGCCAGACCAAAGACTCCATGTTTGACCATCATTATGGTAAGAAGAACTTATAATTTCACTTCGTTTTTCTGATCCTTGATGCAGTCATGCACAACATTAGATTCTTGTGGAAAAAGGATGTTCGCAATATTTGCTTGAGATTCTTTGCGCTCCTCGCACGTGATTCAGCTCTTTCCTACTGCCTATCAAACGCTGCGTTAAAAACAGTGAAGGAACTTTTGAGTCTTTCCATTAAAGAAGGAGCGAAAAAGCAAAGCAAAGCAAACAAAAACGCAGAATCGGGATTAATGGGGGATTTTGATTCCAAGTTATCCGAAGAATTGCTGCAAGATCTACTGGCAGATCTTGACAACCCCGTCATCAATTATGAAGCAGATGATGATCCAGCAGACATCCACCACACGAACTCTGATGCTATCTCGGCTCTTGCTGATTTACTCAGCTATACTCCGTCGTCAGATCCTGTCTCTCCTGACTATGTTGCCCCAAACATGTGTGTGAATTCCAGTTACATCATTCAAGCCATCAATCCCCAAGTGAACTTTGAATCAGCACCAAAAACAAACTCAGCAGCATTTCATTCCGTTGTCGTTGTTGCTGAAACGATGCAGTTCCGATCTGTTCATATATTGGAGTCGTCCACGAACAGTTCCAATATGAACCTGGACGAAGAGCAACGTCAAAACGAAGATCTTGTGAAGGACAGACTAATTTTGAACATTCAAAATGCCCAATTTTTTACTTGTGCATTCGAGGCTGCTCAAAAGGATGTGTATGACAAGCCATTTGCGTACAACAACCGCGACAGTGTTTTAGACGATCGCAGACCAGGTGTTACGGGTCGAGTATGTACATTTTGGCCAATGTGGGTTCCAATTGAAAACGTAATGTGGAATGAGTTTGAGGTTGATCAATGTCTGGAAAGGGTGGTGGGACGAACATCAGCTTCGGTTTATAGAGACAAACCAAATCCGCTCTACGTGCGAAGAAACGGCTCGACAACGAATGCGGATTTTACCGACAGCTATACAGTGGATTTCCCCGACTTCCGAATAGAGGTTTGGTTTTTTAGGGAGTCTCGTCCGCTTCTGATGTTATGACGCAGGCAAATTCCAAACAATTCTTTTACGTTCTGGACATTGCTACGAACTTGCTCATGTACCACGATCCCACTAGTGGAGAACGGAGCAAAAGACTCCGCAAAATGATGCTGGCTCTGGATCAAATGACTGATCTCACATTAGTATTGGATAGTGTTCTTGTTTTACAAGACAAGATTCGACAAGGAAGCCAACTCCTCAAATTTGGGCAAAAAATCCAGGATTCGCACCATCACCATCACCATCACCTAAGCCATTCAGTCACCCGTCCCTCCGTGCTGACAGAACAAGAGAGTGATCATGTTCGTGGTCGCCTCTTGCAGTTTCAGGAAGAAATGTATGTCATCATGGAAGCGTTGAAAGCACTCTCGATATTAGAGCAGAAGAAAAACTCTCTAGAAGTGGCACTCCAAGTGAATATTCACGCAAAGAACCTTGTGTGGACCATGTCTCATGAACCTGAAGACAAAGCGAGTAGAACAACTGCCCGGGATTTTCGAGATTACATGAAAGACACCAAAGAGTCTCCTTTGGCTCAATGGACACTTTCTAATACTCGATTCAGTTGGATCCAAAACGAAGATCAGTCGAGTTTGAATACCTTGGAGATTGATCATTTGCATTTGGAAAACTTGATGACATCTGTTGCTGCTTTCAAGAATATGATATCCCCGTTTGGCGATACAAAAAACATCAACTTTACACGAAACAAGATGGTTCGAGTTTATTGGAGAGAAATGGCACCGGTTGCGGGAATTCGTGTTGTGGATCACTTTGAGGTAAGCGCGTATTTCAACCCAAGTTTTAAATTTTTTGTTGCTCATTTCTCTTTCTTTGGAAGATGAACATCTATCCCTTGCTGTTACAAATAACGCGCGACACTGGAAAAGCTCTTGAAAAATACTTCTTTCCCAAAGCTCCGTCAGGAGCAGACGATGATGAGGTCACTGAGTCACCAGACAAAAAAACCGCACCTGGAGCAATCGCACCATCCCGTGTGAAGAAGGGGAGAAGTCCCCATCATACCGATGACTTTAAGGAAATGCAAACACGGGCAGCTGAGAACAGAAGTTTTGTCTACATCAAAGTCCCAACATTGCAATTGTGTTTGAGTTATAAGGTGCTGCATTTCTGCATATTAGAGTCCGAAATTTTCTAAAAAAAATTTTACCTGCTGCAGGGTGCGAAAGAAAAGAATATTGAAGATTTGAATATGTTCACATTCCTGATGCCAACAATGGAATATCGAAACAAGACATGGGCCTGGCAAGACTTCTTCAGCGCCCTGAAAAAAGGTTTTTTTTTTTGTCAACTGAATTTTTGATATTAACGCACATTTCTTGGATGCAGATGCCATCAAAGCAGTCATACACAACTCAGGTGCTCTTGTACAACAAAAGCTTTTTCAAAAGACTTCAAAAACTGTGGAAAACGACATGTTGGACAACGGTCCAATACCCCATCCTGAAAAGACGCCAGATTCTCACATTGATGACTCTAAAAAGAAGAGTCTCTTTGGTTTTGGAGGAACCAGCGCCAAAAAGAAAGCCAAGGATGACATTTCTCATTAGCCTACCACTGTATAAAAATAAAAAAAATTAGTTCTTGTTTAATATGTCCCTCTGCTTGTCTATGGGTCTTTCTACTGTACGCCCCCTTTGGCATCAACAATTTTGATGTCCAATTTGTTTTCAAAAAACTGAAATAAAATTGGCATTTAAGATTCTTTCAAATATTCATGATACAAACACTTTTTGGCATTTTATTTTTTACAAGTTTAAAAGCCATTTTTCTAATGGGGGACAAAAAAAATTTCTGACGTTGGTTGTTCAATATAGCATTCATCATTTATTAAACGATTCTATAGAAAGGAACTTATTGCAGAGACATCGGTCAAATAAATTGCTTTGTATCGCTCAAAAAGGATCATCTGCTCCTCAGTCAAGCTCCACACTAACGAGTCCGCTTGCCTGAAGCAAAAGTCTCCAAAATACTCCCCCTTGGGATCCCCGCCTTCAACCCCCAACGCCAACCTCTCAAAATCCAAAAACTCAAACACGGTTGCTTTTCGATCTTTCAACACTCCACCTCCATTCCAAAAAAACGGGTCGCCCGATTCATTCAATTGCAACAACCGAATCCCACAAACAGCGGCACGTCCTCTCACCTTTTGACTTTCTCCCACATTGTAGTAACCAAATGTACCACCAAAGTACGGGTTGAACGCGTACGGAACGCGAAGCAACTCATTAGCGAACCAGAAAGACTCCTTGTCGCCGTACGTGTTTTCATAGAGTGTTTTTTCACGTTCGATTTTCGAGTTCATTCGACATGTCAGGAGAAGTGAAAAAAGAATCCCGGGTCGGCTTTTATCAAAGACCATGAATCCGCTGTCCATTTCATGCGCGGTTTTGTCAGTCAAGTATCTGAGGGAGCGGCCTGAAGGAGACGGAGACGTCAGGAGAGACTGAAACCAGCCTGGACCCTGTGGTGTTCGGGGATCGAACATTGTTCGATCATGGTAATATAATTGACCGTGTTTTTTGAATAGATTAGAGTCTAGGACTTGGAGGGGGTTCGAGAAGAAGAGAACATCCGTGTCCATGTACATGACTGTTTTGAATGATGCAGCGAGAATGGCGAATGGTTTTAGTGACCAAGACGAGTATTCTGATGCCTCTTGTGGGAAAACTCGAAGCAGGTTGACTGTTTTTACGTTTTTGAGTTTGTTCAAGGTTTCAACCATCTTTGGACGGAGGTCGCTGTATCCAGCATAAAACACTTCGATAGGATCGTATATTCCGAATATTTGACGGAGTGATAGAATGACATGATAGGTAATGTAGAACTGACTTGTGCCGCATGTGATTGCGATCCCAAAAGAGGATTGCTCTTGTGAAGCAAATAAGGCATGCATTTCGGTAATAGATTTGAATTTGTGAGCTACAAAAGGGAATAGGGAGACAGTTTGTTTCTCGAGAATTTGGTTCAGCTGTTGTTGGGTTGTTCCTGTTGAAATGTCTGATACAAGCGAGTAGAGTTCTTTGGGATTCTCATTCAATAAGAATGATATATATGCAGCTCTTCCTCGCCTGGCCAGCTCGCTGAAGTCGGCACGGTCATAGTTTGTGTCGTTTAGGGATACGGCATAAGAATGGACAAGGGAGAAGTTTGACCTAAAAACAAAAAAAGACAGTAAGTTTCAAAAGCCCCGTCTTAACGCTAGTTTTCATTGGGGACAAACTTTGTTGGTTGCACTGTTTGTTTTGATGGATCTTGAAAATAATCCAAAAGCAGAACTTGAGCTATATCCACTTGCTGCAGTCGGTCTCCCAAATTTTCATCTTCTTTCGGATCGAAACTTATGTCCTCAACGGGGTGATCGTCAAATTCAATATTTTTGCCAGTTGATGCAGTTGTCAAGTTAGAGCGGATGCCATCATGGGCTGGACATATTCCACCATAAGTACCGCAGCCTTCTCTTGCAATGTTCTGAGGCTTCTGTAGCTGGTAAAGACCAGTTACCAAGAAGAAAAACCCCAACGCAAGAACCTTTTTGCCGTTTGAGGGTAGGTGCATAGCTGAGGCACGTCAAGGAAAAATGTTCGAGGCTTTGGCGGGAAAAGGTAGACGAGAAAACACAACGTGGATATATTTATTTCTCATCCCAAGAATTGAAACCAAAGGCTGACAGCCAATGTGTTGAAGAACAAAATACATATGTGCAGGATTCGCAGCAGCGTCAAAAAACAGACCATATGTTTAAAATGTTTTCAGAATATTGATCCCACCACTCTCTGAAAATGCATTAGAGAGCTGTTCAAACAGCCACTCTTTAAAGTCCGCCACAAGATCGAGAGGTACAAATTGATATTCAGACAGCTCTTGTTCTCCTCCAAGTTGTTCCTTCAAATACTCATGAATGCCTTTCTGGATAGCGTCTCTGTGTTCTGGGATTAAGTTGGTGTAAGATGGCATCATCTGCAGGAGTATATCAGAGGAAGCAATGCTATTTGAAGCTGAAAGATTGCGCTGATTGCTTTCTGCTGCTTCTTGCACGGCGGGTGGCTGGTTGGTGGTGGTGGTGGTCGTGTCCGTAGTGGAGGAAGCAGTGGTGGAAAACTTTCCAACCAAGATGGGTTCCATAAACTTGAAAAATTTCGATTCGAGATTGGTTGGAATTTTAAAAGATTTTCCAGCTGGCGGTTTCGGCAACTTGTTGTGATGGTGGAACATCAGCGCTCGCTTCCGTATCGTCTTGTCTGCGTGAAATTGGGGATACTTTTTGCGAAGCATATCAGACCAAGGCAGGGAAACAATTGCAGTGGTTGGTTGGCCATTGCATTTTTTCGCATGGTTCGTCATAGCTGATTGCCGGGTGGTTTTAAACTGCGTGCATGGACAGTGGATCATTCGGTCATCCGGGTTTCTTGCAAGGTCTAACGCGTTCGTTTAAAACAGAAACGAAAGAGGGAGGGGTGTGCGTGAACAACCTACGGCTTGCGATGCGCCGCGAAACGCGGGCGTGTCGACCGGGGAGCCAAGCACGGCTGCCGCTGGCGGGCTTGGCCGCGCCGCCGCGATCTCCAGGTCCCAAATGCGGTCCGACTGCGCGTCGACGCGCCGCTGCAGATCGTCGCGCGCGGCCGCCGCCGCCGCCAGCTGCGCGCGCAGATCGCCGATCGTCGTCGTCTGCGTCTGCGTCAACGTCTGCAGCGCTGCGATCTGGCCGGAATACGTCTGCACCTGGAACTCGAGAAGCTCGATAACGCGGTGCGGCTGGATGAACGACGGGGATGGTGCCATGCGCGTTTACCACCTTTATTTTTCTTTACTTCAAGCTTGGACTGCGTCGGGGAAAATGTGCGTCAATTGCTCACGCAACCACTCGTTGAAGCAAGGCAATAAATCACAAGGGATAATGTGGCTGTTTGATTGCTGCACGCGTATTCCTTCCTCTTCCAAGAACATTCGCACGCCTTCTTGAATGGCGCTTTTTTCATACTCTGTCAAGTCATTGTAAGATGGCATCATGTCTGATACTATTTTGACGCTGAATTGATGTTTGGTTGTTAGAGAGAGCGATTAAAACAGCCAAATAATATCTTTTACGAGCATATTCCAAAGAGGTGTTGCTTTTCGGAGGGATTTTCTTGTTCTTGCATTGGGTAGGATTGTTGACTTTTCTGTCCAGTTTCCTCTTCTTCGTCATGGGCATCGGCTACTTCCTCTTCATGCTCTCCTTCTTGTTGTTCTTGGCATTCCCGAATATCAATTAATTCATCAAATAAATCCTTAAAATGCAATGGCGTTCCAAGTTTTCGTCGTTTAACTTTGCTGTCTGACTGATCGAGTTCATCATTCGTCACTTCCACTGCTGACTGTTCAATTCCGATTGCACTAGTGTTTTCGCCATCACATGCACCGGGATCCACTGGTATATTATTATTTGCATTGGTTGAACAGGCCACCGACGCGCTCGAAAGCGGTTTTTGAATAACGGCTGATATCTGACTTGGCAACTTGTACCGCCTCTGACCCCCATTGCCTTCTTCTCTTCCTACTCTTCTATTTCGCTTGAGCCGTACTACTCCAGCAGAATCACTTTGGTTACACACCACGGCACTACTACTATTACCCTTCTCTCTCATGTTGTCATCACTATCGCTGTCGTCACATTTGAGATCATCATTGTCACCATCCTCGTTACTTTCATCTCCATCATCATCGCTAACATCATCATCAACGTTGTTACCACTAATACTCACAACACCACCACCACCACTGTTACTACTACTACTACTAATACCACTACCATCCCCAACACCACCACCACCACTGCCGTAGCAACGTTTCGAATGGCGTCGTAACGTGGATTCTTCAAAAGTGTTAAAGACTTGGCATGAAGGGCATTGCATCTTTCCATCTTGGCGTCTAATAACCGTTGCTGTGTATGTGTGTGTGACAAAAAAAAAAAAAAAAAAAAAAAAAAAAAAAAAAAAAAAAAAAAAAAAAAAAAAAAAACACTAACCTGTCACGGGAAGAAGACGCGACGACAACGACGACGACGACGATAGGAGAACTGAGATTTCCTCCCGATGAACCTGACACGCGTGTTTTTCTCTCTTCCCTGCATCCCTTGTAGTAACCTTGAATTTCGTGCATGTTGGAACGAGACAAAGTCTGAGGGGAATACAAGTAGTAGTCGTAGTAGTTGAGGCAGCTGCTGGAGAATCTGCACCAGTAGCAGCGTCTTCGTCGTCGTCGTCGTCGTCGTCGACGTCGTAGTCGTCGTCGCGAGCAGGAGTACGAGAAAAAGGAGAACTCCACAAAGAAGTTGCAGAAGAATAGCGAGATGCAAGATTACGTCTCGACCGTAACGTTATCGACGATGTTGATGATGGTGGTGGTGTGTTGATGATCGTACTTGTTGATGAGATGGGTGTTGCCTCGGATGGTAGGAATCGTTTGTGACCAATACTGCCGCTTTTCCTAGTGTTACTACCACTGCTACCACCAACTTTTTGTGCATCTTGCACGCCCTGAATAAAAGTCTGTTGCATCGTTCTCGTAGTGCTGAGTTTGTTTGAAAACGAAAACGCGCTCATATCTTGGACATTGTGACATTGTTGTCTTCTTGCCCTTCTTCATCAAAAGTTTGCTGTTGCAGCTGCTGCCGCTGCTGCTGCGGTTGTTGCTGCTGTGGGCGATGATGCATGTCGTTATTCAGGCCAGAGGAACAACCACGACATGTTGATTTCCTAAAGTTCAAGGTCGACGTTCGTGAATTCTGACGGTCCAATTCAGCTTGCACAGCCTTCAACTTTTCCTTTAATTCGCTGGTTTCATGCTGGTAGCGGGTCTTTGTTTGGTCGAGTTCCAATTGAAGCTTGGCAATGGTGCTCTTGCAGCCTTCCGCACCGCCGCCGCATTCGCTGCTGCGAATACGCAAACGCTCTGTGAGCACTCCAACTTGGGTTTGGAGGGTTTGCGCCTTGAATTCTAGTAATGCAATGACCTTATTTGGTTCAATCTCGTACATTGAAAGGGATTTTGTTTACGGTTCGCAAAAAAAGAATATTCTTTGAACAACTATTTTTATTTGATAGCCGTTTTTACCCTCATCAACAAGCACCCTACTAGAAAAAAGTGTGTGAGAATTCAGAAAAATAAATACTAAGAAACTAACCACGCAAAAAAATCTCATGAAAGGCTCCTGCTTGAATACAAGAAAAATTAGAATGTTTCAACAAAATTAGAGGGATGAAAGAAAAAAATAGTGTGAGTTGAGTCAGGATTATCAAGCAATTGTCAGTGAATGAACTGAAAGACTAATCGATAAGTAGCATCATACAAGGGAAGATACGGTGGGGATATTTTGGGGGAGAACTTACTCATGCAAACATGAAGAAAAGCCGCAAGGACCTAATAGTTCAAGAAAAGGGCTATTAGTCTCATGTACATAATATGATAACAAACAGATAAGGCAAGGAGAAGTGTGTCAGAAGTAATGGGAAAATACTCAGCGATTTGCTGAAAGACTAATCGATATTACACGCATCATCCGGGGGAAAAAAGGCAAGAGGACAATTGTTAATGGCCACACTCACACTAAATATCGAAGTTACTCTTGTGCAAAGAAGCTAATGGAACGACCCATAGTTGGAGTTTGACTACGAGCCGCCGGCTCTTCGTATGTGCCATGAGGAACATTATCAACAACTGATGCAGCAGAAATTCCAAACTTTGGCATGGCTGGTGGAGACACCAGACTTTGAATCAAAGTGTTGAGTTCGGCAAAAGTGACTCCACGAGAGAATTCAGAGGCTGAAGCGGCAACGTAGTCCGAGATGACCCGATCGGCATTTTCGAAGAACGTTTTGGTACTGCAAAGAGTAGGAATAGAGTATTAGACACGTACAGCCAAGCATCACAACAAAAGAGATCGCACTCAATCGGATATGTCCCCAACACAACAGCTTTCAAATCCGTCAAAGCACTGAATTGAGCCTCTGTGAAACGCACATTGATTTGGGAAATATTAGGAAGGAGAGTGGAGAGGGCAAATGTCAGCTCCAGTGTTTTTCTTGCATTTTCACGAGCAACATTCTACAAATTATTGTTCACAGAGAGTCAGCCATTCATCACAAAAGATCTTAATTCACGGACTCACGTTCGCTTCCATTACAGAAGTAGTCACTTTAAGGGCCTCTGTCATTTTTGCCAGGTTTGCTTGTTGCTTCGATATTTTTACTTCCTATGAAAGACCAGTTGGATGCATGATGATGAGTTCACAAGCCGTCAGCAGGGAGCAATGAATGCATGCGCACCTCAATTTCGGCGGCGGCGAGGGCTTTAACAACGTCTTCGAGCTCCTTGACGGAGGCAGCGACTTCGCCCCGCTTCAGCAGGGCTTCGACCTGGTCCTTCTCCAGGTCTTTCGGCGGAAGGGCGGCGTAGGCCTCGAGCTTCGTCTACGGGCGCAAAGAAAAAGAAAAAGAGGCGTCAGTTTCAGCGAGTTTCAGCAGCCACGCACCAGTCTGTTCTTCAGGTTCCGCAGCCGCTTCGACACGGCGGCCAGACACGCGCCGCTCGCCGTCTTGCTGTCGTCGCTGCTGGCGGCGGCGGCAGCGGCAGCGGCGCCCTCGGCCTCGGCGGCGGACGCCGTCTGCGCCGTGTCGCCGGCGTCGGCGTGGGCGTCGAGCGCGGCGGCGGCGGCGTCGCTCTTCTTGGCGCGGGTGCGGCGGCGCGCGGCGGGCGCGGCGGGGGCGGCGGCGGCGGCGGCGGCGGCAAGCTCGGTCATTTTCAGAAAGAAAGTTTGACGCAAAATGAGCAGCGAGCTGCCTCTCTACAGCCCCCCCAGCAATGCCAGCTTCAGCTTCCACCTGCCGCCGCTGCCGCCGCTGGCGAACGTGTCCGCCCTGCTGCAATGCAGGGATCTGCTAGGCGACGCCGCAAACACAATACACTCGGCAAAGTTCAACAAGGCCGCCGTCTGTCGTCTGCTGACCAGAGCACACTCCATCTTGGCTTCGCTCAACGATTACGTCATTGCATCCACGAATGCGGCAAACACTAGGGATAATCTGGGGGCTGCTGCGGGAAGCGGTGGCGTGAACGGAGTGTCTGCAGCCATCCACAACCACATTGATACATTGGTGGCGATCTTGACGGGCCTCAACGGATTTCTGTCCAAGATGGTGGACTCAACTGTATGTTGCGGTTGTTTTATTTTATTCAGTAGAGACTAAGCTTCCCTGCAGTTTATGGCAACAGTCGTCAATAAGGAATTGATTGTTGGAAAACTTCTTTTGATATCCCAAGAGCTGACTACACTCGCTCAGGACCTGTCGCTTTCAATACAAATAGATTCTCGACTATGGGCAGCGGAGGACTTGGAAGATCGGAAACTGGACAACCAAGAGTTGGAACAAACCTTGCAACATTTGGTGGACAATGATTACAAGATTTTGAATGCCTTGGAGTTAAAACAGGTGGAATATGTTGAAGCTATGGAGGCTCTTCAAAAGAATCTGGCGCAACATGTCGATCAAGCTCTCGAAAAGTCTTTGGATCGCATCTTTCTCGATAGAGCATTGGCTTGCCTACGGCGAGCCACGGCAGCCACCCATCCACACTTGATCAATGATAACAATGCTTCATCATCTCGCTCCACCCCTGAATGGCTTCTTACTTCATGGGAGATTGAGCTTGGTCCTGTAATCAGCATGGGTGGGTTTGGCGAAGTTCTCAAAGGAACATGGCTTGGCCACCACCCCGTCGCTGTCAAACGGCTTCATATGAGACTGGAAACTGCGAAATTAGAGAAGGAATTTTTGCGTGAGGTCAAGACTTGGTTTCCATTGCGTCATCCCAACATTCTCCCCCTTCTTGGTGCATGCGCAAGTTCACCACGACCGTTCATGGTCTCCCCATTGATGACTCATGGTCACTCTTTGCAGTACCTGGACTGGTGTGAACGTAGTTTTGGTCCCGCGTGTGTGGAGGAACGGGGAATCAAGTTGTTGTATGAAGTATCTCTGGGATTGCAATACTTGCATACTCGGTCGGTCATTCATGGGGACTTAAAGGCAGTGAATGTTTTGATTGACGAACATTGCAATGCTTGTGTGGCGGATTTTGGGTTTGCTAGTCTGAAACAATATGCGACAAGTCGCATGACGACTACAACGGGCGGCAATAATAATTTTGGAGGCACTTTGCGATGGATGAGTCCTGAAAGATTGCAAGGCGGGAAACTGGCCCCTGCCGTGGATGTTTATGCATTTGCCATGACTTCGTATGAGGTGTTAAGTGAAGGAGAAGTTCCTCTGACAGGTATACGTTCCTACTTCTCTTCAATTATTAAATGTTACTTATATTTTGTACCGTAAATAGATACCCCGGATGGTCTCATTTACCAGCACGTTGTCCATTCCAACGTCCGACCGGAACTCCCCGAACCTTCAGCTTCCACAACATATTTCAGGACGTCGAAAGCCCTATTTTGTCTAATGGAGCAATGTTGGTCCCCAAATCCCATGGCACGGCCATCCTTTTCAACTATATCCTTACACTTGAAGAAGTTGCACTCTTTGGCCAAAAGCAAGTCAATTGATGCAATCGATGTGGATCAGCAAGAAATAGTGCATGCCATGAAAAGCTTATCCAGCGACGAATCAACAACACCCGCAACAGAGACCATGGTTACAGAGTCCATGAAATCCAGCTCTACGACGTCTGACTCATCTACATCATTAGCTTTTCAGTCTGCCAAAGAAGTGCCCGACTCTTCCTCCCATCTGATGGCACCCCTTACTAATAACATCCAACCAGCCAGAACCTTTTCAGCATCCACAACAACCAGCGGCTCAGCAGCCTCCGGTGTAACCACAAAAACGACTACAAAAATACTTCTTGCCAAAACTGGAACCCACGAATTCCATCTCCTACCAAACGTTGTGATTCAAACCATCGGGCGTGGAACCGTACACCTCACAATAAAAACACCCAAACCCCATATCACAGTCTATGCCCCCACCACCACTGTCACTACCGCCCCTCCTTCTTCTTCTGTAGCTGCCAACACACCCCCCATAACAGCACCAACCCTAATCTATGAATTGGGCACAAAAGGAATCACACCAGAAGGATCGCGGATAATCCTGGAACAAGACAGCAACACTTTATACTTTACAGTACGATTCCCTGCCGTCGGAGACCTGTTCACGAAACTAAGCCACTCGAATCTAGTCGCCAAATTGACACTCGTTGTACCACAACAACAACAACAAAAACAACAACAGCTTGATTCTCCATCTGCATCAACCACCACCAATCCCACACAAGAAACAACAACAACAACAACAACAACAACAACCAGTCCGACTTTCGAGTCTATTAAAATCGGATGCGAGGATTCACTCTTTGTGAACTGGAATGCCGAAATGTTGGAAGCCGGGTTGGTGGCGTTTTCGAATGTGATACATGTGTGTGCGAAGCGGAGTCTTGATGTAAAAGGTGTCATGAGTGGGTACCAGGAATTAGTTTTGGATTCAGAGTATGCGAATTTGGATTTCTTGTTGTTTCCTGGAGGTGGTGGTGGTACTGGTGGTGGAGGAGGAGGAGCCCGGGGTGTTGGCAGTGCTGTTGCTAGTTTGGCGACAAAGCAGATTGTGAAAGTTCGGAAGGGTGTTGTTAAAGTTGTTGTGCATGGGTTTAATGGGTTGTTTACGACGTCCGTCAAGTTTGGGAGTGTCAAGCTTTATGGGAGTAAGCGATGGAATAAGGAGACTGGGAAGAGATTTGATTGTTTGGGTTCTTTTTCTGTGTTGGATCAAGTTGGGAGGGAGGAAGGGTTGGGGGAGTTTGAAATGCTTCTTGGGAAGACTCGTGTGGATATTGAATTTGTAGAATGATGGGGGGGAAACAAAAACACACATACTTTACACATAATACCTTTTGTGTTCTTTGTTTCCTATATATTTTGTTCTTTCTTTCTTTTTTTTCTTGGACTCACATAACAATGTTTCGTCTGGCAAGATCATTGCAGCTTCCACAATGCATTCAGACAACAACAACTTTTCGACGCTTATTAAGCTATGATGCAGTACAATCTTCTTTGGAAGCACCGAAAGCAAAGGGCCGACGACCGCGAAGTGTGCGAGAGACTCCGCCAGATCCGTTTGTGGAAGAAAAGAAGCTTCTCTCCAACCAACTCGCTCAAATGCAGCAATCTATATCTGCAAAAGAAACTGCGGCTGCAGCGGAACCCGAATTGCAGAAACGCAATCGACCACGGAATCGAATCAACACGGCAAAATTACACCTTTTATCGGGCCACGACAAAATCGAACTGTTTCAGCAACTTTTGAATGGAGGTCCCAATCATTTGAATGATGCTGCAGTCTTGTACTCGTTGATTTGCAAGAATGGGATCAGCAATCGCTTGAAATACCAAGACTTTCATAATTTATTCCGGCTGCTGTGCTCACAGAAAGAAGCTAATCGGTACCCATTGCTGGTTCAGCGAGTATGGCGTGATTGGGGTCGGTATGTTTAATTTTCCCTTTCAATTTTTTTTTTTTTTTCGTTTGAATTTTGTTTTGATTTATTTTTTTCTCCTTTTTTTTTTTCAAAATTTACAGAAAGTCCCCAGAAGTCGGTATTTACAGTGTCGCCTCGTATGCTGCATACACGAAAATTATTGTAAATTGGGGAGACCGCAGACTTGCACGAAAAATATTCGCCGATATGAAACGGGATGGGATTGTCGGGCCAGATGCCATCACAGAAGCAAACGGAGGCCTCAAAATAGATACATATAACCAGCTACTACAGCTCTTCACAACCCCAGTTCGTCAACTAGACACATCCAAACTCGTTGAAGCCGCACAAGAAGTTGAAAGGAACCCAAACTCTACAAGCGACGAAATCATTCTCCAACCGCCCTACATCGAAACCAACGTACAAACCACATGGACGGATCCCATCAAACCGTCTCAACAAGATTTGTTGTTTGCTCAACAAGAACTCCTGCCTTGCGTCAATACCCTCAACACTGCCACCACAACAACCCACGTCCATATTTTAACACTCTTTGCGGGCCTCCAGGATTTGAAGGGGCTGATTTCGGCTCATGAGGCTGCGTTTGACCAAATCCAAGAAACAATATCTCAGTCGGAAGAACCCATCGAGTTTTGCCATGCATTGTTGAAAATCAATGCACATAGCATTGACTGCTTTTTAGACGCTGGATTCGCGCCCCATGCGGTCGCAGTGGTGCGGTCACTACCAAATGGCGTTATTAAATCAACTGAACGCCTTTTCTTGGTTGAGGATTCTCCGTTAGTTGGCCCAGATGGGAGTGACGGGACGAGTTCTGCCAGACTTGGGAGTCGGGGAGTTGACATGATTCGAAAAGATGCAAAGAAATTGTTGGGTGTTTGTTTGAAGGCATTAACGTGGGCAGGTCCATCGCCCGTCAAGAAGGGAGAGATTGAAGAGAAAATTAGTTTGGCCGAGTCTCTAGTTTCCAGTTTGAATGGCGTTATTGGGTGCCAGTGGGACGAGTTTTCTGTGTCCTGTTTGGTCAAGTTGTATGGGTGTGTTGATTTGTCTAAAAGTGAGGAGTGGGCGATTCGTGGTATTCTTTGGTTTGGTGATGACTTGTCTTCTGGAAAAGGTGGGGTTAGAGTGAGAACTGCGTTAGCGCAAGTGTATGCACACCGGTCAACACTTGTCCAGCTGAAGCACGAATGGGAGGAGCTGCGTGAAAAGAGTCTGCGGATCGTGGAGGAAAGAGAAGACAAGGTGGTTTTCGGCAAGGGGATGTGCATGGCGTTGTTGGACGCATTAGATACTCTTGAGATTGTTGCGGCGGAAAAGGGGTTTGAAGGCACGAAAGAGACGGATGAGCGCGAGCGGGCAGTGCGAAGGAGGTTGGGGTAAAACAAAACAAACAAAAACAAAACAAAAATCATCAAAAAAAAAGGTTGGACAAATGACTGCCGAGAAGCGCAGCCGGTCGCCCGCCAAAGACGCCAAAGAGGCTAAGGAGGTCAAAGAGCCAAAGCCCGCCAAGGAGCCCAAGGAGCCCAAGGAGCCCAAGGCCGCGAAGGACAAGGCCGCCGCCAAAGACAAAGCCGCCGCAGCCGCAGCCGCGGCGGGCGCCGACGGCGACGCGCCGGCCGCGCCGGTCAAGCGCGGACGCGGGCGGCCCCCGATGGACCCGGCGCTGCGGAAGACGAAGCCCAAGGAGCCGAGCGCGACGGGCGAGAAGCGCGGCCGCGGGCGTCCCAAGAAGGAAGTCAAGGACGGCGACGAGCCGAAGCCCAAGAAGCCCAGGGGCCGCCCCAAGAAGGAGGCCGTGGTGACGGAGGACGAGGACGACGACGAGGACGACGACGACGAGGAGGAGGAGGACGACGAGTGAACGGATTTAATAAACACGCTTAATTATACCAACTGCTGCCATGTCTGCTCTCAGCGACGTTTCGAGTGTGCACAGCATCTGCAGCCAAGGCGGTAACGCGACGGACAGCGACTGCGACAGCGAGCAGGTTCGTTGGAACTTGTGCGTGACAATCCTGGCTAACAGAACTCATCTTGTCCGAAAGGCCCTCGATCTTAAGCTTCTCGGCGCCAAAGCAACACACGCTTCTATAGCGAATCATCGTGTTTTGAAAAAGCTTCAAGCGCATTTGGGCGTAAAGATTGACAAAGTTGTTGTTGTTCGAATCGGACGTGTTTTGGACCCAGACACAAAGAAAGGAGACCCATTGTCCATTTGCCCCCGCGACAGGTAAGAAGAGCAGTCCAAGAGCTTATATATTCTCGTGTCTCACTCCCTTCCTTATAGACTTGAGTTGGCTTTTGAGATAGAGTCTATTCTTGCCGAAATCACATCCATATCATATCGCCTCGAGTATCCCGCCCTGTCTATTATTGCAAAAGATGATTCGGTGTGGAGGTATTTATGACGGGAAAACTCGACTATTGGAAGATACTATGTGACTCAATTTCATAAACAGCTACAACCCAGTATCAAAATCAACTATACTCAACTGCAATCCACAAAATATGCGGAAGATTATAAAATGTGATTCCCCGCGTTTTGATCAGTTTATGAAAGTCCTTGAAATAACACTCACCCTGTAAGTTTATTTGTGTGTTGAATTATATTGGAATTAAAGCGAACTTTGCAGACTGAGGTCTGATAAAACTGCAACAAAGAGGTATACTATTTGGAGTCCTCTTGACTTGTTTTGTACAAACGATCAACTTTTAGGGACTTATACTACCGTCACGTCAGTTTATTCAAACGCCAATCCACTGTTGACGATGCAAATATCTACACCTTCTTTCTTATTTATGTGTAACCAAAGCTTATGTCTGATGATAGATTGTCGAATCTATTGCCTGCTCCTTTTGTGTTCCCCGCCACAACCTTCACATTGTGACTATTATTTGCGTTTGATTTTATAATTTTAAAAACAATTCTTTTGAATACAGCTTGCCAGCCCGAAAGGTCTCTTCAAAGGTCCCCTGCGTTTTTATATGAAAGCCGAATTAGGAAACAACATGGATGTACCATACGCGACTAATACTGCTACTACTACTTCCACTACTACTGACTGCATTTCTGGCAGCAATGGAGGTTTAATACCTTTGGTAACGCAAATCACAGGAATCGAGTACGTTCCTGCAAAGTCCCCAAACACACTTGATATGATCCAACCAATCAAAGTCCTAGTAATTGAGAAGGAAGCCACCTTCACTGGAGTCTTGGGGGAGTTGAGCTCGAAAATAAGATATGCTGCCTGTAGTCGTCCTTTTGAAGACATGGATTTATCGGTCCACAATGAAACTGTTGGAGGGGAAGAGCAAGATTGGGTATTAATCACTGGCAAAGGGTACCCAGATAAAAATACGCATGCGTTTGTGAATTTGTTGAGTCGTGCTGAATTTCGATGGGTGGAAATCAATGAATCTAATGGACAATATGGGGGTCAACGACGAATGGGTTGGTGGTGGTCTGTGCCTGTAATGAGTCCGCCGACATTATTGGATATGATGGACGTTGTGCCAGACGCACTACTGATGTTTTCTGATAGTGACAGTGATGATGAGGATGGGATGATGGATATTGTGCCGAACAAGTCGAGTAACCTTATCGATACTCATAACAATTCCGATTCCGACACCGATTCCGATTTTGACTGTGACGGTAACTCATGGTTCGCTGCTCCTCGTTCTCTTTCCTCACAACAGTTGATTCCGATGGACCTTGTTCAATCTATCCGAGATTCACAGCACCACCTCCCTGTAAAGATTTATGGCCTTTTCGATTGCGATCCCTATGGTATCGATATTTTGATGTGTTACATGTTTGGGTCCAAGGTATTAGTTTCTCGTGAAACGCTGTTCGAGTTCTAATTTAAAGCCGTTTTAGCAAAACGCATATGAAAGCCCCTATTTAGCAACGCCATCAATGAAATGGATTGGAGTCCTTCCATCCGATATTACAAAATACAATTCAGTCATGAAGAAACCGGAAATCAGCCAAGAAAAAAGTTTTATTGCCAAACCAAGCCAAGATGGTGATGATGATGACGATGATGAAGGAGGCGCAGACGACGTAAAAGACAACGGTAAAGCACAACAGCAGCAAGAACAAAATGACCATACCCTTCAAGAACAGACGTCAACGTGTCTGTTGCGTTTGACTTTGGCCGATCGGAAAAAAGCCATGACAGTTTTGAAAAGAAGGAATATTGAGAAAGTGGTTGTGGATGGAAAGGAAGGACTTGCAAAGCGACAGGTGGAGCGAATGTTGTGGATGAGTGTTAAAGTTGAGATTCAGGCTTTACCCATTGAGTTTCTTGTTGACACATATCTTGCAGAGAAAATGTCGTTGTGATCAATAAAGAACAAATTATTTCATACTATGTTTTGGTTCTCTTGAATAGGAACTTTGAGGACCGGTAGGAGATTGCAAACTGATCAAGAAAAACAACTTGCAACTCAAGAGTTTCGTTTATTTCAGAACGAAACTCCAAAAGAAGTAAGCATAGATATCCGAATTGTTTGTAACGACTCTATTGTACGCATCAGAGCCCTCCCGTTTGTAGTCGCAGGTAATATATTTTCCGCGGCACCAGATGAACACTAAAATTTATGGACATGTACATTGCGCACGCTAGAACAAGTGCAAAAATGAGAAATACCTGCTTTGAGGAGCAAGTACTGTTTGTTTCGAAAAGAATAACGAACGTTAGAACAAACAACAAAATAAACTAAGAGCATCCAAATATACAACCTTACGATTATTATCGGCATCAGCGTGTTCGTCGCTCAAAGGGAGGCATAGGGACCAATAGCGACCTGGCAATTTAAGTTGCTTGGATAATAATCGAGACCTTCTGATCACTTATTTGTTCTTGAAATTCTTGAATTTCTTGAATAAGTATCAAATCGGAAGCCGACGACAGAAGGGAGGTTTGGCAGAAGTCGGACAGGAGCTTGACAACGTTGAGAACTTGAACGCAAGGACTGGATAATAGAGTTCTGGTCGTGAAAAGGCCAGGGTATGCGGAGCCATCGCTGAAGATTCTATCTTTTGAGATGGTTTTGTTTAAAGGGGGAAAAGCGGCTGGTGTATACTTTTCTGATCTGAAAATTGACGCGACTTTCGAAATGAAATACTTCGGAAAATTTCCCCACTTGTTCTCATGTGTTTTCGTAAATAAAAAGGGGCACTCTTTTACATTATGTGTTGATTAGATAAGTATGGTATTCAAAATTGGTTCGGGTCTTTCTTTTTCAAACAAACAGTAAGCAAAGCCATGCTCATCACAAATCCTCCTTTAACATGGCCCATTTGTACTTCAGATTCGTGGGAAAGGCAGATACCGTCTCGGAATGGCTGCCGTTAATAACAATTTTGACTGGCTGGTAATAGGACATTCACCAAGCGAAACGAAAACAATGTATGAAGGAATATGATCTTAAGTTATTTATCACGTAGTGAACCTCAATGGGTGAGGCCTGAATCTCAACTTTGATACTCATTCAATTCCAAGAAGCCCATTCGCTGGTAACGCCCATGTATTTTATATAGACGGCTGACAGCTGCGCAGATATTCTGCGAAACCAACGTAGGTATGTGTGTGCCTCTTTTTTTCAGGCCATACAACAGTCTCCAAACATGATGGGAAAACCTTACCTTCTCAACAACATGATGGTTGGTTGGTAAAGCAAGAAATATTAGATCCTTTGATCGATCAACTTCAAATGTACATATTTTATTCCGCTAATTGTTCTCGGCCGCGAATTTTACAGTCGGCCCATTGGCGGGGTTTGAAAAACAAAATTTGCACCAAAAACTTTGCCTGAAAATTTTTTTTCTGCCTGTTTGCAATAGCCTAGATTCACTCAGGCAACCAAAAACTTGCGAAAATGTAAAAAACAAAACAGCTCTAACAATGCAGAAATTTCAGGAACTCAGTCGACACTTGCTCTCTCGCTTGCGCAACGACAGACTCAAAGCTCCAAAACGGCCATTCCCTACCTTAAGGCAGCAGTCGTTATTTCGTTTCAACAACTACAGATTTATCCTGAATGTTTTTGTCGTTCTCGGCTTGGTGGCCATGCTGTATTTATGCGGACGGCAGAGCATGGCGTTTCGGTCAGATGAAGTCTTTTCAAAAAGTTTTGGTAAGGTTTATTGGACAGTGAATTTTATTTGACGTCCTTGTTGTGCATCCAAGCCCATATTGCTGCGCTGCCATTGAGTCCATCAAAGGACGTTGCTCATTTACTTAAGCCGCGTATTCTGTACTACAACAGACATTCGGCATGCCATGCCAACATGATTCAAGTCACAACCCGTCTAAATTTAACATTCACGCCTTTCAAACCCACTTTTCTCGGAGGACTCGGCATGAGAGGGGATCGCGCGAATAGTATCATCAACGATGGTTTCGTTCGAATTTTATGCTCATTGGCGGATGTTATCATTGTGGGGGATACAATGCCAGGTAAGATTCAACACCAACAGACAAAAACTCAACACATAAAACACAGATGCTCGACCCCTTATTCAATCACTAGTGCGCGAGAGTGCCGCTGAAAGGTGCCAAGCAAATATCATTCTTGAGCTAACAACCCGTTTTGACTGGGGAGTTCCTGATCGAAGAGAGTATTATAAGTTGCTTTGGAGACTTACGCACCAACCTCCAAAGAACTTGTATTGGGTCACAAATAATCCGTTTGAGCCGCTTGATATGAGTTTTGAAGCGTTCGCCAGTCCACGAATCCGCTTGTTAAGACCAAATGGGTTCAGTACACTTGAAGCACAGGTAACGTCCGTCCCCCCGACTCATTTCTTGATACTAACCTAAAAACCAATTTTAAGAATATCACGGAAGAAGACAAAAACCTGGCCTTATGCCGGGAAAAATCAGACTCGGCTATCTTTGCAATGATGCAGAAGCTGGGGATTCCGTTTAAACAGAGTGGCCATGGATACGGCGGTCCGAAAACGCTTGCCAAATACAAAGCCTTCATTGAATTTCCTTATCAAGTGTCCACGATGAAGCTGTATGAAAATCTAGCGGCTGGGGTAATCATGTTGTTGCCCTCGAAGGACTTTTTCAGAGAACTAGTTGAGGTTTGACACACTCATGATTCTCCTGTACCACAGTGTGCTCACAAATTTCTCCGGTTCCTTCTTTGTTATAATTGTAATGCAGAAAGATTTGCACGCTTTTGGACCTTGGGACAAGATATCGCGGGCTGGGGACAATTGGCACCTGTTCATGGACTACTACAGTCCCGAAATTGCTCCATATGTCTACTACTTTTCATCTTTTGAGCAGCTTAAAGCCATGCTCACCTCTGGTTCCAATTTGGATTCCAAAAATGTTCGAGTGGAAGCGCCAAAAGCCTATGAGAAGCTTGTTACCAAAATGTTGCATGGATGGGCGGATATATTTGGAGAAATGGGATATGAAGTGACAGTGGACGGCGAGAAGCACGTGCAAGGCAGCGGCTATCCTGCCTTCCAAGCAGCCATTTACGATGAAACTGCCAAAAGTCCCGTCACAGAAGGCGACTGGGAGGAAGCATGGAAAAAACTTGAAGAATGGAAGGAAATGAAAAGGAATGTACATTCTAAACGAGCGCGCATCACGAGAAGCAGGATGACTGAGATTGAGATGGATGCATACACTATCAGTTTGGAGAGAATGAGCCCGAATTCCAAGCTGTTCGCACAGTTAGATTCCCGTTTCAATGATATTGACGGGCTTTTGATTCAGTTGTGTGATTTTATGAATGGAGAGAAGGGGAAAGACGGGGCCTCGGTTTTTGGAGGCTCCTTGATTGGGATTGATGGAGTCGACGAGTTAGTAGCAAAGGGGATGAAAACGGTGTATGACTTGCTGATGTCAATTAGCCTTAATGTAACGATTGGGCCATCAAACTATGCTGCAGTCTCAAAGTTGCAGCGCGCATTTAGAATTGGACACACCATGATTACAGCAGCTTCCCAAAGAAGTCAAAGTCCCGAGAAGAACTTGGCGGATGCCTTGAAAACAGAAGAACGATTCGATTTGGAGAAGAAAATCGATCTTCTGTCGAAAGTCATTTATCCATGGGGGTTTTCGAAGCAATTTTCTGGAATGAAGGATTTGGTTGATTTCTTCACGACGCCTCGAGGTATCGTTCTGACTTTTGGCAATGGAGGATTCGAACAAGGCCTTTTGAATATCATGCACATTCGCAAGAACTTGAACTGTTCTCTGCCAGTTCAAGTATTTTATAACGGCTTGGAAGATTTGGATCAGGATAAAGTTAAGGCACTAAATCGCCTTGATGGAGTTAGTACAAAAAACTTGCAGGAAGTTTTTGGTGGACTTACAAAGGACCGGAATTATCACAGGTGTGAGGAAGTTTATTCGTTTTGGCAGTAGAACTAACATGAAGTCATGGTAGTAAACCGTTTGCCATTCTCGCGTCTTGTTTCAAGCAGATTATCTATATTGATGACGACGTCATTCTCTTTCAAAACCCTGAAAAATTGCTTGAAAATTCTAAACTTTTCCATAAGTACGGCAGTCTGCTTTTCAAGGGTCTTAGCCACGATTTTGGACATAGTAAATCGGTCCGCTGGTTAATCAAATCCCCATCGTTGGTAGCAAGTACAACGGGACGGTACTTTCGCGACATAAGCAAGGAAGAAATGGATGCATCATTGATGCTGTTCGATAAAACAAAACTGTCTGTCGTGCATGGGCTTCTCGCTGCCTGCTATTTGAATCTCAAAGCAGTTCGCGAGGGTGGGTTTGGCAAGCATCTTCAAGGTATCGAATTTTCTTGCCTTCCCGGTTTAAATCGTCTTTTTTGGCCATAGGGGATAAGGAGACATATTGGCTTGCCTTTGAACTGTTGCGAGTGCCATATAAGTTTGCTCCTGGAATTGCTGGAGCAGCAGGTTCTCTTCAAGAGAAAGACGGCAAAACAATATCCAACTCTGTTTGTGGACCGCAGTCGCATTTGGATGAATTTGGTAAGCTCTTGCATGTGAACAGCCGCAGTGGGAGATACAATCATGAGTTGGATAAATGGGCAAAGACGCTGAGCCACTATATCGTGCCACAGTCTGAGATTCCTGGAAATATTGATTCAACACATCAGCCCTGGTGTGTGACTGCGGGTGAGGGGGATTCGAAAGAGGTGTTTGAGGTTGGACAGAAGGAGAAGGAGGTGCTTTTGAAACTACGTGATCTCAGCATGGAGTTGAGACATAAAAATTGGAAGCAATATTTGGAGAACAATTTGTAGTTGATCGTCATAATTTCTAAACGACCTATTCCTGTATCAATGCTGTTGACATTTGAATATTATCGAATTATTTCGGTTGCCAAATGAGAGTCTACGACTGCGGTTTCGTTCAGTACGTGTTGGGAAGGAGACACTTCACTGATCGAGGAATTTGAAAGGTTGTTTTTTAATATATTAGTCTCACTGCCGTTGCTGAAGCCAGTGAGTAGCAATAGTGGCCGGTCTGCAATTGGATCAGCCTTTAGACCTGGAGTTGTGATTATAAGAGAGTATCTGAGATTATGAGTTGATTTTGTTGGAATTTTTGTTGGACATCAAACATGTTTGCTGGAGAAGTGACAACAGGTCTACTCGGACAACGGCAAAAACGCAACTACTGACTGCATTCATTCAGACGAACTGCAGGCTCAAATCCGCGACCTCGAACGGAAGCTGGAGCAGAAACGGCTGCAAGACCAGCTCAAAGAACTGCAAGCCAAACTCAACAACTTGAACGACGAAGAAGCCAATGGCAATGAACCGACTCCAACACTTTCAGAGACTTTTTGCTCGGCTGCCGATATTGGCATCGAGAAGAAACGCAAGATGCAACGTATGTGCTTGCTTTCTTGAAGTTGCTTTTGGCTGACACATCAGCAGATGACGAAGAATCAAAGCGTCGCGTTCGATACTCAACGACAACAGCATCAAAGATTCTAGCAACCGCATACCTTCAGCATCAATCCCATAGCCATACCGCACGGGTCCTGGTATCTGCCCCCATGCCGTCAATGACACATCACGCTATTCCAAAGAAACCAAAGTGGGAAGAGGAATCCCTTTCATCAGTCAGTGCCAATCATCATGATACTTCATACGTTGAACGTCTCAAGCAACACCAACTTGAGTTTGGAGGGCTTGATGATGTTGTTCGGACATCAAATTTTCGAGATCGCGTCAGTTCCACAGCACACCAGCCAACAGATACCCGTCCTCGTTACAGCGATGGACAAGATTCATCGGTAGAATGTTTCTCTGGTCTCAGATTAAGGTGTTTTGGTGTTTGAAAATTACGCTGCGTTGCCAGGTTTAACTTAATTTCTGTAAAGAAACCGTAAGGTGGAAAATGCCGCATTTATCCAACTTCTTCAGTCACGACAATATATCCCACTTCCGTCTCTTTCACCATCTCTTACAGATGCCGACATCCAAGGAGATTGGGTCACAGTAGCTGTCGTGATCCAAAAAACGGAAACTCGAATTTCAACAAACCAAAAGCCTTTTGTTATAATCCGCTTGGGAGACTTGAAGAGCAGCATCGTAATTAATGCGTTTCTTTTCGGAAGAGTTTTTGAAAAGTGGGGTGGAGTTGGCGGAATTGGTGTTGGGGAAGTCATTGGTGTTTTGAACCCCAAGATTTTACCTGTGACTGAGAAATCGAGCCTGATGGGAATTGATATTGATGATCCGGGAAAGCTGTTACATTTGGGAACTTCGCTAGACAGCTGCCAGTGCAAGTTTGTCTCGAAAGGAAATAACCCAAAGGAATGTACAACGATTGTCGACGGGTAATATCAGATGAACGAAAGAAGACTCGCGTTTTGGCACTTTTATTCACTCCTCTGTTTTTCGTTTTACAGGCGGAAGGGTCGGTACTGTAGTTATCACATGGAAATGTTGTTCAAGAAACGAAAGCATGCAAGATCTGAATTTTCTGGCGGGTTTGTTCTTATTTTACCCCTGACGAAGACATCACCCATAAGATTAATTCTTGCGCATAGAACCGGAACGACTCAAATTGGTTCACCGACTAAACCAAAAAAGGAGCACGCGCAGAATGAGCAAGCATCTTCGTATTTATTGAATGATGGATTCCAAGTGAGCACGTCCCTGGATGTGCGGACAAACTTGTCGGCACCTGCAGAAGGTGGCTTTAAAGGTGTGCGCCCATTGACAAAAGAGCAGTTGAGTGATGTTTTTTTTGTCAACACTTCAACTCGTTGATTTAAATGTCTTGTTTTAGGCAAGCGCAGATTCAAACAGGAGGAACTCGCGGCGATAAATATCTCCGAATTGCACGGAACTTGGAAGCCAGTACGTAATCCAAAAAAGCTATTTGTTTTGTTTTTAGTTTCTATGTTGAAACTTGTTACAGAGAAACCCGATGTTTCCAAAGTTTTCAACAAGGATGCCCTTCATCGTCTTGGATTTGATCCAACTACGGGGAAAGATGTTATTGTAGGCGGCGGTGGATCCTCCTCTCCAACAAAAGACCTCAAAAGTCGCTCAAACAGTTGTACACACTCGCCAATGAAAAAGGTTGTTGACACAGGACCATTGGTTTTGGACAAAACCCGAATCAAAGCCTGTGTTGAGAATGGTCTTGAGATTCCAAAAGAGGCGTTTGGTGGAATGGATGAGGTGGAGATTGATTTAGAATGAACTTCAATCTACTGTATAAAACCTGACAGTGTATTCTAAAAAAAAAGTTTGCCTTTGTGAATAGTACAATTTTTTTTAGTGGTTAATTCCTCACTTGATTATGTAAAGTATGTCTCTGCTGTTTCCAACCTTGCCAAGGAGCAAACCCTCCAGCTCTGTATAGATGGCAGTTTTAATTTTTCAATTCCCTCCACTCTCATCTGTAGTTCAGAAGTGCAGTTGTGAATAGTACACTTTATGAGCCAATTGAATTCATCCTTCACATCAATGAACTATCAAAGTGCGCTAGGCGCGACTAATCTCTAAGTCAATTTAAGCATTTATAGCTGATAATAAAAGTGTATTTTATTCAATACTGAAACACGCGAAACCACCAATCTATATTCCAAACACCTATAGCATGCGATCAATGAGTTATGGTTAGCAGGCAACGGTTATACATTTGGAAGTGATTGTGTGAGGTCAAGTTACTATTTTATGTGATGTGCGTTAGTTCAGAAGAATAAAAGAAAGATACATTCCTGATACCAGTTTTCCTGATAACGGGGAATCTGATAGAAATGCAAAGAAGCTTTTTCCAACGGAAATTGTGCTATCTGACCTTGCACATCTGACACAAACGTAACGCATGTCTGAAACCAAGGGCGTACAGCGCCCACCAAATCTAACAACAATCAATCTGGTCTCATTCACTGAGAGATTAGATGATATTGTTGAATATCTTGAACGCACTGGACATAGCACCAGTTTGGACTCCAGGTTCATAGTACCTGAAGTTCCAGAGCGTCCAGTTGACCTGAGAGCCACCAGACTACAACCTTTGAAAACCAAATTGGAAAACGAAGGAAGCATTGCCTTCAAGGACGCGATGGAACTGGTGGAAGAATTGACCCACCTCTTGACGTTGACTGAGATCAAGGGCGAAGGCGAATCAAAACAACCAAAGTCAATGGGCGAAGACAAAGCTGCTAAAGCTCAACAGTTTAAGCAAAAATTCGAAGACCAAGGAGAATCCTCAACCGCAAACAAAAAGGCGAAGTTGGAATGTGTCCTCTGCCCTGGAATGACGAATCACGCGACTAAGAACTGCTTTGACTATAAGAACTTGGTTGCAGCTGGGAAAACGGAACTACTTGCCAAGGCAATGGAACACGTGGTGACAAACGGTACTAAGTACAAGATTGCTCGCGAACCACCTCAGCAAGCCGTTGGATCCAAACCTACTGCGAAAAAGGCGATTGGTGCAAACAACAAAAAGGGACTGACTCCAAGACGAAGGTCTACGAGAACTTGAATGAGGCTATTGCTGTTAGTACACCAACTCAAGAAGTACTTGCAGTCACTCAAACAAATTCTTATTCAAGGAAATTCGCCAACGAACTGCCCAATCCGGAAAATCTTCTAAACAAGATTAATGAACTCTCAAGTTTATTTGGAGATTTTATGAGTGGGAAACAAGTCTGTATTGGACGCGGGTTGAAGGTCGCCAACAAAATAAAAGGAGTGTTGGACTCTGGATGCACCGCTATAATGTCCCACCTATTACAATTATTCGATTCCGAAATGTTCGAATGGACTACTGGGGAATTTGTATTCCTGGGCGATGACTCCCCAATCGAAATCGAAGGAAGAGGAACAATAGTCCTAAAGTTTGGTGAACTGGAGAAAAGATACGATGGAGCGCTATACGTACCAAAACTAGCAGATGCGTTAATTTCAATTACGCATCTCCTGAGAAACACGGACGACTTGGTAGCCTTTGACCAAGACTCTGCCTATCTGTTCCTAAAGAAAACAAACCAGGCCATTAAAATTGGTTCTAGAGTAGGAAACCTGTACTACTTGGACATCAATGAGAACTCTTCAAATGAGATGAAACAAGAACCAAAAGAAAAGGTTCAACTTGCGAAGGGAATTTCGAAAAGAATGTCATAATTATACGGATTGGCACGTCAAATTGGGACAGGCAGGAATCGAAAAGATTAAAGCAACGCTAAAGAAAGCTGGAATTCATTTCGATTTCTCAAAGGACCAAAAGAATTGTGTCCCGTGTAAAGTAATCGAGGCAAAGAGATTGTCGACCAGGGTACGCGCTGAAAGAGCCCCATATCCACTTCACACACTACAGAATGACATAGTGGAACTTCCATGTATTGGATACAATGGAGCTCGGTATTATGCGTACGTCCATTGCAGACATTCTCACTACGACTGGATTTTATTCATGACAAAAAAGTCTGATTTCCCAGCGCTCTACATCAGACACTGCAAAACTGTAGAAGTAGTATATAACCAAACAATAGTGAGGTTAGCGGGAGATCGGGGAGAATTAAAGTGTCAAGAAATTGAGGATTACTGTGCAAGCCATGAGCCAAATACAATCCAACTCTCATACTCGCCAGCAAATACTCAATCGATGAATGGGGGAGTTGAACGACCACTCGGTATTTCGAGAGAGCGAGCTTTCAAATTCCTATACGGTGCTGGACTGAGCCTCAAGTTCTTTGTCTTTGCGCTTACCTATTCAAACCATGTGGGGCAACATCTGGTCCACAGCGAAACTGGCGAAACACCAATCGAGATCATGAAAGGAAAAATACCTGATGAAAAACGATTGAAAAGGCTATACACGTTCGGGTGCCTGGCTGCCATCTTTGTCGAAAAGAAAATCAGGACCAAAATCGGAATCAAAAAGGGGCATAAATCCGAATTGGGAATATTTTTGGGATACGCGGAGAATGGGATGAGTTTAGTCTATAAGTACCGCACAAAGAGTGTACATGAGGAGTTACATGTACGATGCTTCGATACAATCCTTCCAGGAATATCATTGAAACCAAACCATCTCAACCCTTTTGTGGACCTCAACATTCGCGAGGATGACCCAGAGTGGAGTCATACAATTGAGGATGAGGAAGAGATGGGGATGCAGGATTCAGAGTCTGAATATGAGCCGCCAGCGATTGCTGACTTGTCAGATCCCGCACTGGATGACTTAGTAATTGAAGGAGAAATAACTCTAAGTGGACAAGGAGATGAGGGTAAGCTCTGATCAAGTATACCCAAAATCCCCGAAAAATAGAATATACTAAACTATACATCAATATAATCTAATTTTAGAATACCTGGTTTTACTCGATGACACACCAGAATCAGAATTAGACCAGACACCAACCCATGACGATTCTGTTGGAAATGGTAATGGTACAAAACTAGTCTCATTATAAATATAAAGGAGATATGCTAAACTTTATAAACAATAGAAGACGGGGACGAACCAGAGGATTTGGGAATGAAAGACCAATCCAGAGAAGAACCAACTGAGAACCACCTAAACAGATACAATCTTCGAGAAAGAAAAGCAAAGATTGTGAGGGGGGGACAATTGAATGAAGTTGAGGAAGGGAAAGAGTTGGCTGAATTGCTCCAACAACTTGAGGAAATCCAGCAAGTCATGAACATGATGGAAGCTATGGAATCCGAAAAAACCGATGTACTGAAAACTCCACTGGAAGATCCAGCAGAAATACACGGTTGGACTACAGACATCTCTGATGAGGAAGTAGACTTGCGATTAGGAAAACGGGCAGCAGAAATATTCTGCGAAGGCCACACCCTTTTGAGCGCGTATACGACAATGGCCATCCCGCACTACAAAGGAGTGGCATCCGGAAGGAAAATGCATCGAAATGCAGAAAAAATGGTGGAGAAGCTAAAGGTGAAGATGGAACGGAAGTATGAAGCTAAGTTAGCTGCAATGGATGCAAAACTCCACCGCATCAACAAAGCAAGTCATACAACGGAACCAATAAGCTGGGATGCTGTTGATGCTGCCGAAGACGATCCAGAATTTCAGTGGATTCGGGAAGCTGCGAAAAGAGCAACAAAAAGATCAGGGAAACCTAAGTTGAGCGTCAACTGGGCGGACGCGGTGGACAAAGCCGAATCATCAGAGAAAATTCATATCTCGGATGCTCCACCAGTACCGAAATCAGTTCGGGAAGCTATCGAAGGAAAATTCTACAAGTATTTCCTGCGAGCGATGCTTCTAGAAATGGAATCTCTGACAAACCACAATGTCTATGAGAAAACCCAACTACCCACCGGAAGGAAAGCAATTTCCTCGAAATGGGTTTACGACTACAAAATTGACCCACTTGGATTCATTACGAGATTCAAAGCAAGACTAGTAGCAGTTGGGAGTAGCCAAGTGGAAGGACGCGATTATCTGGAAACCCACTCACCTGTCGTAAAAGGAAAAGTAATCCGAATACTCCTCGTGATGAGTGCTATGCTGGGGCTTCGGATAGACCAAATCGACGTCAACACAGCCTTCCTATATGGAAACCTGACTGAAACAAACTACATGAAACTCCCAAAATTATTCGAAGAGACGGACGAAAGTGGGGAGCCGCTGGTCGGAAAACTGCTGAAATCGCTCTACGGATTACACCAAGCTGGACGTGAATGGTTTCATGTGTTGAGAGAATACTTTGTGAAAGACGGGTTTACTCAACTGAAATCCGACTCATGTACCTTTGTGAAAGTTGACAAAGCAAGCGGGAGATTGATAATTGTTGTCTGTTATGTGGATGATATCCTAATCGTGTGCGATTCACAAGATGTGATAAATCAGGTTAAGGAGAACATCAAGAAAACATTCAACATCAAGGACCTGGGTGCTGCTCAATGGATTCTGAAAATTCAAGTTGAAAGACGGAAAGAAGGAATCTGGTTTGGACAGGTCAACTACACTATTCAGTTGCTGAAGGAATACGGGTTTTGGGATTTGGATTCAAAGGAATATGAAACTCCTATGGCCACTGACTGGAAACACGATCCAAATCAAAAGCTATTGAGCCCTGACGAACACGAAGAGTATCGCTCCAAAGTTGCAAAACTTCTGTATTTGTCAGTAAACACAAGACCTGACGTCTCAAACGCAGTCTCTACTCTAGGCCAGTTTCAACAGAAACCTACAGTGGAAGAGATGAGAGTGATCAATCGGGTATTAAAATATCTACGAGGTACTTACGACTTGGGTCTGTTCTACAAAAATGGAGCTGCCGAAGAAATAGTAGTGTACGCCAGTGATGAAGACGCATTAAAAGCGATGCGCCCGATGGAAATACCTGAGGGAATGGAACCGGAGCTGTTAACTGACGCGAGTTATGGAATGGAGACGGATTCAAAATCGCGTAGCGGATATGTGTTCTTTGTTTTTGGATGCCCAGTTGTCTGGTATTCAAAGAAACAACCTACTACAGCACTATCGTCCACTGAAGCGGAGGTATTAGCATTGGTAGAAGGAATTAAGGAAGCAATATGGATGAAGCATTTCCTGGAAGAAATTGGGTTTGACGTGAAGGATCCAATGGTTACTCACCAGGATAATCAATCAGTCATAGCAATTGCTGCGAATCCTGTTCATCACGCTCGGATAAAACACATGGAAATCAAAACGCATTTTATTCGAGAGCACATTGATTCCAAATTGGTAAAATTGGTTTATTGTCCAACTGAGTTGATGATTGCGGATATTTTGACAAAGGCACTGCCAGCTCCCCAACACAAGAAACTTGTTAGTCTGATGGGAATGCTTAGATTGTCTGAATTAAAATAAATAATAAAGTAGGATATATAGTTTCCGGTTATTTTAAGTTCTAATACTTATATAATTTTTTTCTATATTGAAGTATTGTTTGGTTCGATTCCAAAACGCGCACGGTGTGATGGTTCACTGGTACTTACCTACAGATTAATAGATTCTTGAAATTTCTCAAAAATAAGGAATTATCAACTTGATCATGCTCAAATTGAGAGGGGGTATCAAAGTGCGCTAGGCGCGACTAATCTCTAAGTCAATTTAAGCATTTATAGCTGATAATAAAAGTGTATTTTATTCAATACTGAAACACGCGAAACCACCAATCTATATTCCAAACACCTATAGCATGCGATCAATGAGTTATGGTTAGCAGGCAACGGTTATACGTTTGGAAGTGATTGTGTGAGGTCAAGTTACTATTTTATGTGATGTGCGTTAGTTCAGAAGAATAAAAGAAAGATACATTCCTGATACCAGTTTTCCTGATAACGGGGAATCTGATAGAAATGCAAAGAAGCTTTTTCCAACAGAAATTGTGCTATCTGACCGTAGCGGCAGAAAAGTGATTGCCAGCAGAAGATTGACTGTTGCCAGCAATGGCCAGGTCACTTCCGCAATTTCTTGAAGACCATTGCCACCATTGCCAGCATTTTTGAAATTGCTATTGGCTGTTTTGGTTTGTTGTGATCCCCTGCCAATCATTTTAACCAAGGTTAGCAATATCAACTAGAAGAGAGTGGATCACGAGTTGGTTGTTGACTTATCACAATGTGCCAGTGATTGCGGCTTTCTTTCTTTGTGTTGGAATCCATTAGCGGCATTTGTTCAAGATCAACCTTTGGCGATAAGACCAGACAATGACTTCGATTGTCCGGGAAAGGGAGGGGTTTGTCGGTCTACTTGCGATGTTTCAGAGAAACTTTCGACCCCGTGTTTTGTAAACAATAAACACGCTCTTTTACTTTATTTAAGAACACAACGTTGGATTAGCGCAGGCAAATCCTGACACTTTGTTTAGCAGCTTGCTGGAGGTGTTTGAGCATTCTTTGTGTTGCCAGCGGCTATTTTTACTCAACACGTTTTTTTTTTTGATTTTTTTTTGATTGGAACAGAAATGATGAGCAAGATAAATACTAAGTTTTCAACAGAATAAAACTGCTTTTATGTGCAATGGCTACAATGAAACATGGGAAACCCAACCGCTACAAGCCCTGCTGCTGCTTGTGCATACAAGCAAACTGTTTCATAATAGTTTTCTTTTCTGAGTCATTTCAAAATGATAGTGAACAAATTCTAGGCATATATTTGCATCTTGACATCCATCTTTTTACCATACCATCAAAGAGCTTCATCTTAGACGCTTGAGTGACACATGCTTTCTTGTGATGTTGTTGTGGTGAGGGCAATGAAGCGATAATAAGGTTTAGGGTTAGGGTTTTAAGCCTTTATTGGCTAACAACACATAGAAACTGAACATGTGTAGGCGTGAAGCACCCACAGCATTGACAGCCCTAAAGTTGTGCAGCCAAAACAGGAAGACAAGAAGATTTGGAGAAGCTGAGGGCAATAGACCAATGGTGATAAGAGCGTTCATGGACAGAGGTTTTGTGGCCAGCACTCTTTGCAAGGCGGGGAACTCTCTAATGTAGAGTTCCCAAGCTTCAGAAGACCAATGACTTTGAACTTTGATAGTGTTTGTGGAGCAACCCTGAAGGGCCAGGTATTTAGCGCCTCCCGCTTGAAGGCCAAGAAGACCACTCAAAATTAAAAGGAGCCAAGATCTGGTCGGAATAAAGCCATTTTCTTTGAGTAGAAGGACGTCAAAGTCCAGGGAGTGTTTTAAAGCTTGAGATGCGATGTTAACTTTTGCAATGGCAATGGGGTCAATGCTTCATCCACAAACAGCAACCCCAGGCTTCCCACTACTGTGAGACCTTTTCCTCTCTGATCAGGCTTATGGACACGTAGGCCATATGAAATGAATTCTGTTCTGTTGGCAATCAGTAGAGTGTCGAGGAGAGTTTAATGCGTTTCCAGGGGCATACCATGCTGGGATCATCATAGTCCAAGAATTTGGCGAGTCTGTGCAAGGCCAAGAAATCCAAGAGGGGCATGAATTTGAAAAGAGTTTTGCTTTAACTTGACAATGAATGGGATAAGTCAGGATTCCCTCTCTTTTTTCTCTGGAGCAAAAATGATACAGTTGCTCCAACAAGAGTGCAGAACTTACAAACCACGCCCTCAGCACTTCACCATGGCATCTATCAGCAACATATGTAGGTTTTAGTGAGAAAAGTTGTCTCAGATTTGTTGTTTCAATAATAGTCAGATGGAAATGGTCAAAGTAAGACAACCATCACTGCAAGCATCTATAAAATTTCAAGAGTCTTATAAAATGAAAATAATTCCATTTATTGGCATTAACTTGGCATTAAGTTCTTCACCAATTTCAGAGTTGATGTAGATGTCCTCCTCTTGTTCAACTCATATTTTCCCCCCTTTGGCAGTCTCTTTGGTCCATTGAGCCCATTTAAATTTGCTGTAGATTGGTTGGTTTGCATGCTGAAGCCAGAAGAAGCAACAGCAAGGCCATTGCTTTGTTTTCTGGCAGTCTGTCTTCATTGGCGCCTGCCTTCTTTTGACACCAGTGCATGAAGACGAAGATTCCACAGGCTGTGCAGGGTGTTGTTAGGTAAAAATTGAGGATGGGCAGTGCATTCTGGTTGTCACAGACATTTGTTGTAAGAAGAAGTTGAGAGCAATTTCCAGCGTTTGTCCCTTTTCTAAGTGGCTGTATGAATGAAATCCAGACTGTTGAAGGTAGATAACCTTTATTGATATACAAGCTTAGAATTCGAGACACATCAACGTCAAGGTTATTACGTAAGAAAACACAAGAATACTCTAAGTCTACCCAAGCTTCAGTTCCATCTTTGTAACCGTAAACCACTGGAGACAAGTGTATTAGTAATCAAGACGCGAGGTGGGAAAAGGGGACAAAATGGAATATAAAAGTGAAACAACCTGAATCAGGGTTTAAAAGGAGGTGTAAGCTCTAATAATAAACAACTGATAGTTCCCAGATATGTATTACAACTCACCTCCAGTGCAGACCAAAGGACCTGAAGACGCAGGGTCCAACACAGACTGCATTATGCAGAGCTTTTGTTTTCTTTTTTAGGGTATAAATGACAGTTACTATGACGTGTGGTTGTCAATAAATCTCATGTGTGTACACATGAAAAGAGGCTCTTAATCCATACACACAACATCCTAACTTTATCTAGTGAACTAAATTGTATGCAAACTATAATAAACATAATAGTTTTGTTAAATTGACACAATGTGTACTCTAATATACACATCTGGATTCTAAGGTTGGTAAGTGGTCAGCTTTCCTTGGAAACAAGAAAGCCAGACGTACAACTTTGGAAGAAAGACTGAAATACCTCAAATGCGTGTTTCAGACTAACTCCGGGTTTATAAGAAAAGTGTTGGAGCTAAAACAAAGATAGAATGCTATACACACTGACCACTCACCGTGATCTTTGACAATAAAACCACAAATAACTATTTTTTCGAGAATTTACACCCACTTACTGTTATTTTACTTCTTGAATGTTGGGTGTTTGTTTCTTATCTACATTTGCGCACAGGCAACCGTGACTGTCCCACTCCAGTGAAAAGAGCTAAATGGATCCAGTGGGATATCAATAATAGTGACCATGTGTTTGAAGATGGTGGTGGGGATAGTGAATCAAGCAAGAGCAATAACGAAAGCTCAGACACAGAAGACTCCCATCAAAGCAGCAACAATGAAATTGACAAAGATCTGCTTGGTGACTTGGCCGTTGAAGAATCAAGTGACCAGACTCACGCTGCCCCTGTCTCATCAGCTACTCTTGCTGCAGCAGCCAACACCACTGCCGCTACTCCATTAAGGTCTCTTGATCATGCTGGATCTGTCGCTGAAGTCCGCGGACCCTCTAGAAGTCTTCAAATCATGGCTGTGGATGAGATTGATGGAGAGAGGACACACTTGTATGAAAGTCCACCCAAGACAACAATTCAACCACCACTGTGTTTGAAACAGAAGACACCAAAGGATGATAAGAAACAAAAAGTAGCGCAAAAGAACAAGGAGAAGGGGCAAAAGGTACGCAGCAGAGTCGGTTCCCTGCCATCAATGTCATCATTGCCATTCAGCAGTCCCACCCTCTCAAACACCACGCGTCAACGTATTTCTATTGATAGTGCATTAAAAAAAGTGAATATCTTTAAAACTCCGACGCGTGCAACCACAACAAACAAACCATACCACCGAATGCAGCAGACAAACAAAAATCCCTACAACGGGGGTCCTCGCGCGTCTGCCGCTGCTGTCCACAGTGGGTGGGATGACGTGGCGGCAGCGGAGCGCGCAGGGGCCGGGCGAAGCTCTGGATCTGGATCTGGATCATGGGCGATCATTGAAGTAAGTACTCACTACTACAGTACTTGCCACACTCTTAACTGTAGGAAAAGCAGCGATGAGCAGCGCCGGATTGATAGGCGCCTGACTGGATCTTGATCTGGAGCAGAACCTGAACTATGGATTTTTGGAAAAGGGGCGGAGAGGGGGCAGCCAAAACGGGGCCCCCGGCTATGCATGATGCATATGCCCCGTCAACGTCAGTGCCAAGAGGTGATTGCTGGCGGGATCTGTGGGGGGGGGGGGGGGGGGGGGGGGGGGGGCGCTCTAGCTGAAAATGCTGCTTAAGACTCATACATCTCTGTAGGGCTTGCTTTCAAGTCTGGGGCCACTTGTATTTCTTTGGCAAGGGCAGGGGTTGAAAAGGTGGCAGGAATCAAGTCTGGAATGGGTCTAACAAAAATTGACACTCAACTTGATGAAATCCGTTTCACTGGAGGAACTATGCAAATCTTATTGCCCGGAGAATTTTCATGTTTTCAATGCTAATTAGGCACCGTTTTCCAAAGAGCAACGTAAAGAGAAGAGCATAGCTTCTGCTAGGAAATGGGTGGAAGTCTGTTGCAAAATCCCCCAAATGCATTTTAACACCATCATCCACAACAGCACCAACCACAGCAGAAATATCATCAACAACCACCACAGCTTCAGCAGCACCTTGTAGACCAACTTTGAGAAAAATGCAAGAGTCTGTTTTGGAGGCTGTGGAATCTGTGAGCCAGAGAAGGGATCCACAGAACAAAAATGCTGTTACTGAGACACTCTCTGATGTGAGAGCATTGTTGACTTCTTTGTTAATCAGTCTACTGCCACAGCAGCTGTCCCAAATGAGATGTTGTATGATCTTCAAGCCAAGTAACATGGTCTGTTGTCAGCGTTGGAAAAATTGGGTCTGTCTGAATAATCTGGATCAGGACCATCATCTTGCCTATCATCTTGGTCAAGACTATAACGGTTCTCTAGTTCGGCATTGTCTAAGAATATTGATGTTGCTCAAACTGATAAAAAATTGATAAAATTAATAAATTAATAATATAACCTGTTGATTTGCGGCGAGCTAATGTAAGCTTTATGTGGTTAATTGTTTGTCAGGAGACAAGTTGTTGTCTTTTTCCCTGCCACAGACTCCGCTTTTATAGCGTTTTACTGTTGCTTTAGTCTTTTACATGGTCCCATTGAGACCTGTTGAGGTTGAAAACCTCGTATCCCATTTGCCCATTGACGCGGTGCATCAACTTGACATGGCTATTTCCAATTGGGGGAAATTAGTAAAGGGGAAATTTATCGCCGTCTGACGGCGTTAATACTCAATAATAAAGGTTACATTTACAAAATGTCTTCATCTTTCTACATGTGAGCAGCTGATAAAACCACATGCCGCCAAGGTCCAAAAGCATAACCCATCTCTGGTTAAGGCGTCCCTTAATCTCGGCAGCGCACGGCCAATGTATTATTGTGTTTTGGTTTGGAAAGCATGCAGGAAAGATGGACTTGGTGAAGCGGTCAAGGAGCTGGCTTCGAGAGCGTTATGCCCCAGGTTCGAATCACAGAAACTCCTTTTATTCTAACAATAAAGATTCGGGTTGAATTATTCAATCCGTACAACTTATAGTTTATTTCTAATCTCTGTTAAGTAGTGCAAGTGATATTGTATCTTTTATGCGTAATACTCAACATAACCTTTTCCGTTTTGTGTGTGACGTTGGCCCGGAGAAAACTTGGAAGTCGACTTGTATGTTTTTGCGACGCTTCATTTCTTTGTTGTATCAAAGGTGGAAGATTGGCCAAGATCACTTGACAAACATTGCATCTCCATCCACCTTTGAATTCACTCCAAACCTGCATTTTCTTCTTGTGTGACACTGATGTTAGAACACGGTGTAACAGGTGCTCCAAAAGGGCTTACCAGGTGCTTTATGGTGGTGCTTAATGGTTGTGTTTTAGCATCGGCTTTTTTTATTTTTTGCTCAGTTTTTTTTCACTTAAATATTTTTTTCTCTAAAATGCCGCCAAAGTTCTCCCTCTCCTCCCTACCTGTCCTGAACATTGTAGAGTTGTGCATTGACTGGCTTGAGGTAAAGTATTTTGTTTTTTCTGCCACCGAAATAGACGTCTATTGTTTCCTCTTTTGTTTTTGGAAAAAAAAAAGAGGTTCCCAACCTCTATTTCTTGCTCTATTTTTCTACCACCTCTATTGTTTTGACAAAATATTCAAAGCAAGACATGACAACACCAACAGAAATGGCAGCCATCACTGGTGTTGCTTGTTGCAACAACTATTGCAGCTTTGGTCAGTTCGGCTGCAGCGTTTGTCACTGTTGTCGCTGCAACATCTGATGGCCGTTCGTTTCGCAGTCCGTCAGTGCATGCCAGAACTGCTCCAGAAAGCGTATGGAACTCAGTTAAAGGAAAGACGGAGTATGACGAGATGTGGTTCAAACAGAAGTTCAGAGTAAACAAGTCTTCATTCTACAAGATGGCAGAAATGCTTGAGCTCGAATAGGCCCGCAGTTCATCCACCCCTCCACCATAACGCCCGATACAACATTATTGATCGATTTGCATTGACTCTTCATTACTTAACTCATCCTGGCACTTTGGATGAGTCGGCTTCTTTGTTTGGCATGAGCAAGTCAACTGCCTCTCGATCTGTTTGGCAAATCACAAAAGTCATCAACACTCGAATGAAATCAGCTTTTGTTTGTCTTCCAAACTCTGCAGAAGAGTGGATCAAGCTAAAGGAGGGATTCGAGGAGTTTGCTGGATTTCCAAACACATACCTTGCCATTGATGGATCATTGTTTCCAATTGAGAGACCTCATGACTTTGAAGGGTGGTATTGCCGCCACTTCTTTCCAGCTTTCAACGTTCAGATTGTCATGGACCACACGATGTTGATTCGCTCGTACGATATTCGACCTGGAAGTAATAATGACAAGCTCATCTACAATATGAGCAAATTTTCAAGAACAATAATCGACATATTGCCACAAAATGGTCATTTGGTGGCTGATTCTGGGTATGCGCTGTTCAAGCATGTGATGATTCCGTATGAAATTAAACAAGCCATGCCACGCGATCAACGGCGATACAACCAGAAACATTCCGCTACTCGTAGAGTTGTAGAAATTGGGATTGGACGGTTGAAAGGACGTTTTCGACGGTTTCAACGTCCATTGGACCAGAAGCAGCAACAAAGGGAGGAAAATGGGAGAGATGCAACTGAACAGCAAGCGGAAATTATTGAGTCAGCAATAATTCTGCATAACATAATGATTCTTCTTGGTGATGATACAGTGTTGGATGTATTTCAGGAGTCGTGGAAAGAAGCCGAAGCTGCAGCAATGGCTGCCGAAGCTACAGTGCCAATCGGCATGACCGAAGTCGCCGAAAATGGCCCTGTTGCAAGAAGAAAGAGAGATCTGATAAAGGATTACTTGTATGGAATATAGAATAAAAATTGCTTCTCTTTTATTCAACTCCTCAAGCACCGTTTCCAGGTCTTTGCAAAGAAGCAGCAAGCTGCCCAAGAACTGCTAATAACGCGTCGGAGGACCGCTTTTGTTCCTCTTTTGCTTCCCGCATCTCCTTCTGCAAAACATCAACAGCTCTCACAACCTCAGAACTACTATCTTTTCCACCAATTGCTTGGGCAAGGTCCTTGAAAGACCCTGCAATTGAAGCCATTCCTTCGTTGATTCCTGTTCCAACAGCAGCAACGGCAGCGGCTAGGTCTTGCTTCTGTACATCCTGTAAGTCATTATTCACATGTGTAAATTACGTATTACCTTTTTCTTTGAGTCAAAAGGAGCAACAATCTCTGATGCAGAATTATCAGCAGATTCATCACTGCGGCGTCGAGACTTTGTAGGCAATCCAATACTCCCAGCATTCATTGAAACTGCAACTCTCCTTTGTTCCGCCGTGGTTGACAACTTCTTCTGTCTCTTTGCTGTAGATTCTGAATCTGAACTATCAGAATCCCTGCCGGAGTCCAGTAAATCTCCATCGATTGGCGTCGGTTTCGACAGAAGAACATCAATCAGAGACACCGAGCGGGTAGCTTCTTCTGCTGATGTGATTCCAATCTCAAGTCCATCACTGTTTCCAAAACTCATGGCCCCTAAACCTTTGCGAGGACCAAGGATTGCATGGACGTCGTCAAACCAAGCAGGAGTTTTTGGAGCCTTCTTGTTTCCAGTTTCATTGATCATGGCAGCGCAATGGGTCTTGTATTTGCCTTTATACTGCTGGTAGGGCAGCCTTCAACTGGTCCATGGTCAATGCCACATCTTCGACAAAGGCAAGATTAAGGTCAAATAAAATCCGATCCCAGCCAGTTGCATTGTCATTCTTGTCCTTGCCCTCAATGAAGTAGTCAGAATGGGTTTGGCATTGCAGCATGAACATCTTGGCAATCTTTGAAGGATCCTTCCAGCTTGCAGCTGTAGTAGGCTGCTCGCTGCCTTCTGTAGATGCTTCTTTTTTTGGACGCCCGCGTTTTCTAGTCTGTGTTTCAGAGGAGCCAGTGGGAGGGGCCATGTAGCTGTTAGTATTTTTTTAATGGTACTTGAAACAGAAGAAGGAAATGGAAAACACATTTTTCCTTCTTTCGAAAAAAATCCACGACTTGAAACAGGTCCTAAAACAAATCTTAAAAAAATGTTTTGAAATATTTTTCGCTCAAAAATATTTTGAAATCTTTCTGCCTCCACTTAATTTATTTTTAGTCAAACAAAGAAGAGTTGCTTATTCCAGTTCCTGCTGCAAGTTGCCCGTCTGAGGGAAGCTTTGTTTGAACCAAAGTTTCGAAGACCCTGTCAACAATTAAAAACAAATTAAAATCCAAGGTAAATTTTTTTATTGATTTTGAGTTGATTAAATTGTCTTGATTAAATTTATTTGATTAAATAGTTACAATCTCTCAGGTGGGTGGTGATTCCGCTCTACTTTTACAAAAAGTGAAAAATTTCGTCTTAGGGGGGTATCCTTTTACCCCCCTCACCTAAACTTTTTGCTCTATCAGGGCCTGCTACAGACGCACCACCACCTTCAGCAATAGCACAATCCATGCAGAAAAGTGTTACGCAGAGATCTCCGTTACTGAAATTTCCAATAAAGATTCAGATTTAATTAAAATAAAAAAAGAAACTTTCATTTCAACGTCTATCAGGGCCCACTACAGGAATGCCAACGGTCTCAATAATAGCGCAATTGATGCGGAAAAGTTATGTGCAGATATATCTGTTTCCAATTTGGTTGATTTGGTCCTACATACAAAGATAACCACAGTTAGCATATCACCGCAAGAAAAATAGAAGTTCCACAACCAGAACCAATAACTTTCAGAAGCGAGTCATTTCCTCTTTATTGATTTATCAGGTGTTTTTCGGGGAGTTTTCCAGTTTGAATCACTGCTGTGATTTTCACAAAAAAGAAACAATGAGAAGAGCCAGCAAATGCATCATTGGGCATATGTGAGCTCAATTTTTGAATATACCTTGTCTATGTGATTAACTTTTGCTTCACAGGGGTGGACACTGTGACAGCCGAAACCAGCCAGGATAAACACAATGAAGCTGTCGAAAATATACCAAAGAAGTGCCAAGTCCAATTGCCACAGCCAATTGAGTCAGATGATGGACAAGGTGAGAGCGCTCTATTACTAAAGTTGGTTGTTGGTGTAGCTTGAACAAATGCAGGCAGGACGAAAATGGACACTGCCCCCCCCCCCCAGATTCCAGTGGTAATCTTCTTGTTATGCTCATAATACAATTGTTGCTCACTTTCTACATTACAGCTATTCTCTTCAAGAACAAGCCAGTCCTTGTACCTGTCAATGTATTCCCTCCAAGAAACGAGCCGGTTTTCAAGCTCAAGATAATTGCCAATCTTATTAGTTTGAGATCCACACGTTTGATATTCAAAAATCCGGAATTGTCTTCACTGGAACCACTGCAAGCACATCTTGGTACTCTGCAGCAAGTGTTGAGGGAATTCGCAACTATCTGGTTTCACATCCAAAAACTCCGCTGCAATCACTTCTGTTTCCAGAAAATTGAGCCAATGGTGTGGAAATACAGCTTGCAATTCTTGGCCTGAAATCCAAAAGATTTGTGCCACAAGATGAAATGGTAGTGCTGCCAATTTCTTCTACACCTATTAGCGCTCAGCAATTGGATTCCGCGATTACTCCAGAAGTCCCTATGTCCACCGGTAGTTTGACAGAGGAAAAATGCGAATCTGCCTGGACTAGAAACATCAAATTGTCGAATCAGAAATCTGACAAGTACAATTTCAAAACTCCGTTCAGAACTTTGATATATCAAGTTTATTCTTGGTTCCACTTAACGTCGGCATCTTCATTTAATCCAAGTGCTGGACAAAAGCAACCCGAATCCGTTGACTAGAACAGCAATGGTTGATGCCTTGCTCTTTGCACTATCCATTGGTCTCTTCTCTCAGGTATTTTTGCAGGTGGTGTTTGGTTTCTAAATTCTTGGTACTAAAACTTGAAATAAGATCAAGGCTTACTGTGCCAAGAATCTATCTGGAATGGCAGCTTGCCTTTGTTATTCTGATTGACTTTACAACTTTTGGTACCAATTCTGGCGGCAGTGTAAAATTGGTGGGACCGAGACCTATGAGCATCTCTGTGGCAACAGCGTATCTGCCAACACCAACCCTGGAGTTAGTCATTTGAATGTTGCTGGGGATCAATCTGCTGCTCTCCAAATGCCTGATTTCAAACTTTCCAACGGCTTCATGAGAAAAAACAAGCTGCGCCAATGCTTTTGGTCATTCTGACCACTTTTCAAGCAAAAGCAGGAGTATGCTGCAAAGAATGGCCGAGGACTTTTGATTGGTGGTCACTGATTTGGGAAGGAAAGAAGTGGTTTGCTGAGTTTAGAAACGGGAAGCGTGTCATCGAAGGCGCACAAGACTATGGGGGCGCTGAAAAACGATTTGGTCGCTGGGTTATCAAGGACATTGTTCAATCCAAGAAAGAGGTTTGTCCTACTTTAATCGATCAATTTAATGGATGCAATACTAATAATTTCACAGTGTTGGTAGGCGGTGAATAGAGTAAATGGGGCCGGGTCTTGTTAAACCAATTTAAGAAATTGGAGGGGGATTAACAGTTCGACAAAGTGTTTATTACAGAATACAGCTCATGTTATTTAAAAAAAAAACTAATAATTTCACAAATAGTTCACAGAAATTCTGAATGACAGTCTTCATGAAACGAAAAGACTCCTTAAAGATCTTGAGGATCCAAAAGACATTCTATTATTCGAGAATGAAAAGTTCCCACAAAGAATTTACCTTTGTTTGACAACAAGCCTGGATTTGATGTCCCTCTTGAGCTTGCACCTCTCACAATTGTTGACCAATCAGCAGCAAAAACTCAACAAAAAGGTTTCTCAACAAAAGGAAGGCGTTGATAATGATGGTACGTAGAGATGTTTTGATTGTTCGTTTAATTAAAAAATAAACTAGCACCAAAGCCCATTCACAGAAATGCAGCTTTGTCTATTGACATCCTTGAATCCAAATCATTTTGTTGCAGTCTACGTTTGAATCAATTGGTTAAAGAATCAGAAGCGAGCTGTCAACTCTAAGGCGATGATGATGATTTATTTCCTGCTACGCTGGACAAAATGAAAGAATTGGAAATAATGTGTTTGGATGAATCTGTCAAACTTTCAAGCATTCTGAAAGAAACTGATGAACATTTGCTTGCAATATGTCTTGCTGCTGCAGTTTGGGAAACCCATCTTGCACTCTACACATGCCCAGACTCCCTACGGCTGCAGATAACTGATATTGTACAAGAGTATATTGTTGATTCTACTGATGAGTCTACTAGTCATGAAATTTGGATGGCTATTATAGAACAATTTGATAAACGTGGGATTCATCTTAGCTGGATTACTCAAGATGGCGCTGGAATTGGTTCACTCATCAATTGTGGATGGAACCGGGCAACAACTGTGACTCAGCTCTATAAGAACTCTGCACTATTGGCTGCCGAATGTGCTGGGGACTTATTGGGTGCAGCCAAAAAGGTGCTTTATTGGATCAGTTGGAAAAAGGCCTACAAAGGTTTATCTCGGAAGTGTCTCACATTCATGAAGAGCAATCAAATCACTACCCATCTTGTCAAACCCCTGTTGCTTCTGTTCGCAAGCTGAGTTTACTACCAAACTCCTCATCAGAAAAGCAGAAATGGTTGAGCAGGGCTCTTACTCTTGCCAAGCGTGTTGTCTCCCAAGAATCTGCTTGGGCTATTGAGGATGCTTTGTACATGCATAATCTCACTGGTGAAAACCTTCATTGGGTTGACGTTGATGGGAATGTCCTGTGGGCTCAACAAGTCTTTGGGATTATTCTGGCTCTTGCTGCTCCATCTCTCACAATACCTGAGATCAATCAATGGAGCGCATATGTGTTTTTTATCCATTTGTTTTGATTGAGTCTTTTGAAGATGGAATTGATTTCATCAACAACTTGTCTCAGCCAGAGGCAAACCCCTTCAACCCAAGTAAAAAACTGGTATTCCTGTATGATTGGACACACTGTTATAAACGGTTGGTAGAAGCTATCTGGCAAGGAGGATTTGATGATGAGCTTTGTGGCAAGGCATGGATGACACTTGCAGAACGTGGGACTAATCCTATTTTCACACTTGGTTGGGCAGGTCGGGATCCACAAAACTTTGAAATGGCAAAGGAGTTCACAACTGTAGCTGTTGAGTTGGGTTTGAGAGAGCTTGGATTTGAAAAGGAGGCAAACTTTGCCAGGGACCTTCGAAGAATTGCTGAAGCTATGCACAACAACAGCCTTACCAATTTGGAGAGAGCAGCTCGTTGTGCTACTTTTTTAGCTTGTATCAAGAAAAAGGTAAGGTGATTTGGCAATATTAATTCAAAACCTAATTTTTGCTGCAGGCCATGCCCTACTTCTATTCAAATATGCCATCTAAGCATGTCCCCAATCTTCCATTTTCTGATTGTTTCCTCAAAGGAACAGACAAGATTGATCTGGGGCACTCAAGACTACCATTTCAGCAAATTGTGAATCTGATTGCATCATTGGAAGGCTTGCTGATCTTGACTGACCAAGTTAAAGCTGAACCTGGGAATCAAGAAAACTCTGCGTGGCCTATCATTGTCCATACAGCATTGCAACAAGATGATCTTGAATCTAAATTCTCTGTAAATTGGGTGCTTTGTGGGCCAGCAGCAATGGGGCATGTCAACCATACTGGAGCTACAACTGGAATCAAGGTCTCCAAAACGATAAGGACAAATAGTACCATCTACCCAACCCATCATTGCTTCTTGTTACATTTTTATAAAGATATAATTCTCTGTTGACAGTTTCAATATTTCTTCACCAGCGTGCAAGGACATGTTTCAATCATCATTTTTGACATTTGGGATAGTTTATTTATTGGTTTTAGAGCGTGCAGCCCCGGTGACAGCCACTTTGGGTATGTTGCCAACTTTTTGTGTGGATCACCACCCCCCTGACAATCTCTTGCTAGAAGACCACTCGACTTTGACGAAGCAAAGAAGGAACTCTTTGAGGATGATCCAAGACACAAATTTGGATCTCAATTCTCAAGTACTGAGGAGACTCTGGAGAAACAAGTTGTGTCTATGGTGAGTATTTGTTGTTTATGTGGTTAATTTACATGTTTCTAGGTTTTTTTTGCAAAATACTTCAAAAACAGACATCCAGTGACTGGAAAGAAGTTTGATGGAGACTTTTCTGGAGCTATGCCACTATTTTCTTTGATTATTCTCAATCCCTGGACAAAACTGAGCAAGCCGAGATGCTGACTGACTGGTACAAGACCCTTGGATTTCGTCAAGCTGATGCCGCTCATTTGACGCCTGCTGAAGATCAAGCCTCTCAAAGCCAACAAGAAGGCAACAATGAGACTGGAAACAATCTTGAGGAATTGCAAGATTCATCTCGTGTTGTTGCGGAGGAAGTGAATGATGGAGATGTCGAATAAAATCACCTGGTCTTTTCCTGTGTGTCAATAAAAGATTGGGAAATTTTTTCCGTCTCCCCTATCTTTCATTGGCAGGAAAAAGAGACGCTTTTTGAGACCGGAGAAAAAACAGAAAAAAGCAAAGTCCCGTCCAAGTCCATGAAGAAACAGCAAGTGCGAATTAACTGACAGTTCGGACCAGCACCAGGCCGCAATCGAATCGACGTCAACCAAAAGTGGCACTGACTCTTCAATTGGCCAGCAGCTGTTGAAGACAACCCAGAAGCAACGGCAGTGGCTTTTAAGGCTGTCAGCGAGATGCAGCGCCAACAGCAACAGCAGCGGCAGCGGCGGTAATTCATTGCGTCCTCGGGCAGAAGTCCTCACGCGGTTACGGCGAAATGGTAGTGTCTTTATTCTTCATGCTCTATTCCATCCCTTGCAGGTCCTCATTAATATTCACTAATATTTACAGTACCTCTTCTACGTCTTCTTCTTTTTCTTCTTCTTCTTCACAGGTATTGAAGAGTCAATTTGGTTGTAGTGGACGGAGATGGTTTGGAATGGGTGAAATAGTTTGGTTTTTTGGGGGCATTTATTTTATTGGTGGAGCGGATGGATCTGATTGGTCGAGCGAATGGTTGGCCAATGAGCGAGGAGTCCTTTTTCCTGCCAATGAAAGATAGGGGAGACGGAAAAAATTTCTCAATCTTTTATTGACACACAGGAAAAGACCGGGTGAATAAAATAATTTTTTCTTTAATATGCCTTGCACTCTTTATAATATTTTACCAACCAATATTCTAGAATGTTTTGGTATTTTGTTTTGAAAGATTCTGAGATAAATCTTTCTCTTTATTTTACTCTGAATATTTGTTGAGATTTTTTTTAATTAATCTTTCAATTTACTTTACTCTGAAATAATTAAATACATTCCCTCCAATTATTCTAAATTATTTTTCGTAACATTTAAAAATATTTTTTTATTTCTTTTAAAATATTTTCAAAATTTTTTGAAATATTTCCTAAAAATCTCCCAAAATGCACTTGTTGGCGTCATTTTAAAAAATTCCACCCATGTTATTTTAAAATGTTTCAAAAACAAATTAAAACATTTTTTTCCTCCAGGGGTGTATGGAGAAATCATGAGAGAATACACACCAGATCAAGCTTAACTCTACAAACGGACTGTTCAAGACATTTTCAGCAACACAAGAGATAAAATGGTCAAGAGGGTTGGTTTGCTTTGCTGATATCGGTTAAAGGGAGATACTTGAACAGTCCACCTGATACCGATGGCCGCAACCTTTACGGCATAGAGCCAGTAGAACGGACAGAAGTATCTGGCCGATGCCTGGGCGATACCCGTCCAATTCCGTTAGCTGTAGCGGGAGCTGATCGGCCGGCGACCTCCACGTCCGGAAATTGTCAAAACCAATTTACCAGTATCGGCACCGCAGCGGCTCCGATAACTTCCGCAATTCCGTCCCCATTCTGTACCCCATACTTTTAGGTGTACAGTTACGACCATGAAGGAAAAATTCAATTACAAAACATTTCCACCCAGAAACTAGTCAAAACTTATGCGATATTTGTGAGCTAAAATCTTCAACAAGTGCTGCCGCAATATCACAATTATTGTTCATTTTTAGTTTTCCCCATCTTTCCCTTTTCCGCCCAGGCTTCACCCAAAACCTCAAAAAGTTGTCACCAGAACTCATAATTAGGCCTTTTTGCTTTTGGCGTCTCGAACAGCTCCTGACACGTTGCTGAAGAGTATACAGAGAAATCTGGTGAGTTTGTTTTGTACGTTGTTGTATGATCTATCTATACAGTATTCATACAGCAAATGAGTGAGTTTATTACAAGCCGCAAAAGAGCCGAGATCTATGGCAAAAAAAGCAAAAAAAGAAAAAAGGCTCAACATCTGCGTTGGATTATTGTTGTCAATTCAAATTTTATACAAATGATCCCCCAAAAATTTGTTCATGCTGAATCCCGAGATTCTGGGTTGCTTGAACAATGCCAACAGATTGTCGTCGCATAAAATAAACCTCCTGTCTGATGGATCCTGCAAATCATTTGTTTTGATGTACGCCCATATTTGTTTCACAGCTTCGTGCCGTGCAATTGGCTCAGCAGAACCGACGACTGCTTGCAACTCGGGAGATAGGTTGTATGGCCTTGAAAATACGCTTTTCCCCTTCTTTCTAGGAGGGTCATCACTCAGGTCACTGCCATAATCATTGCTCGCGTCTTCTTGATCAGGTTTACGCTTCTTTGAGACTGCTTTTGATTTCTTCTTTGTCTTTGAAGACAAGGATGGGTCAACGTCAAGGTGTCTGTCATCATCTGCATCATCCTCTACGTCTTCTTCATCTTCATCGTCATCATCATCCTCATTCTCGTTTTCGTCAGCGTTTTCATCTTCATCTGAATCAACAACAAAGTCTGAAGATTTCCGCGCCCGATTTCCACGTATTCCTGGTGATTTGGACAATGTATTTGCAGCATGCCGTTCGAGTTGGTCATTACCCACCCCGAAAACATCGTTTGCACTCTTTAGATGTTGACTCAAATACTTGTTCATCTTCGAAAAAATATAAAGAAACAGAATTAACGTGAAGCGGTAGGAGCCAAAGAGCCATCAATCACCTTGAACATTCCAAGTTTCTTTACTTTGAAGATGGCTTCCATCAGGGGGTCGCAGAGAATAGTAGTTTTGTTTGACGGATCTTGAAGATCGCGTGCTTTGATGTGGATCCACAGCCGCTTCACGACTTCGGGCCGGGAGAGCAGCAAGGGTTCGTTTGGATCTGGATTCGGCAGATTCGGCGGAGTGGGAGACTCCTGGTCGTCCGGCACCTTCACGGCCCGCATCAGCAGCTCGAGCGGCTCGCTGAGCACCATCGGCTTCGAGAAGCCCGTCCCGGCGGAGGCGCCGGCAGCGCGCTTCTTCGGCGTGTGCGCGTCGGGCTTCTTGCGCGGCGCCTTGGCAGCCGCCGACGCCGACGCCGACGCCGTGGTGGCGCGGCGCGCGCGGCCGCGGTCGGCGGCCTGCAGCGCGCGCGCAACGCGTTCGTCGGCGGCCGTCGCGGCCACGGCGGCTGCGGCGGCGGCGACGGACGCCTCCTCGACGACTTCGTCGGCGTCCTCGTGCTTGACTTCGCCTTCGTCTTCGTCTTCGGCGGCGCCGGCGTCCGTCGGCGGCACGAGGCGGTCGTACACGTCCTTGATCAGCGCCTTGACCGCGTCCTTGTCGAGCGCCTCGAGCGCCGCTGTCACGCGGGAATCCGTCGACGCCGCGAGCTGCTTGCGCACGCTCTTGATCGACACTGATGCAAGATCGGAATTAAGCAGGATGTCGTGAATGGCCACTTCGAGTTCTGTCATTCTTGATTTATTTATTTACAATAATAAACATGTCGGAGGATCAACCATCATCATCATCATCACCTGCTGCCGACCAGCAGCGATCGAGGACATCGAAAGACCCTCTAGATACGGCAAAGCCGGAAGACATCCTCAAGATGGCAAAGTGGTACTTTATAATGGGATGTGCCTGTCTGCCGTTCATGTGGCTCGTCAATTTTGTGCATCTCTACAAAGTATCGCAGCGGCGGAAAGCAGAACTAAGTCCCAGTGTATCGACATGTGAGTGCCGCAACTCAACCTGTGCTCATTTGGGGGGGATGTAGTAGAACCTGAACGCACAAGTTTCTTATCCCAAACAACTCGCTTCACTGTCTCTAACAATCTTTGAACTTTTGTTTTTTGAAGATCTGTGGTTGTCTTTGGGGGGATCCATTGTGTGGGCCATTGCAATCTTTACATGGTTAGGTGTCTATCAAGTGAATCGAACAAAGTGGGGCGCCTTTGGAGACCAAATCTCAATCAATCTTCCATTTGGCCAGTGATTTTCAATCACATTATTTCAATCAATCATTTCTATATTTGAATGTGAGGGTGTGTGTGTGTGTGTTTTGGTGAAACGGTGAAACAATGTGAAATAGAGCGAAGTTGGAGAGAATGTAAGAGCGAGAGGAAGAGAGAGAGAGAGAAATCTGCTTTGCATCAGCTAATATCATGATATCTTGTTTGTACTTTCTTGTAATCGGGATTGTTATGTTATTATTGTCTCCCAGAAAAGAGTTCCCACCCATCTCTGCCCGCCCCAACAACTCCATAACGCCTTCGCCCCAAGAGCATCCATGGAGTCAGCAACTGTTATAAAGGACCGATTGATTCGGGCGCTGGAAGAGCGTATGAATCTGTCCGAGCAGTTGAGCACAGTCTCTGCAGAACTGAGGCAGGTTCTGGCAGAAAACGTCCAGCTCAAGGCCCAACTTGGTGGTGCCAGCAAAACGAACCAGTTACTTAGTTTAGATTCCATCAGTAAGGGTGAAGCGCCCACCTCCTCTGGGACCTGTTGCTCACAGGCCCGCCTGTATCTGGAAATTCAAGTCCAACAGCTAAAGGGTCAAATTGCCCTGCTTGAACAACGGCTGCGCTCTAAAGAACTGAATGAAACGCAAACAATAACGAATCAGATATTGAAGGAGGAAGCGGTTGTATCGTCCGGTCGGAACCAAACGAGTGTCAACACAGCTCCTCATCATTTCTCCAACGGGTTCTGTGTTTATTGTTCCAGCCCTATCATTGTCGATGATCTTGGCTTGGAGCTGGAGCACCTTCGAGGGTGTACGTTTGTTTCTAAGGCTGGTCATGACACAGTAATGTCCGAGTACAAAGGAAAATGTGAACAAATTGACAAACAACAAGGAGTCGACGACGAAGAGATTCGCGATGCCGCTAACGTATCAAAGGAAGCTCCTGAAACCACCACCGTCGACAATGCCAACATTGACACCCACGTTCAAAAGACTGGCGCTGGAGAATCACGCGTCATCAGATGCAGTTCATGTAAACAAGTTATTCGAAGCAACAGCAAAATCCAATGGACGATTCACATTCTGCAGTGTCCTGAAGTCCACCCCGATATCAAATCACTGTTTGATTCTAGTTTGTTGGCATCCCATAAATCTTCCCCTGCAAGGAGTAAACCGACGGACGACCGCCGGAGAACGGGAAATGCACCCCGTGGCTCAAAGAGAAGAAGCTCATACAACATTTCGCCCTCCCCACCACCGCCGCTGCCGCCCCCAAAGAGAAGGTCAACTGAAGCCATCGTCTCGGATAGTTCGTCAACAGGAACAACCGCCTGCCCATCCCCAGTAACCTGTCAATCCCCACAACTGTCTGGCCCACCAAATATTGCCAGTTCACATGTTCGAATAACAGAGTCTGAGAGAGGCGGCCAAAAGTTTACGTGTATTCACTGCGAGTTCCCACTCTTGAGTGATAAACTGAGTAACTGGGAACGTCATTTGAGGCTCTGTTTGTTTGTGCCTTTGGATGTGAAGAGTCATTTTGTGAGGCCTGGAAGCGCTGTGAGTGTTGGAATGTCGCATATGAGTTCGGTGGGGAAGTTATCGGCCTTGTTTGATTCCGGTGGGAGAGGGGCAGAGCACGATCAAACGATGCATCATCATGATGAAGAAGTCGGTGCTGGTGATGATGGAGGTCGTGATGGGAACTTGGAGTATGATGATGATTATGATGAACTACGTGGTGAGGCGTTGTCTCAACAGGGCGTGAAGCAAACCGAAAATTCAATAAGTGAGCTGGATGAAACGGATATAGGTGCGCATGTGAGAAGGAGGGGCACCGGGTCGAATCGGAGCATTTTCTGCGCTTATTGTAACAGTCGGATGACTAGTGGGCACAAGTCAAGGTGGACGGCACATATCGTAAATTGTTCGTCTGCCCCTTCCCACATACGGAAATTTTTTGGAGGCGATGTACCGCCACCGGAGATGGAAAGTGAGTCAGATTTCTCGGAAGTGGAAGAGCGGGTAAGCAGGCTTGTAGAGGAAGAAGAAGAGAAGACTGAGGATTTAGAGGATGAGAAAGAAGTTGAGGAATCAGTTGTGGCTGGCAATCGAAAAATGAAACGAGACGAATCAGATTTGATAGACAGCCAGGTCATCCTTACTGGTTCAGGAACAAGTTTAAGCGCCGTTTGCAAGCACTGCCTCGGTCGGATGAAAAGTAGGAAGCGGGGGGAATGGGTGACTCACTTCCACATCTGTGCCGAGTTCCCAAGCGACGTTCTGACTTTATTTCAACCGCAATACTACGAGGAACTATTGCCATTTCCACGAGAGCCCCCACAGACTCTGTCTGACGGGACCCCAAACATTCACAGGTGCCGATCGTGGAAGGATATCTTGAAAGTTCAACGCCCAAATCTGCATATTGAAAAGTCGACTGGTTTGTTTGCTACCAGCTTCAAAAGGTGATAACAAGGTAACTGTTTCAATGCGCCGCCAACTAAAATACAAAAACTTAGGAGAAACGGGGTGCCTGATGTACGAATACGATCGGATATGTTTGAAACTTCATCTGGTCGTGCTTTTGGAATTCCGGAGAGACTGTATGCGGCGTTTTTGGCACATGTGGATGCAAAGATTTCCGATTATTAGTAAACAACGAGCAAATTAGTTATTGGTCGGTAGACCTTTAGAGTTACTTATCGGTTGACTTTAAACAATTTTTTACTTCGCGATGACACTCGTTGAGACCGTAGTTGAGAATCTACGATTGTTGTTTTGTACTGCAAAAAAACTCTCCTCATGTCGATTCATGAGAAGTACATAGCAGTTCTGGAGGAGAGAGTCACTCTAACCCAAGAACTCGGCGCTGTAAATGGAGAATTAAGAGATGCTCTGGATAAACTGGCAGCTTCTGAGCAGTTGGTTGGGGCATTGCAAGACGAGATTGTCCAATTGAAGAAGGAACTGTCTGCTTGGACAGTCAACCCGGCAGCGATAAGCGCCATCACTACACAACAAACGGCTTCGACAGAATTTGGCGAAGCGCCGACAGAGATTCAGCGTATGTTGTTTATTGCTTGATTATATGTTGATGCTGAAATTATACTACTTGCTACACAGTCACCATGAGTGCTACCCACCCTAATCGACCGAGTATGCTATCCGCAAGTGGTAAAACGTTTGATAAACTTACTTCGGTTCATGGATCCACCTTCTACGCGGATTTCCAACCACTACCGATAAAACGGACCAGAACTCAGCAACAGCAACTGGAAGCCACATCTTCTAAACCAGCAGCTGAAATGCCCCAACAACTTAATGGTGCGGGAGGCGCCATAGGTACTGCAATTAGCAATAATACTCCAACTGCCACTGAAGGAACAGCAAAGCGACCCAAACTTGAAACCATCAATGTCTCTCGAGCGCAGCGGTCGAGCCTTTCATCCATGACACCGCTGTATAAACCCCAAAAGCTTTCTGCGCCTGTTGATAATGCTGTCCTGCTTGAAAGCGGTGGCGCGAGTGGTGGAACCAGTAACCAAAGAATTCTTGTCAATGTTGATGACCACGTGAAAAAGGAGGGTAGTGGGAGACAGCGCGTTATTACGTGTTTGTATTGTGAGAATGTGATTACGAGCAGGAACAGGAGCAGGTGGGAAAGGCACATCCGGACATGCCACAAGACACCGAAAAATGTCAAGGCTCTATTTGATCCGAATCTGGATGCACCGGATTCTTCTGAAGAGGAGGATGAGGCTTTGGCGGCTGGTGGTGAAGAATTGGCTGTTGGTAGTGGAGAACAACGGGATGCCCAAGGTTACAGTCTTTGGGACTTGAAGGAGTTAATCAACGAGCATGTCATGAAGACTGGAATGGGAACTGCGCGAAAAGTATTTTGCGGTTATTGCAAAGTGCTGATAGCGTCAAACAACAAACTCAAGTGGATGAGACACTTGAACCAGTGTCAGCATTGCCCGGCTGCAGTCAAACAGATTTTTCAATCCATAGGAGGAGGCCCAACGCTAAATTCGACTTCAGCTTCACAGGTAGAAGTGGGTTTTTGGTTCTTCAAATTAAGTGACTAACTTGCTTCTCAGGCGGAAGTTGTATCTGCCTCCAACCTTGGAAATAGCACACCGGTAGAACCCGCATCAGTCGTTCCTATCACATCTTCAGCCAATATTTACCCCAAACTTGAGTATCCTGTTGAGCCCCACGAGTTCCTTGCGGACGGAACCCCCAACACTGAAAGATGGCGTGCCTGGACAGACGTTATTCGATTCCAAATACCCACATTTTCTATTATTCCAGCCAGCGGTGTAAGGGTGACCAAATTCAAAAGGCGCCATAACGTGGCAGAACACCGGCTTATTCCTCAAGCGGGTACGAAGCAACATCACTCGAGTGTTACGTTTGGACTTCCGGAACGATTGCACTTTCAGTTTCTACAGTTTATGGATCCAACTTATCGGCGGGATATTGTTATTCCTGAGGAGGTGCCGGTCCCTGCACCACGTTCACAACCGCAAAAACAGCCGCCTAAACCTCTACGAATTATCGTTAAAGATCCCAACGGAGATGATGGTGCTCAGATTTTGTCTGCTACATTTACTGATGGGGGGGCCGGGAATGATGGTGATTTAGAAGGGGGTGATCAACCAGCATTGAACTTTGATGGTTTAATTAAAGCTTCTCCTGCGCTAGCGGCAGAAGAGGAGATAGGAGGCAAGACAAAATACATCAGGTAATATTCACTTCTGGACAATGTTTGAAACAACTAATTTGCTTCAAAATTTGCAGTATAATCAAAAAGATTCTTCCAGATTTCCGTAATTTGTCCATGGATGCACGAAAGGCTGTCAAACGGGGTGTCAAGCGGTTCTTGGAATCCGAATTGGCCGATACCTTTGTTGACGAGTGCGTTTTTAAAGACGAGAAGGGCACAACGTATCTTATTCCTGATCGACTTCTCGAAGCCTTCAAGGAATGGGCGCAGGTCGAACTCTCTCGTTGCTTTCCGGACAAAGTTGTAAAAAGTTGATTCAAAAAATTCGTCCGAACTGTTACAATAAAAACATCCTAAAACTGCCTGCTATGTCTTCGTCGTTATCGCTGCCGTCGCTCGATTTTTCAACTGGGCCGCGCTGGGATAGTATCCACGACGGCCAGATGTTTCCATTGACTGTGCTAGGTTTGTTTTACGCGTTTTCTACTTCAAGCTATTTGAGCTATTCATTTTAAACGTTGAACTCAGACTCATGCCTGTCTAAGCTCACAAGTGATGCCGATATTCTCACTTTTTCCGACAGAGACTCTCCCAGCGAATCAGACTTTGACATCCTCGATCCAGTTTCCCACGTGAAAATAAGCACTGAATCCAAAACGAACTCTTGTGAGAATTATTACTTTCTGTTTGTGCTTTCTTGTGAATTGTGTTTCTGAAAAGTGGACATAGCAGCCATCTTTCCACACCCACCACCACGGTATTTAAAAAATGGTAGCGAGAACAAGCTTGGATATCGTGCATGGTCTGACATAGCCAAGCGGTATCGTCCACTACTTCATGTGACAAGGAAGGATGCCGCTCTTTTTCGTGCGCAGCAGTCGCTCCCAACTGTACTATTGAAACCTGCCGAAAATGCCTGCGAAACTTCTACTATTGCTTTTCCCGAATCCATGTTTTCCGAGTTTATAATTTTTATCGATCACTTGTCGTTGCAGAGCACACTGAGCTTTCCACCTCTCCCGACCATTGTTTCAAACCCTTCCGATATTCCCAAGAATTGCAGACTGACTGAAGACTCTAAAATAATTGACTCGATTAAAACCAGCACTATTGCCTCCGCTCCTCCGAAAAAGTATCCATTCTTGGAAGATGGTGAAACCGCAAACATGGAAAACTTTCGGCCATGGACGGAAATTCTTCGGGAAGTACTTCCTGGCATGAAAATGGATCGATTGTCTGCACGTGCTTGGCGCTTTCTCAAGCTGTATTCAGTTCCAAAAGTCTACCTTGGCGTCAAAAACACTGCTTCTATTCCTTCACGATTGGTTCCCTCATTTCTCAGCTACATGTCCAATGCCCTACCAGATAGTTTTGGGGAATTCAAGTCAGCCCATCAGCAGCTCTCCCCACTTGCGCCAACTTCTTCCAACAATTGTGAAATCAAGAAAAGTAAAGAAAAAGAAATGGGCTGTCCTATACGACCAGATGTCCACTCAACTCCTTGGCCTGACTTGCTTCGCGCAAAGTATCCAAATTACAGGGCTCCCCAGATTACAGCAGATGTGAGAAAGTTTCTGATACAGCATGAGTTTCCAATCATGTATGGAACATGTACAAACAAGAGTAAAAAAGTTGCGCGATGCATTCCTAATGACCAGAAGGCGATTTTCATAGAATTTATGGAGATGCATTGTTTGGGGGCGCTTGGGAATCCAATTGATATTTCGGATATGCAGTTGGAGTTGCCGTCATTAAAGCGAAAGGATTGCGAAAGTGGGTATAAACCAGAGAAGAAAAGAGTGCTACTCAGCGGCGGTGAGGGTAAATATGACTTTAATGAGTTGGTGGAGTATGCATGTTGGGAATTGGGAAAGATGAAAGAATTAAGTAATCGCTGCTGATGGTTCCTGGCGTAACTATCTTATGAGGCATAGAAACTGACAGAATAGTATTTTTGAAGGAACTCAGGCTGCTGAGTAGTTTTGCTAATAAAATAAATAAATTTGGTTTTTAATATTTATTACAAGTTTACTTTTTCAACAACATTTGTAACTCCACTTGACACATTCACCCAAACCTACAGAATTAACCGCCTGCATCAGCAATTGCATAAAAGCTTACAATCAGCAAGAAATATTGCTCAACAATGGATTCTGATGAAGCTTATAAACTCAAATACATCAAATCCCTGGAGGAGCGTCTTGTTTGTGCCGAGAAGCTGAGGACGGAAGAGCTGCGTGCCGCCCAACTGCGCCAGGATGTTCTCGTGCTTTCACGCCAGTCCAAGTTGCTGCGACTGCGCTTGGCTACCACGGACCGCGAAGTACCACCCGCGGTTGTGCTGAGTCAATACTCTGCAGTTCTGCTTGAAGCTGACGAGGATGACGACTTAACGGGTGCGTGATATTTTTTGAGGGGGGAAGGCATTCCGCTGGCCTGGAATACAAGTTTTCTTGTTTTTTTGTTTGTTTTACAAGGTGAATCTCAACACTTTCCCTTTCTAGGACTCTTGCGTGAAGAAGAAGACATCCAGAATGATCTCATCGAATTCAATCAGTTGGAACAGGATGCGACTCCATGGCACCTGCTTTTCAGGAAACTGTATCCAGGCCAAATCTCACACTTGCGACCCCATCACAGACAGCTCATTGACACAGCCGTCCATGAAGAGTTTCTCATTCCACGTCTAGGACGCGAGAATGCTGAAAAGTTGTTGATTCGTACTTCTGGTGCTGCATCGTACTATGCAATTCCTGCAGTTTTACTTCAGGATTTCAATGAGTGGTTTACAGTCAAAATGGATGAACTCATTGTTAGTGATGAATTTTCCATGAAGAATTCGCGGAGGAAATCAGCACCCGTATCTGCGGCTGCTGCAGCATCGGTGGTGGCCCCCACGTCGTCTATAAACAAGAATGAAAACTCACGTAGCTCTCGCCGCAGCACGACTATTGGTTCTGCAGAAGCAGATCCTCTCCAGCGCGGTAAAAATGTGAATACAAACGCGGCAAATGCCAGCAAACCGAAACAGGGTCAGACCTCTGCAACCTCAGCAACAACAACAACAAATAAACCGAAACAGAGCCAAGGAAACAGTGGCGGCGCTGTCACGTTTAATGTTCCCCCGCGGCCAATGATGCCTGATGGATCTCCAAATGCTGAAGGATATCGTACTTGGACAGACGTGATTCGCTCAAAGTATCCAACATTCAACAAATCAGGCTCTCAGATGTGTAAAGTTGCTGGAAGTTTCTGTGTATGTTGCTCTTTTTTTTTTTTTTTTTTTTTTTGGTCTTTTGTTTGCTTTTAGTCTGTTCCCCTTGTTGATAAATTATTTGCCTATTCAGGACAAGTACAAACTCAAAAAGATTCCCATGGTTGCCCAAACATCTTTCCGATCCAGCAAACCAGCATTTTCGCTTCCAGGAAAATACCACCAAGAATTTTTGGAATACATGGAAGCCGCGTTTTTGAAGCCGGACGGAACATTTGGTCGAGAAGATGCACATTTGTATCCTACGGATTCGGCGGCGCAAGGAGAAGCAGCAGCCAACGTCAATGAAGGGGATTTGGGAGGAGACCACCACGGCGATGAAGAAATGTATGTTGATGATGGTGCGGACATGGTGTGGTCGGTGAAGCAGCAGGAAACAGAGCGTCGGTCCAGCATTTCATCATCCGTAAACAACACGAAGCGAGAAGAAGGTGTTGAAACCACCATGGACTCAGTAACAATACCGCAACATGGAAACACACTCCACCAAGACAATAGTAAAAGTAACGACAATGCATTGGAATGGAAAGCGTGTCTTACGGATACCCAGCGGTCTTTCTTGAAGGATAATGCGAAATCTACAACATTGCTATTGATTATTCGAAACCAGGTGCTGGATTTTATTAAAACGCGCGGAGGTGGGGATGATGGACGGTTTCCGCCTGGGTTCGTTCCGTCTGGGTTGGTGCCAGAGTTTCAGGCATGGTTCGCGGAGGCCTTGGAGAATGGTTTCAGCCCAATGGGGGGTGAAGAAGAAGGGGAAGAGCAGGAAGAAAGTCTCCCTATTGGGGGCCAGTTGGAGATTGCGGAGGGTGAGTCGGTGGAAGATACTGCTATGGCCGAGAGAATGGAAATGGATGGTGGTGGTGGTATTTTGGAATCTGTCCCAAGTGATTCTGCGCTCTTGACGGCAGCGGGGAGTGAACCAATTGCAGATGTGGCTGTTGCTGCGGGGGCGATTGAGATGGGTGGTGGAGTTGGTGGAGTTTCTTCTCCAAGCCTAAAACAGCCGCGGAGGTCTCCCGAAGTCCAGGATTCGGTATCAAAGAAAATGAAAGTGTCTGAAAATGTTGCAATAGCTACTTCAATTTCAGCAGCAGCAGATGGTACAACAGGGGTTTCAGTGGGTTCCGCATTGGACGCTCGACGACCATCGGTGGACCATCAATCATCCAGCAAATTCATCACGGCCACTGGAATGAGGTTGACCAAGTATAATAGGTTTGTTTTTTTTTAAGAGCGGCCAACTTTCTTTTCCCCTTGCGTTTTAAACTCTGTTTTTGCAGCATACTGGTGAAGCTTATGCCTGAATTTAAATCCCTATCACGAGAAGCTCGAGTGGCAATCAAGCGAGGAGTTAAATTGTTTCTTCAGCAAGAAATGGCGGAGAAATTTTCAGAGTGTATGTTTACGGCGGATGGTGCAGACCATCATACTTATGGTGTTCCTGATCATTTATTGGATGAATTCAAGAGTTGGGCTGTTGGTGAATTGAGAAGATGTTTTCCTGATAAGTTTGTCGCAGAGTGAAAGCAAATAAAAAAAAAAGGAAAGAACATAAAAAAAAAAGGAAAGAACATCGTCGGTTGCAAATCATGAAATAAAGATTTTTTTTAAAAAAGCATATAATAGTTACTGTTGCGCCTTTATTTCAAACGGCAATAAACAAAGCTTCTTTGGGGGTAAATACATACTGAGGAGGATAAGAAAAAAAGAAAAACATCAAAAAACATCAAAACAAAAGACAACAAAAAGAAACCAACAAGAAATCGAAAAAAAAAAAATTAACAAAAAAAAACATAGGAAATGAATTGCTTCAAACCTTTCATCAAATCTAAATAACTGCCAGTATATGGTGTTGGAAGGAGGGGAGGAGGGGAGGAGGAGTAGGGGTAAGTAAAAAAAAAAGTGTGTGTTCTTATGAGCGTCTCTCAAACTTCAGATGGTGGAGACAACACAACTCGTTCAGGGAAACATTTCTTGAGTTCCACATAAACCCATTGCTGGAAGCCAGGTACCAAATGCTCAGGGATTCCATAAGTTGGCTTGGGAACCTGCCCATTGTCCGATGGAGTCTTCATCAAGCATTCGCTGAAGTCATCACCCATTTCGTGCTGCAAAAATTGCTTTACGCCACGTTTAATAGCGAGACGTGCGTCTGTGGGGAGAGTTTTAAAGTCGGGCATCATCTTGCTGACGATGCTGTTTGTGGTGGAGAAACATGTCAAAATAAAGAAAAGTAAATAAAATAAAATAAAATAAAAATAAAAAACTCACGTATTGTAGCGGATCAACGCTAGACCACCTTTGCTTACAACAACTCTTCCGCCCCTACTCTTCGCAACCCCATCCATCGATTCCACAACCACAGGACTGTCCTCTTCCTTCACCAGCCTTTTCTTGCCCGCCGATGAGGCAATTCCATTAGCACTCACAGCCCCGTTTGATGAACTAGCACCAGAAGACGGGCTCTTTCTTTTCCCCTTGGATCCATCAAACTGTTGCTGCTCCAGCTGCTGCTCAACGTCCTCCATCATTACGCCGCCATCCTCTGCCGCCACAGCATCACCACCGTTATCATAAGAAGGCCCCTGAAGATTGGCAGCCGCACCACCACCCTCACCACACATGGAAGCAGTTTCAGAACCATCGAACCCACCCTGCCCACCACCGACTCTCTTCTTCCCCAAAACCCCCAACGCGCCAAACTTTTCCTCAAAGTATTCGACAAAGTCCTTTTGCAAGGCGGGTGGGATCGCATATGTTGGTTTGCTGCGACCCAAACTGTGTGTTGGTGTGACTCTGTAGAAGGGGATTTTCCGGGTTTCAATGAATTCGCGCGCGTGCTTGCTGGTTTGAACGGTGCTGCGTTGGAAGTTTGGGTAGCGTGTGCGGATAATGTCTGTCCAGGCGAGGGAGTTGGGGGGGAGGGGGCTGGTTAGGTGGTCGTGGGTATGGCTTGTGGAATACTTCCGGGTCGCTGAGGCGGTGGTGGTGGTTGTTGTTGTGGATGATGCAGTTGGAGTGAAAGTTGGAAGAGGTGTGGAACCTTGGATGCGTCCAGCAGAAGCAGCAGCAGCAGTAGTAGTGGAAATTAAGCCATTTGAAGTACGTGTTACTGCAGAAGGGCTCTGATTCATGCTCTGTGGGCTTGGCATGGTCTTTTGTAAGGAAGGATCGAAAGTAGCCGTGCCACTGGAACTAGACATTCTTGACCGAGAGAGTCGTCGAGATGGTGCATTTGGATTGTATTCATCTGCATCTTAAATAATAAAAAGGTTAGTTGAAAATGAAGTGCACAGTTCAGGTGAGGAAAATTTTTCAGAGGATGCTTGGTTGATTGTCCAATTTCAATTAAGAGCGGGGAAGTGACGAGATCGAAGGGCGCCCACAACTGCCAACAGTTCCAACAAGCTTCCCAAAAATAAAGAAGAATCATTCAAACATTCTGCAAGGTTATGGAAGGTGTTGGAGGGTGAGAAGGGGAGTATTAAGCTGACGAAATCTTCGATTTTGATTGACAGCAGTTTAAGACTGCAATATAGATGGAAACAGAGATCGCAAGAGAGACGAAATAGTAGAGAGTGATACGAAGCTTTGGAAGCTTCTGGTACTCGCGGTTTTCAGCGATTTGGGAGTAGGAGGATAAGGAGGCAAATTGACAACAAAACACATGTTGATAATTCGAAAGTACACCCGCCCAGCTTACCTTCTTCTTTAGTTGCATCATCGTATTCTGAATTAGCTGAAGCAATCTGCCCGCTGCCATTCAGGATTAAGGACGAAGCGGACGGGGCAGGTCCAGACACAAATGCAGAGAGAACCGATGGCGGAGGCATAAGCTTGATGGCCGCACCATTGCCAGAGTCTAGGATAATCTTGCGCAAAGCGTCGACTTCAGCTTTTATGAGTCGAATGTCACAAATGAGAGTGTTGGCCTTGGTTTCGGCAGCTTCCAGAAGAGATGCCAACTCAAGACGGTCTTCAAGGGACTGCGTGTATTTAGCATTGCAGGTTCCTGTTTCCACAGTTTCTGTAGCTTGCAGAGTTGCTTGGGCAGCTTCGTTGTCACCAAGCATAATGATTGGAGTTTTTCGATATGGGAAAAATGTGCTTTTCAGGTTTCCCACGCACCTCGAAGAAACGGTACTCCTACAACCAACGAACCATGCTATGCAACAAATCACACGTCAATCATTGATCAAGGATTGATCCACTCAAATAAGTATAATATGAAATAAATAAATAAATTAAAAATAAAAAAAAGCAGTAAACTAATCCAAGGATCTGTACACTGGAAACAAAAGGATTGCTCGAATCAGCGAAGAGTTCCGACACAGCACTTTGACGCGCTTGTGTGGCTGGTCTCGTTCTTTATCTTGGAGATTCTTTTTTTCATCCCTGCTTTCTTTGTTTTTTCCCATTCGCAAGTGCCAAATGCCGGTCTCGAGCGGACTCGCAGCCGCGCCCGGCGCCGACACGTATTCGTACTCGGAAAGCTCGAAGCTGTTTGTGTCTGGCGGGTCGGGCGGCGTGGCGTCGACGCCGTCGTTCAGCGTGCGCGGCCGCATGCTGTCGCTGTCGGTGCCGACGGCGGCGGCGGTGCTGTCGCCGACGCGCCGCACGACGCCGCGGTCGGTCGGCGCGCACACGGTCGAGGGCCTCGCGGCGACGCCGGCGCTGCTGCTCGGCGCGCTGCTGCTGGACGTCGCCGACGCCGCCGCCGACCTGCCGTGCGCGCGCCGCATCGCCGCGCTGCTGCGCATCCGCCACGCCGTCGAGGCGCGCGTCGCCGCCGCCGCCCCGCCGCCCGACGGCCGCCTGCCCGCTTTGGGCCCGCCCGCTGCGCTGCTGCCGCCCGCCGTCGCCGTGCCGCTGCCGCTGCCAAGCCCGCGTGCCGCCGCCGTCGCCGTCGGGAACGACTTTGCGCGGGTCGAGCTGCCCGACGAAGCCGCCCGCTTATCGCCGGTCCAGGCGAAGGCGCCGCAAACGGCCCAAGCCGCAAAAGTGGACTTTGTGCGCTTCTTCAACTCGGTCCTGGAAGACGGCGTGTCATCGTATCCGGACATGGATCTGGATTTCTCGTCTGACATGCAGGATTCTCATTTTGCTCGCCGTTACTTGAATCCAATGGTGGGGCCATCTATCTGCCTTCAAGAGTCTCCTCTTGTCTCCATCATTTTGTATTTCTTATCCGCTATTCTTGCCGGCTTTGTGATGCAAGGCGATGATCCCCCAGATCTGTGTGCCTGTGCCAAAAATTTCCTTATCTGCCCAATCAATGACACACACACACACTTCTGACTCATGATTTTGTTTTTTCCTCTTTAGCCCGGCTCAACTCCTACCCAGATTATTATCATGGATGATACTGGTACGTCAACTGGCTTCGCTGCCGGCCTTGCTGTGTATCTGGCTGCGAATGTGAAAGGTAACAAAAGCGGTTGGTTTGCATAATGTCTTTGAACTAAATTCATCAATTCAGCACCAAATAGAGCGAATATGGTCTACTATTTGCGGGGTGGAGTGGATGCCTTGCGCAAAGAATGTCCTTGGATGTTTAAAGTCCCTCGGATCAAAGCGATTCTGCCTTCAGCAAACAATGAAGATTCGTCTGTTTCATCTCCTTCTTCCGATATCGGTAATATCGACGATGCGGACGATGCTTTTGTGGGGTGGGGGGACGAACCTGTGGAGCACTCTCCAACCACCAGTAATCCCATCACTTCTGCTGAATCAAACACGGATGATCTAGGAACCACCTCAGTTGTCTCTCCAACGGAAGATAGCATGGAGGTCGACGGAGATGATGACGAAGAACAGATTGATGAAACCATGGTAGACAGCGGGATAGGCGGAATTGAGGATGACTCTGTTGAGATGGCTTCAGCTTCATTGTCTGATGACGCTGCATTCCTCCTGAAGTCACCCACTGCATCTCCTCACAAGAAAAAAATAACCTCAAACAAAGTGAAGGGCCACTTGATTCATCATCCCAACAATCGCCACCATATCTCGCATCATCCAATTATTAAGTCCATCTCAAAGCATCCCCAAGCCCAATTTCCCCACTTGCCAAAAACCAACAGCCCAACACACGACTTGCGAAACCTGCAGCACCATTTAGTGGCTGCTGTATGGTACGGAAAGCGGGTTCCAGCGGGAGATGTTGCGGTCCCAATTTCTCACGTTGTGTCGCCAACAAAGTCATTGGCGGCCAAATCACCACCCCCCACAACGACGACGCACTACAATTCCGTGACACAATTCCTGCATTTGAGTTCCTGCTATGCCGCAGCTGATGCTTCCGAATTACGATCCAAGAACATTCGGCATATTGTTCGACTGGGGTGGGGATTCGACGCTTTCAACAATGGTCTGCATAACCAGCACCACACGACGCTTGGAACGGGAATTTTTGAAGACAATGCGAGTTTTGACGAAGCAGATTGGAGTGAATGGGAAGACTCCCATGACGATGTCACGGACGATGCTGCAGGAAACAGCAGCGGAAGTAATACAAGTGGACCCATGAGTGGAGTTGAGGGTAGCGTTAAATTTTTCCAGGGTCTTGCAGGAGGCATGGGTACAGTTAGTGAACTGGGGAAAATGGTAGAGAACATTAGACGGGGGCGAGCTGATGGAGGTGGGATGAATGGGTTTGTTTTAGAGGATCGGGAGGAAAGAAAGAAGCTTCGCGGGTTGATGGGTGGTGTTGCGAAACGAGTGGGTCCACCACCAGCGATGGGGGTGAATGGATCTCAGGCCAGAGAGGCAAAGAAGCGAACAACTTGGAGAGTCAAAATGTATGACTTTCCTATCGAAGATACACCCGCAGCACCAATTAGATGGATTTTTGAAAAGTGTTGTGAAGTTGTGGAGGCTGCCAGATTGTTGGGTGAAAATGTGTTGGTGAGGCTTATCTGTGTTTGATTGTGTCTTAGACAATTTTTTTAACTGTTTTTTCCCCCCCAAAAAAATAGATTCATTGCCATGCAGGTGTAAGCAGGTCTTCCACTATCATATTGGCTTATTTGATGAGATTCCAGAAACTGACTCTTTACGAGGCATGGTTGCTCACTTACAAGGTATGTGTGTTGATTTTATTAGAAAAAGTTGTTGAAAAATCAATATGGAACAAAACAGGCTCGCCCCATTATTCGCCCCAACGAAGGATTCGCTCGCGCACTTCAAGAACTAGAACGGGAAATTCACCCCCACCTCACCGAGCCAACGTTGCCAATCTTTTGGATGTGCGATAGCTATGCAAACTTTATGGAGCTTTTGGAGCTTCGTGAACGTGCCAATCGAGCTGGCTTGTTGAAGCCAATTGATGCAAGTAGTCCTACATCTGCGTCTGGAATACCTGCATCTGTTACTTCAGATGAATGCAGATGTGGTAACCATTGTAAGCTATGTGAATGTGGCCTTCGATGTGAATGTCAGTGTGGGGCATCTAGACTTTCTCAGTTACCAGGTCCTGTCGGTGGGATGGTGGGCGCTTCTATTATTGATAGTGGGGCAGCCGTAGAGGAAACCGAACCTTTTCCTCCTGTTCGAAAGGGCCGGAGTAGGGGGCTGAGTTTTGGAGGTCGTGCTGGATGAGGAGACTAACTTATTATTTTTTTTTGCCACCTATTTTTCCCCCCTTTTTTTTCCTTCCTTGGCTCATTCTTCGACAAGAGGCGACTAATGATGATAGTATACAATAACAACTTTTTGATCTTACTGGCTGATAAAAAAAACTTGGTTTGAACCTTACACCCATTTCAATTTCAATTGAAAATAAAAAAACGTCGGCTTCAAAACGTTATTGTAAAATCAGGCTGAAAATGCTCAAATCGTTCTTTGCATTCGTTCAAAAGAAGCTACACACGCACACAACTGGATCAAGCCCAGCCACTTCTGCCCATGTATTGCACAAGGAAGCTGTTGTCCACAGCGAGGCAACTCTTCGACAGTTGTTTACAGATGCCGGGCAAGGGCACGTTTTTCAGTACTTTGAAACTCTCACCGTTGAAGAGAAGGCGAAGCTCCTTGCCCAGCTGAACGATATTGACGTTGATCGTTGCAATCGTATCTTTGCAAAGGCGACGACTGCCGGACCTCATGATCATGATGCATTCGATCCACTTCCGGACTCGTCCTTCTGCTCCACCCTGGATGCGGACAAGGCCGCAGATGTAGAACAGTGGCGCAAGGACGGTGTCAAGCTAATTGCTCAAGGGAAAGTTGCCGTGATCTTATTAGGTTGGTTGACCTAATTTATTCTCGGCATGTGTCTACCCTGCCAAAAAAAATAAGGGGGTGGGAAAGATTCTAAATTTCTTCTCCTTTCACTTCCAGCCGGTGGTCAAGGAACCAGACTCGGATCATCTGCTCCAAAAGGATGCTATGACATTGGGTTACCATCTGGGAAGTCTCTCTTCCAGCTTCAAGGGGAACGGATCCTCGCGATTCAACGCCTCGCTGCCAAGACTCATCCCGAGCTTGCTGCAACAGCGATTGTTCCGTGGTATGTCATGACGTCTGAACCAACTCGAGCTGGGACAGAGAATTTCTTTAAAGAGCATAAGTACTTTGGGTTGAGTGAAAGCCAGGTGATGTTCTTCAATCAGGTAAAGAAGAAAAAAAAAAAAAACCATGACAATTTTTGTTTTTTTTTTTTGGCTCTTGTTAAAGGTGTTTGTTTTTAAGGGAGTTCTTCCTGCGTTTACGATGGATGGAAAGATTTTGTTGGAGAGTAAAGGACTCGTTTCCACGGCACCTGATGGAAACGGTGGAATCTACAAGGCATTGAAGAAGGAAGGTGTCTTGAGTGATTTGGAGAGACGTGGTATTCCATATGTCCATGCCTACTGTGTTGATAACTGGTAAGTGAGTTTATAAAATTGAGGCTTGCTGATTTTTTTGGCCGACCTCGTGGCAGAAAATTGTGTTATGAAATTTTTTTTTGTTATCATCGTGTCCGCTTATCAATCAATTTTTTAACTTTTATTTTTTTATTTTTTATTTTTTTAGTCTCGTCAAGGTTGCCGATCCCATATTTATTGGTTACTGCGTTTCCAAGAACACTGGATGTGGTGTGAAGGTGGTTCCCAAGCGTTCCCACGACGAACCGGTTGGAGTTGTCTGTCTTCGTGAAAAAAAGTTCTCTGTTGTGGAGTATAGTGAGATTCCACAAGAACTCAGCAAGCTTACAAGCGCGGACGGGCATCTGGTTTACAGGGCAGCTAATATTGCGAATCACTTTTATACAACTGCCTTCCTGAACGGTATCGATGCCATGGAAAACAGCATGGAGTTCCACGTCGCCAAGAAGAAGATTAAGCATGTCGACTTGTCGACGAATGAAGTTGTTGTTCCAACAGCGAATAACGGAATCAAGTTGGAACTGTTTATTTTCGATGTGTTCCCACATTGTGAAAAGTTGGCGGTTCTTGAAACTGCGAGAAATGAGGAATTTAGTCCTTTGAAGAATGGTCCTGCGTCAAAGGAGGATAATCCTGCTACTTCTCGTGCTGATATTCTTGTAAGGGCGTTTCTATTTTTATTTTATTTTTTCGTTTATTTGGGTTTACTCAATCAATCAGTTTTGTTTTCCAGGCGCAAAGCAGACGATTTATTGAGGCTGCTGGTGGTTCAGTTGTTGGTGACATTGAACTCAGTCCTTTGGTTTCTTATGATGGAGAGGGACTTGAAAAGGCACAAGGGGTTGCGTTCGAAGGGCCCAAGTACATAAGCAATTTGTAATCGGGAGGTGTTTCGCCCTCAAATTCGTTTTTATTTTTCGAATAAACCGCTAGACCCACAAAAAAAAAAAAAAACTTCAAAAAAACAACAATCCACCAAACCCCAAATGACAGCTACCCTCTACTACACTGCAACTTCCTGTGGCGCTGCCAACTTCATTGCGGCTTACCGCGCCGGTATTCTCGGCACCAAGTTGAACGCGTACCAGGCCGATATTCGCGCAAAGAAGGTCTTGACAGGTCCAAACACTGGCGCAGACTTTTTCAAGATTAACCCAAAGGGAAATGTGCCCACCATTGTCCTTGAGGATGGAACTGTCTTGAACGAGAATGCTGCGACGCTTCAGTGGATTGCTGATAATGCTGTGACTTCTGTTGGTGCCAAGAACGGAACCAGTGCTAGGTATTATCCTATTCTTAATTACTGCACACTCTATCTATTTTCTCTCTCTCCTTCCGTCTCCCTCTGTCTCTCTCTCTCTCTCTCTCTCTTTCTCTCGCACACGCGCTATTCACCTTGAATTGTATTTTGCGTCTCCCACCACTCAAAAACACGTGCTTACCAATTCACAAAAAAAAAAAATTCAGATACCTCTTGCAATCCAAGCTCTCCTATGTATCTTCAGAAGTCCACGGCTCCTACGGCCCACTCTTCAACCCCTCCATCACACCAGAAGTGCGTACTTGGGCCACCGAAAAGCTCCACACCAAGCTCAAGTTTCTCAACGACGTGGAACTTGCCGACGGTCGTCCGTTTTGGATTGGCGGGGAATTTTCCGTCGCTGATTCGTACTTGTACATTGTTTTGAGTTGGTCTGGGTTCCTCAAGATTGACTTGACTGCGTACGCGAAAGTGAAGGCTTACTTTGATGGTATTGCTGGGCTTGATTTTGTTAAGGCTGCTCATGCTCAGATTACAAAGGAGTCTCCCTCTGCTTGAGAGAGCCTTTTTTTACGAGTCCAATTCTTTGTCTCTGTACTTTGTTCCCCCCGGAGGAAAGGGAAATAAAGCATTATTTATTAATAAATACTTTCAAAAATTAAAAGAGGAAGCTTGTATATGTTAACTTTATTCCGTGTAAGAAGTGTGTTATCAGCATGTCCAGAAGTCTGGAGGAATGCCTTTACCAACATCTCCAAAGTTTGTATTTACAAAGGAGATGACAAGTCCCGCCTGAGATAAATAAAAAAAAAGGTAAATTACCAAAAGAATAAAATGAAAAAAACTCAACTGCAAGGTGCCAATCAATATGACAGTGAAACAACCAAACCCCAGGGTTATCAAAGTGAATCAGGAGACTAACAAATCCAGGAGAACATGCTCCTTCTCCTGTTCCGACACATCCAGGGACTTGAATACTGTCTCGGCGTGGAAAAGTTGCGCTTCTTGTAGTTGTATCTTGTCGACGCTCTTTTTCTTTCGTGTTTCCCCCATTTATGACTAAAAAGGAATGCTTCCAAATAATAATAAAAAAAAATTAAAAACTAGAAAGACACAAAAGCATTTTATAATAATAACAATAAAAAAAAACACTCACCCCGTGTAAATGAAACGTATGATCTATAACATCATCGTTTTCCACAATCAAAAGCACCGACTCCCCATTCACAACATTGACAGAGTTGCTTTTCCCACCTGATAAATCTCTTCCCACCGTAACCACGTCCTTCAAGGTTGGTGTTCTTGGGGTATGATATTGTCCTTCGAAAGCCGGGTCTCCGTTGATATCGAGTTTCATTGTTCCAACCGTCTTGTTTTGGATTGCGGCTTTTCCGGAAACAGCGAATCGAAGACGCATTTGTCGTGCGAAGGAAGGCATTTTGTCGGTTGGTGTTCCATTTAGTTGGCCGAGTTGAAAAACGTTTAAACGTTGGGATGAGGAGGAGGAGGGAGAGGATGAGGACGGTGATGATGATAACAATGGTGGTTCAGTGAGTGGAGCCGATTGATAACGCAAAATTGCTCTTGTTGTGGACGAGAATTCAGGCGCGAATTTGGACCCGCTGCTTGTATACATATCTTCCATGGTTGCTGTGATCCAATAATTGTCTGTTTCGGATCCAGTAGCGACAAACAGAAATGAATATCGCTGTCCAGCAGTGATTTGAAACTCATTTACGTTGGTAGGGGTTGTGTAGTGACCATCGGCAGATATGATTGTCATGTCGTGGTGGTCGATTTTGACAGTGAATCCTGCTTCGGCGCTTGTGTTTATGACGCGGACAAGGTCTACCAAAACAAGACCAATGTATAAATGATAACGCATCTACAAGAAAGTGTGCCACCCTCACATACATCGTTTTCCTTTCGTGACAGGAAACACCGTCCAAGGATTGTCGAGAACGCAATAATCTTCAATCCCACCGGCCTGTGCGTTTCTACAATCCGATCTCCCCAACCCGTTAATAAGGGCTGATGATGGCGCGGGATCTCGAGCTCCATAATAATTCGCCAATAGAAGGTCAGGGGCAATGTGGAAGTGATCTGTAATGGTCATGATGAATTCATCGTCATATTGAATATGAGCTGGCTCGTTTGGATCTCTTATTATAAAAGGTCCTTTTAGACCAGTCGCTGAAAAAATAAAAAATACGTTTTTTAATCGAGGGGGTCAAAAGGAGTAAATCAAGCCATTCAAGCTTTCTTCCTGTCTCTCCTCTCACTCACCACTTTGTAAATGCGAATGCGAATGATACCAATAGGTACCGGTTTGATTTCCCACATTGAATTCGTAAACAAAAGACGATCCGGGTTGAATGGGACACTGCGAAACCTTTTGGAGGGGAAAGCGTCATCAACCAAAAGAGAAGTCTAAAAAAGAACGAACCATTTCGGCACCATCATACCATGGAGTGCCTCTCATATCCAGTCCTATGTTGTACAGTATGAGAGATGTGGGATTGGGGTTCCCAAAAAACACGGTTTACCATGCCAATGTATTGACGTACTCTCTTTGAGGTTATTGTTGATTGTGATTGAAACAGTATCTCCGCGATCGACTATAATCGGATAATCGAGTTGATTGTTGACTAGCTTCATTGGGAGCGGTACGCCATCGGGAGCCACGGCTCCTTCGGATATATTAAAAGTGAATCGTTTCAGGTTCGGAGGATCCAATGCTGCTACCGCTGTTGCAGTGGCGAACAAACAGCCAATGAAGAAGGTTGACATCTGACTGTCGTGTCTGACAAGGGAAATTGGTTTCTAAAAATAAACTCTACACATGTTTAAAATAATCTAAAATAATATGCCGTGCACACTGTAAACTTCAAATATAAGGTCTCATTTGTCTTATTATATATTTATACATCCACCATCATCTTATCTCCTATAGACCCATCTCCTTTGCGGTTACTACTCTTTTCTGCGTCAAGGTCAATTCCATACGCGTCCAGCACGCCGGCACGTACAGTTTGCGCCAAAACATGTAATCCTTCGACATTTAATTTGAAATCAGTCTCGAAGCCTTCCACAGTGCTTTGATAAGGTAATGAAGACATTTGCAATGCAGTCGTTAAATCTCCCGCAAGTTTTACAGATGACCCTTGTCCCGAACTTGAACTCAGAATCCCAGCTTTAGACAAATGCCTGAAAACAATGCGTAGAGTTTTTTGAATATCCTGTGGATGGGTGTGATGGTTGATTAAAAAGTCACGATAACTTTCTTTTCTGTTGTCTCTTGTTTACCCGTAGCAGATCAGTATATTCGCGATGTCGATTCACAAATTCCTCCTTGCGTTCGTCTAGATCGATGCCTTCCGATGCGAGGGCTTCAACAACAAGACCAGCAACTTTGACCAATCGCACTATTTTCTGCAAATGATGGAACAGTCAGCAACAGCCCCGAATTAGCCAAATGGGAAGCCAAAATCAAGTTTTTGTTTTGGCGGTTGGCTGGGAGAAAAGCAAGCAGCTACACCTCTTCAACGGAAGCAAGCAGGTTGAGGTGGTGTTCATTTGAGTTTGCAGTTGACTGGTCGGCAGCATTGCCTGCCGCAGGCGAAGAAGCAACACTGCTGCTTAGAGATGACGAGAGTGTTGATGCCGCTGATGAGTTCATACAAGGTTATTATTATGATTATTTATTTATTAATGTAGAATTGAAGAAAAATAAATACTTGATCGTTCTATGATATGTAGATTATAATAATGATTTAAGATTGAGATAGATGCTCTAGATATTCGAATCGCTCATCCTTCTAAATGTCACAGTCGTACATGAAGGTGGGGCCATAGATGTTGCATTCGATTATTATTCCAGACGATTGACACTGACACTGGCAGTACATTCTTTCCCACGTGTTGTTGTTAAGTGTAAATAAGATTTGTGATTTGGTTTCTGATAAAGGGAGATTTTAAGATCAAAACCAGCATCGAAGGGAGATGGACGCATTTGGCGACGAAGAAACGCTGGAGCGGCCGCCGCTCTCGATCGCCGTGTCGCAGTCGGCGTCGCAGTCGCAGTCGCAGTCGGCGTCGGCGTCCAGCGGCGACACGCAGCGGCATTCGGCGGCGCAGCCAAGCGCGACGCCGCAGCCGCTGTCGCCCGTCGAAATGATGCTCGGCGTGCTCGAAGCCGCCGCTGCCGCCGCCGACGACGGCGCGCGCGCGTCGAGCAGCAGCGCCGACGCCACGACGACGTCAGCGGACAACCCGCACCCGCACCGGCGCGACCGCCTCGACAGCGACCGCGACCGCGACCGCGACCGGCGCGAGAAGCGCGTGTCGCTCGTGTCGCTCGCCGACTCGTTCAACATGTTCGACACCGCCGACCGCTACTCGCTGCGCGCACAAGCCCACGCGCACCCGCACCAGCCCGTCAAGCTGCGCCGCTCGAACGCCTCATCGCTGCACGTCGCCGCCTCGCTGCGCAACGCCGCCGGCGGTCCGACCGCAAAGCAGTCGCGTCTGTCAATGTCAATGTCGCAGTCGTTCTCGATTGTGGCCGACGCAGTCACGTCTATCCAAGGCGCCTATTCAAACAATTGGGCCTTTGGCGTGTTTGAAAAGTGGTGGGCGGTCGACCCGCAGGAGTTTGCCTTTGCTTCAGCCGCGACATCACAAGCAACAACAAAGAGAACCAAGCCATCCCGGGTAGCCGGCTTGAATACTCAACAACAACAATCCAACACAAAACAACAGGACGATGACGAAAGCGATGAATTGGAACGCAACGATACACCAATTTTATCCCTCAAGATGCCCTCTCGTACTCTCATTTCTCCTCCATCGCAAGTACACTTGCAATCATTAGATTGGGACCACCACCACCACCAATACGGCAATGGCAGCAACATGCCCCACCACAACGCAATTCATACAACTCAGCCATTAAGATCCCCTACAATTTCAATCATTTCATCAAACCACGAAAGACCGACTCACTCAATCACTCCAATAGTATCAACCGCTCTATGCCCGTGCATTACATTTGCCCAAAACCGGGAAATGTTTCTCCGCTCTGGCGGTGTTATTGAAAATGATCATATTGAACGGTGTTGTGGGCATCCCTCAGTTGATAGCACTGAATCAGGACGCATCTGGCAATCCGCTTTATGCTTTACATCAGTGATGCCATGCTGTCTCTGCTGTATTCCCCATCGAAGTTTACGGAAATCAATTCGTTCGCGCTATGCTCTGAGAGATCTGGATGCTGACGGAGAAGGTGGGGAGTGTGGCGAGTTGTTGCTTAGTTTCTGTTGCATGAGTTGCTCGCTTGTGCAAGAACGGCGAGAGATTTTACATTGGGATGGTGTTGTGGGAGATGCTAAAAAGAGGAGGAGTGTTGTTCTTTAAGTTTGTTTAAGCAAGCAATTTGTTTGATTTTCCTCCCCTTCTGGTCTATGATGGTGAAATAGAGTAAAAGATACAAATCTCACAATCACACTCCCAAGTCTATCAGTCCATTGACAAATCAACAATCAAGGCATCCGACATGAGGTTGTCATTGTCGTATTGTTCCCCCTCATCATAATTATCATCTTCTTCCTCCTCCTCGTCCTCCTCGTCTCTTGCAAGGCTGCTGCTTCTCACAATATCAAATTCCACATGATCGTCCCCATTATCATCAACGCTACCCTCCTGCTTCTCCTCCACTGCTACTGCCGCTACTTTTTCTGGTTTGTTGGCAGTCTTGCTCATTCCAACACGGCCAAGCAGATATGTTCCAGCACACTTCTTTGCATGGATCCTCATTGCAGCCACACGGGGCGTGATATACTTTCCACACGCGCAATTCAACAACCCCCTTTCGTCTCTCTCGATAGCTGATTCATTAAAAAAAAATAATTGATTGGATGAGAGAAGTTGATCCCCCAAAGCGTTAATACAATATAACAAAAAAAAAATGCATTAAAAAAAAAGACATTATACCTGTTTTGGTAGTTGATCCTTCGAATAAAACGTTTATGGAAGCGTGGTACTCGCTTCGATGTTTCTTGAGTTTTTCTCGTGTATCAAATTCCCTTGTGCAGCCCGAGTATGGGCAGGCATAGATTTCTGGGCCGAGAGAGAGGATCACTGGTGGATTCAGGATATGGCTGATGCCATGTGTCGTAGGGGTGGCAGTTGAAGTTTTAGTGGCACCGGTTGTAATAGTAGAAGGAGTAGTTGTGGTGGTTGCTGTGGTTGAATCGACTGGCTTGTTTGCTTTTGGTTTTGGCTTTGGTTTTGGTTTGATGGCGGTGGTGGTGGTAGTTGTCGTTGTAGTAGCAGCCGCCGCGATGCTTGGGTGCATGCCAAACTTGGCAACCAGAGTATTGAATTCCAATTCGAGGGCCTTGAGTCGCATTGATGCGTCCTTTTCGAGGAAAGCGTTACGGGATCGAAGGGTTTCGTTTTCTCGTTTCAAGTTTTTGAGTTGTGTTTCAAAGGACTGTGAGTTGTTGGATGATGAGGTTGGCGTTGCATTGATTGGTGCTGCCGCTGTCGTCTTGAACAGTGAAGCCAGTGTGGGTTTTGCGAAGCTGAACTTTGCTGGTGGTGGTAGTGGTGCTTTTGTGGCAGCTACTGGTTGTTGTTTGGTGGGTTGGAGCATGATTCGTTTGGTTTTGTTCAATTTTCGGACTCTTTTTTTTTTTCTTCTGTATTTTTATATATAAATGTACCCCAGCAAAAAAAAAAAAGAAACACAACAACAACGCCCGCCCGCCTCCTCTGCTATTAATTTACAAGTTGATATCCTCTTCGATAGTGACTTTAAAAACTCTTGCTGCTGGGTTCGAATGTGTCTTCTTTGGGTTGGTCCGTTTCCAAGGCAGACAAGCCACGAGACAGAGGCGTGGACGCCTTCAGTTCCACGCTTACTTCCGAATGATTGTCTTGGATCATATCTTGGCTGTCCTCTTTCTCCATGGCTTGTTCCATTTCCTGATTTCCTTCATCATCCGTCTTGTCGCCAAAAAGAGTATCCCTAACCTTGTCCACTTCAGGCTGCACCAATTGCAGTTGCTGCTGGTGTTGCTGTTGCTGTTGTTGTTGCTGCTGCGCAAGGGTATAGGTATTCGCAACATGTCCTTCACCACCATCCTCCTCATCATCATCATCGTCATCATCCACTTCAATCTCCACCTGCATTTCAATTTCCTCATACTCGGAAGAATCATCGTCTTCAGCTGAACCACCAGCAATATCGACGCTATTTCCAACAACACCACCCTTCTCCGCATCATCAGTTAAATCAATCTCTATACCTTCGCCATCATCACTATCGATACCCACTACTTCTCTCTCCTCTTCGGAATCAGAAACAGAAATAACAGGTTGTCTCAAGGAAGGAGGTTGTTTTTGTTGCTGTTGCTGTTGTTGCAGGGAACTACCCGCCTGTTGAGAGCCACTCAACACCAAAGAAGAGCCACCAAGAGGACGCACATCATCCTTCGCAACAGCAGCAGCAGCAGCTGCAGCAGCAGCAGGAGGAGGAACAAGTGAGGCATCAGCACCACCGAAAATTTCACAAAAAGTCGTGCTGGGAGAAATCTGACTCCAACTGCTAACACTACTACTACTACTACTACCGCCACCACTGCTACCAACACTAATCACCGCCTCCTCCTTCTTCAGCAACTCGCACTTCCTGCAATGCTCTCTCAAAGAATACTGATTATTCGTGCGGAATTGGGTGCATCGAGGACATTCCAATTGACCAGTGACACTGCTGCGGAGGACAATGGTGACACTGGTTCCATCGTCGGCGCCGTCTCTGGATGCTGGGAACATGACTTTTGCTGTTGGGTTGTGGAAGGTCCATTTGTGGGTGTGCATGGCGCCTATTGATTGGGTTGTGACTGGGCATCCGGCGATGGGGCATTTGACAGAGTTGGAATTGGTAGTAGCACTTGAAGATGTAGGAGTTGTGGCTTTGGTGGCTGTTGTTGAGGGTGTTGCTGTTGATGTTGATGTTGATGTTGTTGTTGCTGTTGTTGTTGTTGCTGCTGCTGCTAATGATGGTTTCTCGGCAGTTGTAGTTGATTCCTTTCCCTTGTCGTCGACAGTTGCGCTCTTGCCGTTGCTTCCTCTCAAAACATCTTCAACGTCGCGTTTTTGATCAAAGGCGTAGACACTACGCCGTGCAATTTGAGTGGATATACCAACATGAGGCGTTCCGCGACACTTTTTGGCGTGGTCCTGGAAGGCCACTGCGTTGTTGCTTCGAAATTTCTTGCATGGGCAATGTAAAAGACCGGTGGTAGTACGACGGGCAATCATGACTGGGGTCGCTTGGCCAAGGAACAGGACTCGGGATTCAACATTGTGATACGTGTTGTTGTGCAGGGACAATCCCTTTTCGGTTGCACATACGGTGGGACAGTCGGGGAAAGGACATGGAATCGGCACTTGAGTGTTCGACGACGAAGACGAGGAATTGGCCTTTTTAGCTGTAGCAGTTGTTACCGGTGGCGGTGGATCGAGTCTCCTCTTTTTCCGTGATTCCTGCGAGGCGGTACTATCCGACGACTCTCCCTTTTTCAATACTGCTTTTGTGGTATCCGGTCTACCTGGACCACAACGATTTGCATGTAGCCGAAGTTGACGGGGGTCGAGGCCGCACTCTTCACAGAAAGGACATTTATAAGTACCATCCGGTTGAGGACGTACTTGATGGCAACCCCCATATCGAAATTTTAAAACTTGCATCGTGTGATACTCAGCCTCATGCTTCCTACGTTCTTCGTCGGAAAAAGAGCCCATCTCTCTTTTTGGGCAGTTCTCTCTATCACATATTGCGCTGATTCGCTCAATCTTTGGCTTCGGATTCCCGACTTCGTATTCGTTATTGGTGCTGAGCTTCGGGACAGATTCCGTAGCAGAGTCCCCACACGCCTTTTCTGCATGGTCTTGAAGAACTTTACATCGATGGGTGGTGAATCCACAGAAGCAGTGGAACAGTTTATCCCGTTGGCTTCGGAACACGTGGCGGGCAATTGGTTCGTTCAAGAACGTGACAGCGCAGTACGAGGCATGATAGTCCCAGTCATGATAGTCTCTTTGTTTGTCTGTTTTGAATTTGAGGCCGCAGGTTGGATCTGAGCATTGGTATTTGGAAGGGGGTTCAGCTTGGACCACCTCAGGTTCAGATTGGGTTTGTTTATGTAGCATGACAGGACGCTGAATTGGCGCTGCTGGCGCGGCGGGAGCAGGAGGAGGTACTGCAGGGCTGGCTTCGACCACCGCGGCGCCCTTCATCATCTTGTCAATCAGACTGTTGAAGGACTCTTCCAGCTTGGTGAGACCGCTCACGGCCTGATCCAAGTGCTTAATTCGTGAACGCAGTCGTTCGACTTCGTCTAGGAGACGGAGATTCTCGTTCCGCACTTGTGTACAGGTTGAGCAAAAGTTGGTCGAATGCAGCATGATTTATTTTATGAATCAAGCAGAGATATATTTGCTTCGCACACCACTCAGACCTCTCAATTTACTCGTTTTGACAGCAATAAAAGTTTGAGCAACATAAAGCTCCTGCATTCGTTTTGTACGTGTTAAGTTGTGATTAGTGTGAGTCTTTGGAGTGATAAAGAGGCAGAGGTTGTTAATACCGCTGAAGCTTCGTTCACAGAGGTAGTGGAAATCGCAGGCGACCGTTTAACTTAACTCATAATTCATTGCTTTTTTTTTCAACACCACAAAGAAAATAAATTAGTTAAGCGTAATGACTTCATCTACGAACACAACATCAGATAAAACAGAGGAATGCCGCGATTGCCGACCGCTGATCGCCGGCCTCCAGGCGCAGAACGCGCGGCTGATTGATGAAAACGCAGCACTGCGGCGGCAGATCAGCGTGTTGGCGGACGTTGAAGACGGGCTGGTTGTGCTCGAAGACAACTTCCTTGCGTTTCTAACGCAGAATCAGACGCAGACTAGCGACAACGCGCAGACGGCGCCGGCGCCAAAGACGAAGGCAAAAGCGGAGGCAAAAGCGGAGGCAAAGGCGCAGCCGCCGCCGCTGGCATCGGGGTCGGCGGCGCCAGCGGGGAGCAAACAACAACAACAACAACAACAACAGCAGCAGCCAGGGCAGCCAGAGCAGCTGGAGCAGCGCAAAGAACCGCAGCCGCAGCAGCAGCCGAAGCCGCACCCGCCGCAGCCACCGCCGCCGGCGAAGCAGCCGTCGCCGCCGCCGCCGCTGCCGCCGCCACCCTCGCCGCCGCTGCCGCTGGCCGCCGCCGACGAACCGCCGCCGACGCCGGACCCGCTGCCGCTGCCGCAGGCGCCGCCGCCGCCGCCGCCCGACGACGACGCGCCGCCCGCCGCGACCATTCTGTGCGGCGAGCCCGCGTGCTTCGGCAACCGGCCGCCGGGGCTGCCGTCGCGCGCATCTCTGTCCAAACACAAGTACGACTTCCACGGCGACATCCGCATTCTGTTCAAGACCCCCGACACCCCGGCCCGCAGTAAGTTGCTGGTCGTGTCTCTGCCCTGTGTCTGTGTCGCTGACCGCGTGTTTTTTTTCCTACATGTGTTGTCTCAGTCATTGCGCGAGAACCCGACGGCTTCCTGACGTGTCCGTCGTGCAACTCGCGACTCAAAACTACCGCCACGTTTGGAATACACGTCAAAGAATGCAAAAAGTCGGACTGGTGTGATCAGATTGCTGCTGTCGAAAAGTCATTTGCGAGTCGCATATCGAAAGGAGTCGTGGTGGATGGGGTAACTCGGTCGATAGGCTGTCCTGTTCTAGGATGTGGTTTAATGTTCAAAGATAAGCGATCCATGTGTACGTGAATTGTTTATTTTTTATTTATCTGCTTTTCCGTTTTTTTTTGCTCCCCCCATTTGTCTCCTTTTTTTTCTCTTAAAAATTAATTAAAAATTTTTACTTCTACAAAAAAAAAAAATAATAGACAATCACAAATGGGCCTATCATGCAAACGAATCTGCAGTAACGTTCCTCACTCAAGATATTGCTACAACTGTGCACCGGAACCCAGTCGATAAACTTATTCATTGTCCGTGTGGAAGGGCTTATTTTGAAAACTGGAATGGAATGCGACAGCACGCAGAAAAATGCGACGGAGTAGCGAGAGATGGTCCAATGCCACAAGTAGTGGCAACTGGATCGTCATCGCATTCTTCGTCGTCTTCTTCAGAATCCAATGCTCCAACTGGAAACAATGGATTTGTGGCTTCACCACCACCAGTATACCCGCAGCAACAGCAACAGCAACAGCAACAGCAGCAGCAACCGCAACCGCAGCACCATTCTGAAAACAACCCAATAACTCCTCAACCACAAGAACCCCAACAAACTCCAATCCAACCTCACATACAGCAACCGCAAGAACCAGCCAAGCCATTAACAAACGAAGACATCACCCCGCCACTATTAACCGACGGATCCCCCAACACCGAAGGCTATTGCCCATGGGTGGATCTTGTTCAAATCCACTTCCCGAACCTAATCACATCGAAACGGCATTCGCAGTGCGTGTTTCAGTTTAAAGACAAGTACAAGATTCCCATGATTACGTTGCGACCGCGGTTCGGCAAGAATGTGGGGCGGAGTTTTGTTACGGGGATACCTAGAAATTTGTGGGATGAATTCATTAGCAGGATTGGAAAGTTGGAAAAGAAGGTGGAGCGAAGGATTGAGAATCGGTTGAATCGCAGTGCTACTGGTGGTGGTGGTGCAGGAGATGGGGATATGGACGTGGATGGTGATGAAGATGGTGGTGGTGGTGGTGGTGGTGATGGTGGTGGTGAGACTACGACTGGAAAAAGGAAAGGGAGAGGACGGGGGAAAGCAGTTAAGAAACCTGCGGCTGTTGGTGTTCGAGCGAGTGTGCGAGGCAAAGGCCGTGTGGGAGTTGTGGCCGCTGTAGCGGTTGAAGAAGACGAAGATGATGAATCTGGATCAGATGATCAGATGGATGAATTGGAGGGTGGGGATGACGTTGGGGATGACGACGACGATGAACTTGAGAGTAATGGATCAGATGCCGAACAGACTGATACCAATGCGGAGCAACGGCAGGTTACCCGTCAGCAATCAAATAATCTCATCTCTGAATCGACAGAGCAACTCCTTCAATCTGACGACCAGCAACACATTGATCCTACTTCAGATCTGGCTGCCCTTGCCGACACCCCGAATTCAAATTCTTCTGATCGCGAAGAAACTGACAAGAGTCCCAACGGATCCAAAAAGGATGTTATTCCGTGTCCTGTTGCAGACTGCGGTAAAGCGTTTCCAAACAAGAACCAAATGAGCGTTCATCATTGGTGTTACCATGCAGTTGAATGCAAAGTTACATTTTTTGGACAGTCAACGTTGACTGTAATTGACCGGAATCCTGTGGACAAGCTCCTTCGATGTACATGTGGGAAGTTTGTAACGCCTAGCGGATATAGGCTGCGGTATCATGCCACAAAGTGTACAGGGGATCCAAACTTTTCAGTTGCGTCATCGCCATCTATTACTGCTTCTGCCGCGAAACGGCGGAAAGTTGATGCTGGTCAAACGCCAAGTGGTAGTTCTGCTACTGCTGCTGCTGTTGCGGGTAATGGGGCGGCGTCAGGGTCTTCAGGAAATAACAACTATTCCATGGCAGTGGACTATACTGCTACTAGTAGCAGTAGTGGTGGTGGTGGTGGTGGTGGTGGTGCGTCAATGACAACAGAAGAAGCCCTAGCAATGAGTGCGAATGTTCTTCAACGGCTAAACCAAACCAAGAAATCCACCGACTACAAAGAGATATTACGGAAAATGGCACCAGCATACGAGCTCGTAGCTCATGAAAAGAAGATGGCAGTTCACAAGGGTGTGGAAGCATGTTTAAAGAGTTTGTTGGGAGAAGTTGCGGCTGAAACATGTTTTGTGACGATGCCAGATGGGACTCAGACTTGTCTTATCCCGAAAGAGAATGTCGATGTCATGTCTGAGTGGCTGTATCGGGAGTTGAAGCGATGTTTTCCAGAGCTTGTGTTAAATCCGTATAAATAATAAACTAAAAGTGGAATTTGAATGGTGTGTTTTATTTCTTGGTTTTGTTCAGAATGGGTGAAGGATTTATGGGATTTACATCAGCATTGAACCCTCTTACTGTTCCAAAAAAACCCATCTACAAGTAAGATATTCTCGCATTTAAGAGCTTGAGTTTGGTCTCTGCGAGTGGCGATCTACCGCTTTTGATGATCTCCTTCATTCTTGAGCAAAAACTAAAAAGAGAAACAAGGCGGTTTTTCGTTGAAAAGAAATAAAACATGATGGTAATGATGGGGGGGATTGATCAAGTGTATGTGACTGTGATATGTGATGTGATGTGTGTTGAAAAAAGCGCCCCAAAATGCAGTGCTACAATTGCGAGAAGCTGCAGTGGGACTATCACTACCTGCAGGAAGAGAACGACCGACTGCGGGCGCAGATACATTCGCTGCAGGAGCTCGCCAACGGCGTTGCGGGGCTCGAAGATGATTTCCTGATGCTTGTCGGCAAGTTCTACAACGATCCGCAGCGGGCCAAGGACGCGGCCGAGCCAGCGCTCGAGCTCGAGCTCGCGGATCTGGGCGCCGTGCGCTTCGAGGAGGCGGCGGGCGGCGGCGGCGGCGGCGGGGCGGCGGCGGCGGGCGCGGGCGCGGGCCCGGGCGACGGCGGCGGCGGCGGCGGCGGCGTGACGCGGTGCGCGCAGCCCGGGTGCACGAAGTCGTTCGCGAACAAGAAGCAGATGGGCTCGCACTTCCGCGGCTTCCACGCCGCGACTGTGCTCGTGCAGCTGATGCACCACGCCGTGAAGACGCCCGTGCACCGCAACCCCGCCACGAACGCCCTGACGTGTCCGTGCGGCCTGTTTTCGACGCCCAGCGGCCAGCGCCTGAAGGACCATGCATACGGGTGCACTGGTGTGCCGGCCCTGGGAATATCGCCGCCCGAGAATAGCAACACAAACTCCAACTCCAACAGCAACAACAGCAGCAATACCAATGCCCCGCCAGCCACATCCACTGCCACATCGTCAAATACAGCAACTGCAACACCTGCAGCAACAGCTTCAGCAACTGCAGCCGCCAGCTTGGAAGTTTTGGCTGCTCCATCACCTGTTGTCCCGCCTCCAGTTATTGTAGTTCCTGATCCCCCTCCTCCGCCAATCGTGTACACTGTTGATGCAAGCATTATTCCTCCTCTTCTTGCAGACGGTTCTCCAAACACTCAAGGGTTCTGTGCATATATTGATGTTGTTCAAGCTTGCTTTCCAGGCGTACAGCCATCCAATGCCCTTCAAAAATGTGTTCAGGCATTCAGAACGAGGAACAATATTCCCATGATTCGATTGAAATCTACCTTGAATACGGATGTACATCACATGTATGCGGGGATTCCGCAGGCGCTGCATTCGGACCTTCTTCATAAAGTGAGTCGGTTTAGTGAAGTGGATCCGAATCAGCCGCCTGTGAAACGGAGGAAAGTTGGGGCATCAGAAAAGTCTTTATTGAACGAGGATAGTGTGGTGGATCTGACAGGGGATGATATGGTTCTTGATGGAGTGGAGTTGGTTGGAGAGGGTGGGTCGAATTTGTCACCACCTCCACCACCGTCGTTGCCACCGCCACCACTGCAACCGTTACTACCGCCACTCAGCAGTCCGATTGTCTCCGCCACTCCTTCTACTTTGGCTGTATCTGCAACTGCATCTGCACCTACTGTCACCACGCTACCTCCAATTCTTCCGCCGTCATCCAGTTCTGTACAAACACCGCCGATACTCCCGCCTTTATCGTCATCAGTATCATCATCTTCATCGTTGCCAACGAAAGCGCCATCGTCAACATTGCCAACGAAACCGTCAGCGTCATCATTGCCAACGAAAACGCCAGCGTCATCATTGCCAACTAAAACGCCTTCCCAACGCTCAGGAAGAAGCCAGCGAACAAACCCCTCCACACCATCTGCAGCAACAAAAGAATCAGACACATCAAAACCGCCTCAGTATCAAATTTCACTTCTTCCAGACGAAGCCATCCAGCGCATCACACCCGCCCAACTCCCCGACGGATCCCCAAACACACTTGGATTCTGCTCATACCTCGATCTTGTGCAGCTTCATATTCCGACAATAGAGGCGTCCGATGGGCTTCGAAGATGTGTGGGGACGTTCCGGACGAAAAATAATGTGGAGCGGATTCCAATGAAGTCAATGCTGAATTTGACGAGTCGGTTGAGGTATGCAGGGGTTCCAAAGTCTCTTCATGCCGAGATGTTGGATAAAGTTGTGAAGTTTGCTGAGTTGAATGGGCTTTTGCCGGCGGAGTCTGGTCCTCCTGCTACTCGTCCTCCTACTCCTCCGGTTGCTGTCTCTGTCCCTGCTGTAATGGAGAATGCTGTTGAGTCTGTCGACGATAAAGTTCCTGTGGTAGCTACTTCTGCTGTTTCTGCTGTAGTTGGTGAAGAAGTTGGTTTGGAAGTGAAACAACCGAACGAGACAACAAAAGAAGAAGCACCGAAAATACCCAAAGTGGAAGAAAACTCACCATCTGAAGTCACTGGGGCCGCATCATCATCTTCCAAGTCTGCTGGTGAAACACGGAAGAATATCGACCTGGCGAATGGGTTTTCTGATTCAGATATGCTAGATGAAGGAGATTCAATGGGGAGTCGGAATCCTTACATTGGTCGAGTGGTTGTTCGCGATCATGATGACATTGATGATGATGGCGTGGATGACGAGGATGGGGTTGGTGAAGGGAAAGACGATGATGAAGACGATGACGATGAAGTCGTAGAAGGAGAAGAAGTTCGAGAGCTATTGGGTCATTCTGAGTCCAGTGGAATCTTTCCAGAGCACTCGGATCGGTCGTCGTTTTTGAAGGATGTGTTGAATGAGGAGATGCTGGGTGATTTCTTCTCGATCCCTAATGATTATTAAAAAAAAAAATGCCGTCTTGATATCGAATTTCTCTTTATTTTTTTTTTTTTTTTTTTTTTTTTTTTTTTTTGGTTGGAAGTGTGTGTTGGAGGAGTTAAAGGGGCTTCGCCACATATTCTTTTTGTTTCATTTCTGCTATTACAATAAATATCTTGGAACCAAATGATCTGCGAATTCAACCCCACGGAATCTGACTGGTGCCTCTCCGAGCTTATTTACCCTGATGAAGTAGCTCAAGGAACCCCTCTAATTCTTGTGGATGCAAACACCTGTACTGCATCTGCTGCGGTGCAAGTCAACACCCGAAGCATAGCACTCATTACAAATACTCTTGGTTGCACTCGGGCTGTATACCAAAGTCAGGTCGACTTTGCTGCAAACAACGCAGTTTCATTCACCATCGAGCCTGTATTCCCTTTGTTGCGAGCAACATTCACATACTCCCCTTCCGACCTTTACACCATCACCACGGCTTTTGTGGATGACTTTGAATCCTTTTCTCGCTCTGGATCGCACTTCAACATATCCTGGTGCAATTGGATTAATGGCAAAATCGAGGCTCTTTTGCAAGAAGACCCAAGCTTGCCGTCCTCAGCTATTTTGGAGTTCATCATCAACGACTCTTTTCAGTTGTTTGAGTCCTTTTCTGCATGTACTCCATGGGGGGCGTTTACATTTATCCTGACGGAGGAGCTGGCAGCGTCAGTTGGATCAGGAACGACCAAAGTGACTTTGCCACACGCGTATCTACTTGCACAAGGTTTCAAAACGCCACTTCGTTTACCACCTTCCATTGTCCAGCTTGATGGGCAAACTGCTATTGGGAATGGGTCGTCTTCACCCACTGCCAAGAATATGCGCCGAAAGTATCACCCACCACCGTTGGAAACTCGAGAGGCGCAACTTGCATCTTATTTTCGCCAACATTCTTACGAGCTGTTTCAAATCGAGTGTCCCTTCTGCTTGGACACGTGTTTTATGAAGGACGCAGTTCGCCTCTTTTGTGGACACATTTACTGTAAAGAGTGTATGGACAGATACTTGGATCTATCTGTTCGCGAAATGTCTCTCAAGAGCGAGTACCCGTTCCTGTGTCCCGAAAGCGGATGCAAATCTCCGATAAACCTTGCCTACGATGAAACCCTGAAACGCCTGCTCTCCAAAGAGCAAGTAGAAAAAGTGCTGGATGGATTCAAAACCCACGATCCACGGTCAACGAGTATTGTATCGTGTCCGCGAGCTTCATGCGATTCCGTTGTGATGAAGCAGGTTTCTGGTGGTTCGCTTGTGTATTGTGAAACATGTGGAACCACGTGGTGTGACAGGTGTCTTGTTCGAGTTAAAGGGGAGCATTCGCTGTATCATTGTGATTCTCAGTTTGTAGATGATTTGAGGTCGAGGTATATTCAGTTGGTCGAAGGCTCTGAGTTGAAGGGGAAAGTGGATGAGAAGCATCCTTGGATTCAAACCTATATTCGATGGTTGGAAGGGAATGAGATTGCGCGAAAGTGGGTTCTGCAGAACGCTTCAATTTGTCCGAGTTGTGGACTTGGGATTGAGAAAAACGATGGGTGTTTTCATATCACTTGCATTTGTGGCTGCCACTTTTGTTATGAGTGTGGGAATGCTTACAAGCCGGAGGTTATCTATCAACACAAGTGCAGTCGAGATAGCGCACGGCTTCAGCATCAGCAAGTGGATTGGGCCAATGTAGCGTTTTAAATAAACGTTGTAAGCGATATTTATTCTTCAATCATCATCGTTAGGAATCGAAATCAAGGTTTAGCAAATTATAGAAGCTCGTATCGGATATCGTAATCGTATCTTCTGTATTGACGCTTGCCTCTTCTGCTTCAGTCAACTTTTCAAAATCATTTGCAGTCAGAGTTGGCTGTGGCACCCGGACACTGCTCAAACGCCTCTTTTTTGGAGAATGCTTTCCAGTCGCTCTACGAACTGATTCCGTTTCACTGTTGGGGCGGGGAATGCCATCGCATGTCTTGGCGTGTCTTAACATTGCTGCCGTTGTTAATACCGAGTATGCACCACAAGGGCAATGCAGGTACCGCCCTTGGTCACGTTCAATAACCATTGCGGTTTGGTCAACAAACACAGCCTTTGGATTACTGTGGTACTCATAAACACTAATGATGATACCGGAAAAATCAGGAAGAATAATCGTTGTCAGCCACACCAAGAAAGAGACAGAACTGATACGCACTGAACAGCAAGGGCGTTTTTCGTATTGAAACTGCGTGAGCATCCTTCCGCTGTGCATCTATTGGGAAGTTCTATAACTGGTTCCAGAGGCACCAACACTGGAAAGCCCGTGCACTTCTTGGCATGCCTCTTGAATGCACCAACAGTTCGAACTTTATAATCCGTACAAGGGCAGTATAAATATCCATCATCATGTCTAGGAATTTCTGTTTGTCAATATTGGGTGTGAGTATTAAGGGGGCTTTTGGGTAGTGTGCATTGAAGTGGAGATGAAGACACATTATCGCTGATTTTAATTAAAGACTCCTTACCAACAAGTTCTTGACGGCCGAGGAAAACAATCTTGGGGCTTGAATGGATTTGGAACACATGCTCTTTCCTGCCTCGTTTTGTCGCAAACGTTAAAGAACATCCATCATGTGGACACACAACTTGATTCATGATATTTTTATATAAATTTTTTTTTTGTTCCCCCCTCGCACCTTCCTTTTTTTTTTGGAGTGGTGATGGAAGTAGAACTTCTTTGCAAGCTGGTCTTGGCCGCTGGGATGGATATTTCTTTTTCCAATTAGGCGGAAAAGACAGTTTTCGATAAGTATTTGCCTCTGGGCGGTGGATAACTGGAATCGATTTGCTTGGTAATAAGTGTGATTTGAACTGCCGTCAAGCCACGTTTAGAAAAATTTACGGGAGGCCACCTCATTAGTAACTCCTTGGAACCACAAAAACAACAAATAGAGAAATCATTATATTCAATTACTGTAATCTCAAGTACCAAATCATAATAATAATTCAAGAATCGAAATCCAAGTTCAACAATTCATAAAAGCTCGTGTCCGTTAAAACTAAAGGATCCCCGACATTGCTGGTTGAGCCAGAGCCCGCTGATCCCCAAACATTTGTATTTAGTTCCACCCTTTGATCTGGTATTATTTCGTCCATACTGCTGCGTCGCTTTTTTGGAGAATACTTTCCAGATGTTCTACGAACTGCTTCTGTTTCACTATCGGGAAGGGGAATGCCATCGCATGTCTTGGCGTGTCTTAACATTGCTGCTGTTGTTAATACCGAGTATGCACCACAAGGGCAATGCAGGTATCGCTCTTGGTCACGTTCAATAACCTTTGTGGTTTGGTTGACAAACACAGCCTTTGGATTACTGTGGTACTCATAAACACTAATGATGATACCGGAAAAATCAGGAAGAATAATCATCATCAGCACACTTGAAGAAAGAGAGACAGAAATGGATACGCACTGAACAGCAAGGGCGTTTTTCGTATTGAAGCTGCGTAAGCATCCTTTTGCTGTGCATTTATTGGCAAGCTCTACAGCTGGTTCTGGTGGTACAATCAACTGAACGCCGGTACACTTTTTGGCATGTCGCTTGAATGCTCCAACGGTTCGAACTTTGTATTCTGAGCATGGGCAGTATAGAAATCCATCATCGCGCCTGATAATAGCTATTGTTTCAAAGAGGGGGGGTGTTATTCAGCAAGCGAATGGAGAGGGTTTGAAGTGGAGATGGCTTTTTTTTTGTGCTTCTTTCCGCCCTTTTGCTTACAAACGGGTTCTTGGCCACCGAGGAAAACAATCTTTGGACTGGAATGGACTTGAAACACATGTTCTTTCCTTCCTCGTTTTGTTTCAAACGTCTGAAGGCACCCCTCATGTGAGCAGGCGACAGTAAATGTCATGGAGATGTTGACTTCGTTATATTTCTGGTTTTTTGGGAAAAAATTTCACAACCCCTTCAATTTTGGTGATGGGTGTCTGTTGAAGTCAGGAAATGAGACGGAACTTTATATCGTTGACTGACGCTGGCACACAAGTGAGAAGAATTAGAGATGTACGTATAGCGCATAGAATGCATACCATTCCGGGATTCCGAACGCAAAAATTGAAATCACATCGGGGAATCAAGGTGACCTTTGACAGGGATGTTTAAAAGTGCTGTGCAATTACCTTTTTGCAATGTGGTTTGTACGAGCTGCCAGTCCTTGTTTTTCGGCCAATAAGGTTCACCGGCTGAAAATTTTCTGAAGGATGAGTAATATTCATAATTGTTTATTTCAGTTTCAATATTCTGATGGAAGTTAAATCCTTGTTAAATAAATTTTATATCACTATAATGTCCTTTTCTTTTTCTCTCCTTTCTTTTTTTTTTTTTTTTCAAGTTCATGAGTCAAAATCAAGCTTCATCAAATTGTAAAATGACGTGTCTGACAAAACAATAGGGGGGCTTCTTTGCGCTTCAACCGTAGTTGATACGACTGGGTCAATCCCCGCTTCTGTTTTAACTTCAACGTAATCGACTGTATCCAAGCTTGATCGTTGCTTTTTCGGCGAGTAGCTTCCACTACTCCGCCGAGCATATTCCTCCTCATCAACGAGAAGGGGATTGCCGTCACAGAGTTTTGCATGTCGCAACATTGCAGCGGTTGTCAAAACTGAGTACCCGCCGCAAGGGCAGTGAAGGTATCGGTTTTGGTCGCGATTGATGGTGATGGCATGTTGGCTGTTGGAGAAGAGTACTTTTGGACTGCTATGGTATTCGTAGACACTGGAGAAAGGAAAGAGAAGGAAATAAAATAATTGATTGTGTGAGACTGAGATGGTTTGCAAGTATAACACTTTGGGGTGTTGGAAGTACTCTTTCTAAAAAAGATTGTACAGCTCCCACAAGTAAAATAAAGACTCAACTGAACAGCCAGAGAATTCTTTGAATTAAAGCTGCGTATGCATCCAGGAGATGCACACTTTACAGGCAGCTCGATCATTGGTTCAAAGACTGGCAGCTGTTCTTCAACTGGGTACCCAGGACACTTTTTGGCATGCCTCTTGAATGCTCCCACAGTTCGAACCTTGTAATCCATGCATGGACAATGCAGGCATCCGTCGTCACTCCTTATGATCCCTTTTATTTAGAGTGTTTAGTCAGTAGTTGTATTCTGAATAGCAAAACACAAAAATGTAACAAATTGCGGACTTGCCGACGGGGCCCTGGGACCCAGCGAATGTGATTTGAGGACTTGAATGATATTGGAATGTCTTTTTGGTAGCAAAAGCCATGATTATGTAAACACACGCTTGACGGCAGCTCTCGGGAGCAGACTCACATGTTCTTTGCGGCTCTTTTTGGACTCGAATGTTTGATTACAGCCTTCCCAAGTACAAGAGACGTGAGTCTGAACTTGACTGTCGCTGGATGGTTGGCTCATTTGTGGATAATTTTTTCTTTGCTGATAGTTAACCTTTTTTTCTCCGACTTCTATTTGAGCAACAGGGTGATGATCTTATGTGTCAGCATTATCAACTTGCGGCAAGATTCAGGAGAAAGATCGGGTGTGAGGAAAGCGGGGGCTTTTATTCAGCAGATGTTCTTGACTATTGTGTTACCTGGTCCATGTGTCGAAATCCAGACTTTTTGGCCGAGATCCCGAATTTTCCCTAATGTAAACTTAAATTTATCTAAAACCTAAAACAATTGCGGCAGCCTTAGGCACCAAGAGTATATATATATATTATTATACGTATATATCTCGCTGCAAGGAAGGCTGAATCTGATTCATTCCTGAGGATTTCCCTGAGAAATCGGACCGCTATCAGTCCAGTTTACAATCAAAGCGACTTTTGTAAACATAAAATTCCATTCCAGCCTTATCATCAATTGTTAACAATCGCTGATTGCCATAGATAGCACTCGTTAAATGTAAATTGTTGACGGCATAAGTGATTTTCGAAAGGAGGTGAACTTTGACTTTGAGCCACCCCTTTGATCGTCGCCGGAGGGTAAAGCCGCTTCATTTTACAAGAGGATTTTAACTCTATTCAGCCGTAGCAGTTGATTCCATTCCCTCATGGATGAACACGGTTCTCTGTAAGACTTGGCAGGTTTGACGTCAAACCGCAAGGGAAATAAATCATGCATATTTAACTTTTAAATACGCCATGACACGAACTCAGCGAGTCATTAAGAGGAATCAAGAATTAAAAAGAATATTAGTCTCATTTTTTTATTTTTAATTCAATTATGAACAACCATTGCGGCCCCCCCACCTCTAACTTCCTCCCTCTCTTCCAACTCCTACTATTTTTTTTTTGTCTTCCTCTCCAATCAACACGTAAATGGCGAGTTTATGATTTCAAGGTCTTGAAAATGTTCCATCAATTGATCGTAAAGCCACTCTTGAAAGGCATCAATCAAGTATCTTGGAACTCCGAGTCCCATTCCACCCATCAAACATTCGTTGAATCGATCTTTGGTTTGTTCTTGAAGGTATTCTGCGACTCCATTGTGAATTGCGGTTTTGGCTTCGATTGGAAGAGTGTCGCATTGAGGTAGCACGTGCTTTAAAATTCTGTGAAAGAAAAAAACGGAGGGTGAAGGAGCAGATTGTTAGATTGTGGTTCCAGAATGTATTTTTTAAATACATATAATGTGAAATAATAAAGCTTTTTTTTTCTCCCCTTACCGTTGGTACATGATAACTTTTGGTTTTCGCATAACAAGCTCGAGCGAGCTGGGTTCGGGTGGAATCGAAACTTTTCTAAACTTCAAGCTCGCACTTTCGTGAGCTACACCCTCGCCCAAAGAGTTTTTTTCCAAATTATTGGCGTCATCAGCAGCAGGAATGTTTTTGCTGCTGCTGATGTTGGCGGAGGCGGCCGCAGCGGTAGCGGTGGCGGTGGTGATGGTTGCGGTTGCAGTTTGTATTGACCCTAATGCCTCAGCCATCTCCTCCAAAAAGACACCCTTCAGTTCAAGTGGAACTAAAAATGCACCACTGCCAGTTTTGTTCAACAGATTATGCCGTTTTCGAAACTTGAAGGCAGCTTTCTGAACGAAATTGTACTTTTGCCTCGCAGCTGGAGATACTGTACTTGAGGTGAAAGACGAGTCAATATTCGTTTTGATTAAATCAATCCAGGTGGAAGTGGCGTTAGTGCTGCTGCTGCTGCTACTGCTGCTGCTGCTGCTGTTGCCGCTACTGTTGCTGTTGTTATTGCTGCCGTTTGCTGGTGTTGTTCTAGGGGTTTTGCTTGAGAAAAAGCAGGATGTCGCGTGTCGTGCAAGTGCTTCGGTTGATTTATATGATACCCCACAAGGGCATAGAAGTTTTCCGTTTTGTCGGCGAACAGCTGTTTTTTTTGTGGTTGACGAGTGGAAAAACAAAAAATGTTAATTTGTTTGAACAAAAGTGTTATCCTGCGCGATGTGCCTTTGGTGGTTAACGAGTGACGAGGAAATAAAGATGTTACTGCTGTAAAGTTCCAGAAAATCGATAAATAAAAAGCGAAATACACCGCCTGCGGCGGGGAGAGTAAAATGCGGGCAGTAGGAGTAGGAGTAGACAGTCGAATAAAAAGAGGACATGAAGGACGAAAAAAAAGGAGAAAAATTTTTTCCCCATAAAAACAAACAAAAACAAAACTTACTGATGGGTGCATCCACTCCAGCATACTGGATCAAGGGTTCTTGTGCATGAAAGTTATAGTAGTGTTCTCGTAACTTTGAGGCATTTGGGAATTCTTCGAAACATTGGCGGCATCGGTTTGAAGGCGGGATATTAGAGTACAAGGTTCCACCTTCTTCCAGCACTTCATCTTCATCGTTTCTAGATTCCTGGTTGTTGCTATTGTCGCTTTCCCAGTCACGAGCTTTTCTTTTCTTTGTTGAGTCTATTTCATCCATGGTGATTCGCTCGGCGCTTTGAGCGATGGTATTCAAAGATTGGGCTGAAGCTACTGTTCGAGGCGGAGAAGGTGGTGGTGGTGGTGGAGGTGGTGGAGCTCCAGATGCATTTGGGGGTATAATGGTATTATTTGACAATTGGGGGGCGGGAGTTGATGATCCAGCATTCATGACCTTCAGCCAGCAAGGCTCGATATAATCCAAGAATACGTCGTGCAAGTTTGTTGGGATATAAATGTACTTTGCCTTGCCCTTCTCTCGACTTGTGTCTATTCCGTGTATTGCAGCAAATTGGACGGCCTTTTCGAGCAGCTCCTTGTAACCATTTGCATGGCATGTGGCAGTGTTGAATGCGGGGTATCTTTTGCGCAGCACATTTGTCCACTTGAGGGCAGTGCTGAGGGTGTTTGTGTTGTTGTTCTTGCAGTCCAGCGCCAGAATATGGCCGCACTTTGCGTCCACGAAGTCCGCAAACTCTGCCGCCAGGCGCGGCGGAATGGCGGCGCGCAACGCGTCGCCCGCCGGCGCCGGCAGCGCGTGCAGCGCGAGGAAGGCGGCCACGTGGCTGCGCAGCTCGGCGGCGGCCGCGGCGTCGGCGGCCGGCGCGGCGAACGCCGGGTGGCGGCGGCGCACCACGGCGTCCCAGCGGTCGTTGTCGGTCGCGTTCGCGTTCGCGTTCGCGTGCGTGCTTGCGTGCGTGCTTGCGTGTGCTGCCGCCGCCGTCGCCGCCGCGCCCTCGCCCGCGCCCGCGCTCTCGCGCCGAGCCTCGCGCCGATCGCCGCCGTCGGCTCCTTCGGCGGCTGCGGCTTGTTGTTCGAGCGCCGCGATCCGCTCGTTCAACGCCGTCCGCTCCGTCCGCAGTCGCGCGTTTTCTTCTTCGAGTCCCGCCACCTTCTCCTTCAGCGATTCAATGTTGAACTCAAGCGACGACGCGTACTTGGAGAGCAAGTCCATTTGGAATTAGGCCGGATCACCTTGCAAGAGTTGATGATTCAAGAAACAACTGTGATTAAAATAAACTCGAATTGAACACTGTTTGAGCATTCATGTTGATTTGCCATGTTTGATTTGAGGTTGTTTTCAATTATCTCAATTATATAATGCACGCTTTTTTTTTGCAAAGACGCCGAACAAGTTCTCGTCTTTTTTTGTCTAGTCCTGCCTTGTCAGACGACACCCTGCCCTCCCATACACTGCATTCACTTCTATAATCTTATCGCAGCACCAAGGTATGTATATCTTGGCCGTGGCTCAACTGCGCAAGCTCTGGTCGGTGCCAACGGTTTCGTCTTTGTTGACAGATCTCGTTTTTGCTTATCAGAACTCCCCCAAGTCTCAAATCTTCGTTCCATCCTTGCCAGACCAACAAACTTGAAGTGTATGTACTATGTTACCCTTGCAGTGGTGTGCTCAGTCCGGGAGTTTGTTTTGAGGCATATTGGTTCGGGAAGTCGCCGAAGTTGATCTGAATCCCTTCCCTGCTGGACCCAGTCTCAGCATTGCTTAAATACTGATCATCGGAAGCAGTGCCAAAGCTTGATAAGCTTCTCGAAACATTTTTTTGCTCGCCAGCTAACTGAATATGTCTGTAGTGCCAAGGACTCTCAGCCATGTCGTTTCTTCAATCGGACGCTCCTGCATCCCCAGGAACAAATCATCATCTTCAATCAGGAACTCGTACTTCTTCTGGACGGGCTGGATCAAGTCGCATTTCTCAACGCGCCATATCCAACAACAGTTCGATTTTCGTCCCTTCCACTTTGGGCCACTACCAGTACAGACAATTAGCAGAAGGAGATGAAGCCCATCAAGTTAATATCGTGCTGAATGACTTGACGGCTGAGAACCAACAGCCTCGTGCCCCTCCTCCATCGGCATCCACCTTGACCAGCTCTGATGCGATTAACCTGACCCATCCAAGAATTGTGCAATACCGACAACCTGCATATGGCCATCACGAAAACAGTGCAATGTTGAACCCAGCAAGCCCTCTTTCAAGTCCCCACCATCGAACGCCCAATTTCCTGGCGCCTCCTTCGCGAAGTTTCCTGCTGGGTCGCTCCAAGAGCAGCCATTTGATGAACCCCTCCAATGAATCCAGTCCACGGCTTTTGATGAGTCCCATGAGTCCATTGAGTCCGAGAAGGCAAATGAAGATGGTTTTCAAAAATGTTGTTTTGACGGAATCTGGGGAGTTTATTGTTGATATTCCGGTTGGGCCGGATTACAATCAATGTGTTGAGTTTACGGATGATTCAGAGTTTACACATTTGAGGTAAGGGGTGGTGGTGGTGGTGTGTGTTGTAAGGAGATTTCATTAATTAGTCATCATTCTATTTTTAATATTCAGATATACTGCTGTTACAAGCCAAGCGGACGATTTTGCTGAGTTTTATTCGTTGAGACAAATTCAGAAGCAGAGACGAACCAAGATTGCGGTCGTTTGTACCATGTAAGAAGGGTTTTTTTTTTTTTTTTTTTTTTTTTTTTTTTTTTTTTTTTTGTAATTGAATTTTCCCAGGTACAATGAAGACGATCAGCTCCTTTCCAAGACATTGGCAGCGGTTCAAGGCAATATTGCGCATTTGTGCTCCAGGCGCGGCCGCGAAGGTTGGGACTGGGATGCAAACTCTTGGAAAGATGTTGTGGTAGTGATTGTCGCAGATGGTGAGAATTTTTTTTTAAGCTGGGGGGTGGCAGTGTTTCCTTTTTTTTTTGTGATGATAAAGGAATTCCCGGTTGTCCTTTAGGTGTTGGAGCATGTAACCCGCTTTCTTTGGACGTGCTCAGTGCAATGGGCTGTTACCTCGACGGTGCACCCCGCCGCGAAATCAATGGAAGAAACGTAAACGCGCATCTCTTTGAATTCACGACGCAAGTCCGCATTGATGAGCGACTTGAGCCCAGTTTCACGGATTCCAATGACAAGAGAAACAAGGTTGTCCCCATGCAGACTGTTTTCTTGTTGAAGGAAAAGAATGCCAAGAAAATCAACAGTCATCGATGGTTTTTCAATGGGTTGTGTAAAGTGTTGGATCCGGAAGTGTGTGTTTTGTTGGATGTTGGAACGAAACCTGCGAAAAAGAGTTTCTATCACTTTTACAGAGGTATGTGACGGCTTTTTTTTAGAGGCTATTTTTTTGGTGTTCTTATTATACTGTTTGGACTTGTTTTTTTTTATTTTTTTATTTTTTTTTATTGTTTTCTTACTGTATTTTTGTTTGGTTTCTTTTCAGCCTTTGAACGAAACGCCAATGTTGCTGGAACGAGTGGGGAAATCAATCCAGAACTGGGTCCTTGCTGGAAAAACTTGGTGAATCCTTTGGTTGCCGTCCAAAACTTTGAGTACAAAATGTCCAATATTTTGGACAAGCCTTTGGAATCGATGCTGGGATACATTTCGGTTCTGCCTGGTGCGTTTTCGGCGTATCGATACAAGGCGCTTCTCGGAGCTCCCTTGGATAAGTACTTTAAGGGAGAAGCATTACACAGTCACCAGTCTGAAGGGAAGCCGAATGTCCTTGAAAGCAACATGGTATGAACAACCCTATTCAAAATAGATCGGTTTCTTATCGAAAACAATGATAGTACCTCGCTGAAGACCGAATCTTGGCGTTTGAGCTTGTGATGAAGAAGGAAAATCGTTATGTTTTAAAGCACGTCAAATCAGCTACCGCAGAAACCGATGTTCCCTCGGAGCTTTACGATTTAGTCAAGCAACGTCGTCGTTGGTTGAACGGATCCATCTTTGCCTCTGTTTACTCTGTGGCAAACTTTTGGCGATTGTTTGGGACAAGACATTCTATTTTCCGAAAGTTTCTTTTGTTGTTGGAATCTTTGTATAACTTCATCACGTTGTTGTACACTTGGTTTAATATTGCGAGCATCTACATTTGCTTTCATGTAAGCTTGCTTCTTGGTGTTGGCTCCACTAAGTCGCCACACAAAAAAAACAACAGTTTATTTTCAGTGTTGAGTCGGAAGCAAGTGTAGCCGCGTGCCACAACGCAGCAATTTCGAACTCTCAGAACGATCCCTTTAACCCAGCCGGTGGTTACGTCTCTCTTGGACTCCGAGGCCTATACGCTTGCGCTTTCGTAACAACCGTTGTCGGTTCCTTAGGAAACAAGCCAGAAACAATCAAGTCACTCTTTTTCGCATGCGTCTTGGTCTTTTCCTTGTGCATGGCCATGATTTTAGTTCTGGTCGTTTGGACGATTATGGGAAGTGTCAGGGACATTCCATCAAATATCAAGACCTTGACGGAGTTCATCTATTACATTCCAGAGAACCCGAATTTTATGAATTTGTGTATTTCGATGCTCTGTACGTATGGAGTGTACATTGTCAGTAGTATTTTGTACTTGGATCCGTGGCATCCTTTCACTTGCTTGATTCAGTACTTGCTGATGAGTCCAAGTTATACGAATGTTTTGATGGTTTACGCTTGTGAGTTTTTTTTTTTTTTTTGTGACTTTGTTTTTCCGGTACTAAAATTTCCCGGAAACCCCCATTCATGCCAAGTCTGTAACATTCATGACATTTCTTGGGGAACTAAAGGACAAGACTCCGTTTCTACGGCTCCTGCAGTGCAAAGTAGCAAGAATGAGAAGGGCGAAGACGTGGTTGCAACGGAATTGCCCGACCCTAACTATGGTGCTGAGTTGGAGAGATTAATGGAGATTTCGGTTGTTCGTCAGAACCCGCAAGCGGTGGAGCAGTACGTTAAGCAACATAAAATGTCTTCGGAAGGTGAGTTTTTTTTTTATGGACCGTACCGAACCTAAATTTCGGTAAATTCCTATACGGTACGGTACCCTCACAGATCACTTCAAGTCATACCGCAGCTACGTTCTATTGGCGTGGTTTTTGAGTAACTACATTCTGACATACATTCTCACGAACGATTACATCGTGAAGAGAATAGTAATCCAAGGTCTTCCGAATCCGTTTATCGTATTCTTGTTGTGGACGATTGCCGGATTTGCTGGTGTGCGTTTTATTGGGACGTTTTTGTTTTGGATTCAGTGGGTGTGGGAGTCGTTGACCGATCGTATTCTTTGAAGATTTTTTTTCTTCCCTTTCTTTTTTCTAAAATTTCTTGGGAAGAAAGGTTCTCGTTTTCTTTTTATTTTTGAAGTAATTTTTTTTCTTCCGTCAGTTTGTTTCATTCAATAAACTGAGTTTGTGGATTTATAACGTTCAGTTGATTCAAAAGAAGCGCTCAACGCGATCGTCACAACGAAACACATAATATTCATTTTTCACAGCACGTCGTTAATCATTTCAAGTTTTGATGTATATACAACGGAAATCGCACCGTTGTAATGGTTCGCGGCTGTGAGGTAAGCGGGAATGATTTCTTTTGGAAAAAAAAAAAAAAAAAACATTGGTGAAATAGGACCAAAAAAAAAGGTCTCAATATCCACCAAACAGCAACTTCAGGCATTGATGGTAATGTACTTCAAAGGTTTCTAGTCTTGACGCTCTGAAATATAGACAAACTCTCACATTGATTTGAGGTTGGTGACGTTGAAGAAGACACTGCAGTCACCACCGACTCTGCACGCGCGAGAGATGCCTGCTTGGCTACTTAAATCACTCTTGTCTATCGATAATAGCAAGGAGATATGGAAGGCGGAGTTTGCCCGCTTGTCAATGGGACAAGCGCCAAATCCTTGTAACAGTCGATATACTGCTGTTATTCAAAAAGTCCACCCATTGGCTCGCTTCGAAAGTGAGCCAGCAGACGCGCTATTTCAACTTCAGTCTGCTGTATTGGTTTTCAATGCCCACGACAACGGACGTCATACTCATCGCTCCTCTGCTTCAGGTACTTCAAATACGGCTAAGGCTGCAACTCTTTCTGGTTGGTTGAATTTCAAGGTTTTTTGTGATCTGACATGCCTGTTTTTTTTCTCGGCGACAGTCAATCCAAAACCAAAGAAAGTAAGATATTAATGCAGAGAATGTTAGATGCTCTGAAATTGTTATTTAGCGATATCCATCTTTAATGCAGGCTGTCCTGAAACGCAAACGAGCTGATGAAGATGTGCCCGCTCAGAACAAACGTAAAGCTTTGTCGAAACTGGCGTCCATAAGTTCCAACCCACATTTTTTCTCGTTCTATTGTAGGTGATTCCAGCACTGGCACGTTGGAGACCGGAATTATCCCGCGACGTGAATTCGAGACACCACCGCCTCGAAACGCCTCAATTGACGACGACGCCGATGATGATATACTTCTGGTTCTACCACCACCAGCTACAGCGGCATTCAACAGCCAATCAACGCCTTTCTTAAAAGGAACTTCTTCTTTGGGCAGAACCGATATTGTCGCGAAGCATAGCAACCAAACCCCTGACGACAACCCAAATCCTGTAGCGAAATCAAAACTCCAGCAAAAAGCGCATGATCTACTCAGTCGCTACCGGAAGTCGCCAGCTACATATTCAAGTTCACCTCACACGCCTACTGTGTCTAGCCGTCATCGAGGAGCGTCACATACGTTACGGGGACCCGAACGTCAAATTCAAAATGAGAAATTCTTGAATCTTCTCAGTGAAACAGACCTTTTGAAGTCCAAATGCGAAGAGCTCAACGCTCAAGTTCAGGCTTTGAGATCAGAAAACTTTGTCCTTCATTCTGAAAACCATGAGCTGATGGCCAAGAGGTGGTGTACATGCACGCTTATGATTCTACGTCCTCTTTCTAAAAGCAATATAGGGCGACAATTACCTCGAATCGCAAAGAATGGCCGCAGGATGCTGTGTGAGTCATTTTTTTTGTACTTTTTGGTTTAATGTCTTTTATGTAGGTTGTTTGAAGCGATCATGCCAACTTACCCGGCGTTTTACTCGAGGCTTGGCGAGCGTGAGAAATTAGCACTCAATGCTGGAGTCAAGGAGTTTTTGACAAGCAATATGGCCAATATTGGTCCCTGTATCGCGCAGAAAAGTGTTGATACGCAATTGCATGGCTACTTAATTCCTTTGGAGCTTGTAGAGTCGTTTCAGAATTGGGCGTATGATGAACTGAAGGAGCTGCTGGTAAAACTTCTACTTCAAAAGCCAAATGGGGCTTGAAAATTGAGGAGTTCAATGAGTAGTATAAATAAATATTGGAAGGAGACGTATTTTCCTTCATAATAAACTTTCATTTGGATGAAAGACCGTTTCATCGTGCTCAAGACTTTCGCTTGATATGAAGCTGAGAGCTTTTTTATCCATCTGAAAAAGTGTCGTCCCCCAATCCAATTTCTTCCAAACCTCCACCACTCATTTCCAACGACGACTGTCACCGAATGGCATCATACGCTGTAACAGACTCGTCGATATCGAGTCTTCGCAGACCAAAGGCGGCGCCGTTACTGTCCCCACCGACGCCTGTGTCGCTCGCACCGACGGCGACAGAAGCACCACCAATGCCGCCTTGGTTCCTGTCTACGTTGAAGTCGCTTTGTCCAGATCTTGAGACATGGAACGCCGAGTTTATCAATTGGTCAAAGGGAAATCCAGTCCCAAACCCGAAAACGAACAGGTTCACGGCAGTCATCCAGAAATTGGGTCCATTCGCTGTCTTACCAGGCGCCCCCAACGACTGGCCAGCACGTGTTACTGACGCTGCGCATACATACGCCAAAGTTGGTGTCGCAATGCAGATGAATGGGAAAAAGACACCTCTGGCGCATAAAGAATCTCTGTGGCGTGACGACCCCAAGATTCCTCCAGCGTCCAACACAGCTGCCACGAGAGTGATAAGTCGTTTAGTTCCTGAAACGAAGGTCGGTGGAGCATCAGTTGTCAGTCGTGAGATTCCAAGTGGTCGATATACACTAATTGAGAGGTTTGCTTCTTCTCTACGAATATTCTTTCACTTACCCGTGTTTATTAGAAATGCTGGTGATGATTCCAAGTTGAATGACAGCAGGGTGAAATCTAAACAGTCTGATGATTATAAGAAAAAAAATTTACCACCGTCAACACGAGCATTCCATGCGAAACGTATGAGGAAGGACAAAAAAGTTTGTTGAATTTATATTTTCATGCTTGTCTCTCCACTTATTTCCGCAAATAGGAGAATGTTATTCGGAATTATCCTCAAGTGTGTCCTTTTAAAGGACGCGGTTGTGGACGAATCAAAAAAGGCTTCGTGACTCGAAATGCATATAATTGCCATCTCAAAAAGTGCCGTAAAAATCCAGCTGTGCAAAAGATCATGTCTACGGAAATTAAGTTGGAGGCAACGTCAAATACTAAAGAATGGCCACGGGACTCTGTGTGAGCACCTTCTTCTTTTGATCGCAATTGCCTAACGTTTATTACAGGTTATTGACAAACATCATGCCTGGCTACGTAGGGCTTACGGAACGGGAAAAATTAGTTATCAATTCTGGCGTGAAGGAGTTCCTGATGGAAGAATTGGACAATATTGGCCCATGTATCGTGCCGACAACGGGAATAACGCAGTTTCATGCAGACTACTTGATCCCGTTGGAGCTTGTTAAATCGTTTCAAAATTGGGCATATGAAGAACTGAAGGAGATATTTGTCCACCAGTTGGTTAGAAAGCCAGCATAGCTTATTTCATGAATAATATATTTTTTAATCGCCATTCATCGACGTACAAACTGTAGCTATTACCAGCTTCGACATTTGCAAAGATTTAATTGCGTCTCTCAATTCGGAGCTTCGGATGCTTCCTTTTGATTATTTTTCTCTGATGATCGTTGTTGACAAAGTCACACTAAAATTGGAAACATTCGCAATATCATCAGCCAATGAGCATTCGGTTATCGCATGTGCAACGCGGAATGAGTGTAGTCGAGTCGCAGTTTTCAATACTTCGAAAAACCAAAAATCATTTTAATTCAACTTCACCCGGAAAAATCCTATCTAACTCATGATACAACCACACTCTGTACTCTTCCATTGATTCCTCTGGGATTCCTAAAATATTTCCTTCAGCACCTGGTATCCAGCATTCTTTTGAATCTGTGAAAGTATCCAGAAACAGAATAACTCCCTTTTGAATGGCTTCTTTCATTTCATTTGGTAGAGCCATATAGCCCGGCATCATGTCTCCTATAGTGGGTTCGTATGGAATAAGGGTTTCAGTTATCTTGAGTCGTTTCCTATCTGGACTGGTGTCATCGATTGCTAATGGTCGTTTCTCTAAAGCTGTTGGGGCTCGACCTCTGCACTTTGATGCATGGATACCAATCCTACTTATGTCGAAATCTTGACCACAACGACAAACAAAACGACCCTCACTATTTCGAAGAAGTTCTGCAACGAATCCTTTTTTAAACACGATTGCACACAGAGGCCCACAAACCTGTCTTTTCTACAGCCCCCCAAAACATAACATTGACTTCATTGCAGTGAACAGCTCTTTTATGAGCACCAAGTTTAAGTTTCGAATTAAAGGGACCTTTGGCTGTACATCCTGGAACTGGACAAACCAAGGATTCGCTCTCTTCAGCCACAGAGGGTGCCGACAATTGGTTGCATGTTTCTTGATCAGGTGGAGCGGACGCACCACTGCCATCGACTATTGACTCCTTATTTGGTGTTGCAGTGGTTGGGACTACACCTCTGCACTTTGACGCATGGATACCAATCCTACTGATGTCGAAATCTTGACCACAACGACAAACAAAACGACCCTGACTATTTCGTAGAAGTTCTGCAACGAATCCTTTTTAAACACGATTGCATACAGAGGCCCACAAACCTGTCTTTTCTACAGCCCCCCAAAACATAACATTGACTTCATTGCAGTGAACAGCTCTTTTATGAGCACCAAGTTTAAGTTTCGAATCAAAGGGACCTTTGGCTGTACATCCTGGAACTGGACAAACCAAGGATTCACTCTCTTCAGCCACAGAAGATGCCCCCAATTGGTTAGATGTTTCTTGTGGCTTTGGATCAATTATTTGATCAAGTGGAGCGGATGGGTCACTATCATCGACTATAATTGGTTCCTTATTTGGTGTTGCCGTGGTTGGGGCTACGCCTCTGCACTTCCATGCATGGATGCCAATCCTATTAATGTCGAAATCTTGACCACAAGGACACAGGAATCGGCCCTCGCTGTTTCGACGAATTACTTTGTAGGAGATTTTAATTTAACACGATTGGAGAAGCCGAACACCCAAACCTGTCTTTTGAGCCGCATCCAAAAGCATAACGCTGACCTCAGCGCAGTGGACAGTTCTTTTGTGAACACCGAGTTTATGTGGCGAGTCAAAAACGTCTTTGACTGCACATCCAGGAACTGAACAAACAAAAGTTTCACCCTTTCCAGAACTAGATAGTGACGATGCCGGAAATTGACTGGATGTTCCCCGCGACTCGGGGGTTGATGGGTCATTGTTATCGTCGGCATTCGATCCCTTATTTGGTATTGTAGTGCTTGGGGCTACACCTCTGCACTTTGACGCATGATGGCCAATCCTATAAACATCGAAGTCTTGACCGCAAGGGCAAACAAAACGACCCTCGCTGTTTCGACGAAGTTCTACAAAGATCACATGTTAAAAAACACGATTATGCAAGGAAGCACCGCAAACCTGTCTTTTCTCCCGCCCCCAAAAACATAACGTTGACTTCATTGCAGTGAACAGCTCTTTTATGAGCACCAAGTTTATATGGCGTATCAAAGACGTCTTTGACAGTGCATCCAGGAACCAGACAAACTAAGCTTTCGCTCTTTTCGGCGACAGATAGTAGTGTAACCAAGAGCTGGCCTGGCGGCTCGCGCGGCTCTAGAGCTTTCGTCTGATGAGGTAATAAGGCGGCTGTAGCTTTATCCAACACATTTGCAATCTCCTTTTCATTCAATATTTCACCACTTGGCTTTGAATTCCCGAGATTGACGCGTAAATACAAGCCACAGCTGTTAGCATGAATATCCATTGAGCTCCGAGAACTCGTTTCATATCCGCAAACACAACGAATCTTTTCGTTGCTGTGGTCATTGGATTTTTGCAAACCCGCTGGCATCAACAGCGGAACGGATGAACTAAATCCTCCCGCTTTATCATTTTGATTATGCCCGGATGAATCGACATCTTCTTCCAAACGTTGTTGCTGTTGTTGTTGCTGAGGTGGGGGCGAGGGTTTTTTGCCACGCATTGGCGTTGCAGTAGGATCAAGCACACCAGTGCAATTGAGAGCATGGTTTGCCATAAAATGTGTCACTGAGTTGGTTTGAAAGTTCCCGCAGGGACAATTTATGAATCCGTTTACCCGCTGAATCGTAATAACTTTTTGATCTTTGAATTTGACATTTGAATAAGGCCCATGAAAGTCATTAAAATGCTGGATCTGCTCTTGTGGAGACAATCCCTTTTTGTGACAGATTTGGCATTCTTCAGTAGCAGATGGTGAAGCACTTCCGGATGGTGTTGGCAACAAAAAGGGCGGAATCTGAGAAACTTTAGAAGCAGTGGTTCCATTATTCGGAAATTGTCCGTTATGATTTGATATTGGGGGTTGTTTTGATTGAAGTGTTTGTAGTTGTGTATGTTGCTTGTCTGGTGCATGTCCTAAGTTTATCCTCGCACCAGAGACAGAATTGACAATACTAGCAGCATAGGGTCCTTGTTTCTGGCTTCGTGATGTTTGCAGTTCCTGCTGAAGTTGGACTATAGTTGATTGGGCTTTGTGCAGCTCCTCCGCATCAGATAAGTGCTTCTTTTTCACAGCAGCTAATTCGCTCTGCAGTTGATAGATGTGATTTTGGAGGGCCGCAGTTTCTGGTGCAACTTGTTGTGGGTGGTTTTGCTGGGTTGGTTGCCGGCGAAGATCCAAGAGTTCAGCTTCCAGACTCTGCACCGTGTTCTTAAGAGTTTCTAATTTGCATTTGAGAAGGTCGATGAGCAAGTGGGGGTCGACCGACACATCCATCGCTGTTGGCAGCAAATAACTTTATTGAAAATGAACGTTTAGAAAAAACAACGCGACAACTCCCGAGCCACCCACTCCTTGAATACTTCAACCACATCAGAGGGGATTCCATATTGCACCAAACGGCCATTCTGATCGGTCGCACTCCCGTCGCCGTCAACAGAATCCACCACACAAACCGCGATATCCTCAACCAAAACATTTAAAAATCCGCGTACACCCTCAGCAATTGCATTCTTTTCTTTTAATGAGAGCGTGGCATATGCAGGAAATATTTGTTCAACAATCCTGAATTCAACCGAAATTAGAGACCCATAATCTTTCATTTGCCTGTATACCTTGCGTAGTGAATCATTCTGATACTACTATCACTTCCTATAGTCTTGCCAACTGAATCGGATCGTGGGGGTTTCGCAGTGCGTTTGGCTGAATCAGTGTCGTCAAAGAAAGCAGAACACGCAGATCCTGTGAATGTGGAACGGGCTGGACAGCGAACTTGGAAAGAAAACGGGTGATATTCGACGGCCAATGCCGTGTGCATGACAGTAGATGCAGATTCCTCCAAAAGCTCTTCACAGAATTTATCAATCGCGTCGTCTGTTAAGTCAACGTCATTCATTTCCGAAGATACCGCTTCTGGATCGACAGCGCAATGATCAACATTACTAGCTGAGAAGAAAAAAGTGGAGCTGCTTCTTTGGCCTGGAGACGGCTCGCCAGATGAGATTTCCATGTCTTCAGTTTCATCGTATTCAACCGTCATTTGCTGCGTATCTCCACCATCCATAGCTTCAGAAACATGCGATCTGATAGTCAAGTTTTCAATCTCTTGCTGTTCCATTGGCAAAATACTCTTCATTCCACTGCAAAGTATTCAATAAGCACCATCAAAATGCACATACAACAAACCTCGAAGAAGCCAGAGCACACTTATCGCAAACATAATCATTCTCTAATTCTTCCTTCTCAAATTGCAAGCCAAGACAAACCAGGTGGGACCACTCTTCACACAATGAACATTGAACAACCTCACCACCCAAAGACTCCCCACAGCAAAATTGCCCACGATCCCATTCAACTGCTCCTGGCGGTAATATTGGTAGCACTGGTGCAATTAATTCTGTGGGGTTGTATCGCTGTGTGGGAGTTCCATCCTTTACAGGCTTTAGCGCTCCGATTTGTTCTGATTGTGGTTCGTGTGAAACAGGAAAATCGGCGTATTCACAATTAACTGAATTGCTTTGAGAAGACAAATACTGGCGAACACATGGTTTCATTCCTTTGTACTTCTTCTCAATAACATCCCTCATGAAACCCAAAAAGACATCGTGCAATGGACATGGAACCAAATAGATCAATTCTTCATTTAAAAGAGTGCATTGGTGTAAGCGTTGAAATTCTGCTGCGCAGATTTTCACAAGCTTCTTCTGAAATAGTTTTTCGTTGGCATATTTGTAGTTTTGTCGAATCAAGTCTTTCCAAGATGGCAAAGCATCTTCCAAAGAATCAATGGTTGTAATAGTGGGGATAGAACTTGCTCCTGCAGTCTCTTGATGGTGAATAATGGGTTCGCTTGTGATTGTGAGTTCTGAAATTGTTTCTGTTTCCACTTCACAAAGAGGACTTTCTGGCACAGCAGTGGGATTTCCAATACATTCAGCGCAATGCTTGTGCATATCTTCAATTGATTTGACTTCAAATTCCTTGCAAGGGCATCGAATAGATCCGTCTTCATCCCGAACTAAAACTAGAAGCAAACTGGTGAAAAAAAGACATCCTAATAACGGCAAACGTAGATTCTCACCCCTTCTTACGCCTCCTTTAATACTCAAATTTGGCGTGTTGTAATGATAGTTAATATCATGCAATTTCTTGTCAGACAGGGAATCAAAACGTTTTTCTTTCAGTGGGCAACCATCAATATGGCACATCGTCAAATTGAACTGTTTCGGATGCAAAGCTTTTGGAGACACAATATCATCTTTGAATGCCTTTGAAGATGGCACATTGGGCACTTTCTCAATTTCGGGACTGCACACAATTTCTCCTCTATTGCTCGTGGTCAAAGCATCGATTATAATCTGCATACTACATTCAATTTCATCATTTGAGCTAATCTCATCGATATCATGATCAGCCTGATGGTTAACTTGGCCAAGAGATTCCAATAGTGATTCTTCAGTCGAGGAAGAAGCTTGTAGCAGTAGGGTTGATACAATCTTTGACAGCGAATTGGAGGCAACTACTGGAGACTCTTTAGACTCAATGCTGTGAACCTGCACAATCGCGTCAAGCAATTGGCGTTGTTGCGGAAAAGGGGATTTACAAGGAAGAGCATCTGTTGAAGGTGATCTTTTTGGATTGAACAATGCCCACTGAGCAGGAATGGCTTTCGGCTTGTGCGGCATTGTTTGCCTACCTGTTGGGGTAGAAACGGCTGTTATTGATTCGGGAAGGCTTGTAATCGGAGGACTGCTTTCGGTTGGAATTGGCAATTTGACGCGTTTTTCTGGGCGAAATGGACGAGGAGAATGATGGCGTTTGTCTATGCAATCAAGCCAATGTGAGAATTTGCGTAAAAACAAAATAAATAAACGAAAAAATACTTGTAATCGGAGAAGCTTTCATTGGGATGGATCCAGAGCCCATTGTGCATATGAAGTTGGGTGACGATGGACCAGATTCTTCTGCTGCTGAAGCCACAGGCGAATCCGGTAAATCCACCGCGGCATCAATAGCAATAGAAGCATCCAAAATTTTTGAGTTTTTTGATACGGTATAGGCGCTAAGACGCTTGGAGACGGTGCGCAATCTATTCTGCAGGATTATGACACGGTCCTCGGATGACCTCAATTTTGCATTCGCTTCATTTAATTGAATATGGAATAACTGTTTGGCTTCATGGGCTTCTTGCTGGAGTTTTCTGATAAGCGCTTGGTTGAACTCGTTCGTGGGAGGCGGTAGTGCCGAGCAAGTGGCAGCGGTAGTGCAAGTAGTCGCGCCTTCATTCTCAAGGGCTAATACACAGCTTCGGAGACGCGTTACTTCATCAGTAAGATGGTTCGTCTTGAATTCGAGAAGGTTCATGTACTTTGTGGGCGTCAACTGGGAGGTCATTGGAGCTGCTGAGTTTTTTCCCTCAAATTTTCACCAGGCAAACGTTCATGGTTTAATGACAAGGGGGAATCAAGTTAAATATTAAGAAAAGACTAATACTATGGCTCAACTATTCTACTTCATAACTCCCCACCCATCTGTAACTCCAAAAAATTCGAAACTCGCACAATCTGCCTCAAGTCCATATTTTGACACCATTTTCAATTCAGCCATGGTACTTCTCAACCGCCAAATATTTCGGTACCGGAGTCTCTCCAGCAATACCGGATTTGTTTGAAAGTTTAAGTTTCTCGGCTCTCTGGCGATACGCGGAAAGTGAAAGGGCAGACTTGGGACTAGGATTGGAATTATTCGATAGGCAAGGAACGTCTTTAGGTTGGCGCGCCACGGGAGAGACCAATTTATGAGTATCGTGGGCCGCTGGTGAAGACGATTCACACTTCTGGGAATCTTTGCCTTTGGAATTACTGTTACCTACCAAACCACTAGCAGAAGCTAACAATAGTGGCCCATTCAATTGAAAAATTTTCGCAGATTTTCCAGTGGTAGTTTTCAAATTCACTACGCCGTCAGGAACCTTGGCAGTTAATGATGGTGTACAAACCAACTTGGCCACATTAAGCGCGCTTTTGTTGCTGTTGCAAGGAGGCACAAAAACCCGTGCGACAGTTGGTTTTCTTGGCAATGGAATAATCGCTCTTTTCTCCTTCACGGGACTTGATTTCAATTCCACCAGTTTGTGTTTCTTCACGGATACCTCCAAACCAACAGCCGCCCCTCCCACTCGATTCTTATCACTCTCCAATACATCGGTATCCGTCAACTTTCTCTTCTTGATCAGCTCGCCACCAGACTTCAATTCAACTATAGGACCCGATTGAACCAAAGGACCCACCAGTATTCTCTCACATCGCTTCACATTCCGATACTGCTTTGAAACCGACGACATCATAAAAGACAGAAATTCAGGCACCAATTCAGGAGAAACGCAAAACGGAGAAATCAAATCTTCAGCCTTGCATTTGTATTGCAGTTTAAATTCTTGCGCCTTCAGCAGCACGTCGCTCATTTCAAATAACCGCGGCGTCACGTTTGTAAAGTTCTGGCGAATTATATTTTTCCAATTCTTTGGTGCAAATGGATCTAGGGTCGGCAGGTGACGCGATTCGGGAATCTTTCTGGTAATGGATGCGGTCATTTCAAAAACAGACGTTTTATCGCTTGCTTTCATGTGGGTTGGATTCAATGTTGGTTCGGCGGCTGTGGCGGCAGTTCCCATGACTTCGGGAGCACCCACACACGATTGAGAGTGCTTGTACATTTCTTCAGCGGCTTTCGTTTGAAATTCTTTGCAAGGGCACCGTACAAATCCGTCTTCACTGCGCATGACAACTGGATTTTTTTAAGTTAAAGGGGAAAAACAGGAAAAAAAAGGAGAGATGGAAGAAATGAAAAACTCACTAGATTTCTCAATCGACCCTCTAAACCTTGCATATATTTTCGTGTAATGATAATACCGCTTATGATTCGAGAGTTCAGTAAACGACCCAAAAACTTGTCCTCGCATATCACAAGTTTCAACTCTACACATTAATGGGATTTTCGAGTCTACACGAATCGATTGCGGGGAGGATACTGGTTCTGGTGCCATGCATGACTTGCTGGCACTTACTGCTGGTACTAGGGGTTGAATAGCGGACTGGGAGGAATTACTTGGACATGGTTTTTCTTCGACAGGCATAATTTGACTGGCAATAGTGGACGGGCAAAGCACAATTTGACTGGCAATAGTGGGAGTTGTAAGCACAATTCGATTGACAATAGTAGGAGTGGATGCACTTTCGCTTTGGACAACATTGACGTCTTCCGCGTTTGATTCAACATGGTCGACTTCCATTCTGGATTCTCTTATATCCAAGGACCGACTAATAATATCATCTAAACTATGGAGAGAATACACTTTCGGCGGCTGCAGTGGCGATTCCCGATTGTTCTGGAGTATGGTGGTTCCAATAGCCATCAGTTGGGTGGCAGCTTCACACTCGGCATCGCTACATCCGATTCCTCGGTCTTCAGGCTCATGCAATGCTGATACTATTGGGGTTAATTCAGCTGAATAGTTAGTAGGCGAGAAAGCCGATGGAATGGCGTATTCAAGAACACTGGCAAGTGGCCCATTCACTAAAAATGAAACGGGAATAGAATTTGGAAAGCAGCTCCCGCCACTTCCCACATGTAGGCTCTCATGTGAGTTTGCTGTAGTTTTACTTGATACTGACTCATGATCTAAATCTTTAAATGTAACAGTAGCAGCGGCGGCGACAGTCCTAGTGGGTTTGCATGTACATCTCAAAGGTGGCTTCCGGCCAAGACACTGCTTTGCGTGACTTCTTAGCTTCGTAGTGAATTTAGAATTGAAACCACCGCAGGGACAGGAAAGTAATCCGTTCTCGCGTATGATGGCTACCAAAAGAAGGTTTTTTTTTTGTTTAAAAAAAGAATGAAATGACTAAGCGGCTTACTCTTTCTATTTCCAAGTTTAAAAGTAAATGTCGGCTGAATTGAATGAAGCTCGACCCGATGCGCGGTTGATTGGCCACGAGTCATATCGCGGACAGAACATCCATCAAGAATACAAGAATATTTCTCCTCTAAATCATCAAATCAGAAAAAAATAGGCATGTAAATTTTGTTGTTTGTGAAACTACATACCTAAAATCTCTACTTCATGATCCGAATCAGAGCAGCTGGATGACGATACACTGGAAGACGAACTTGACTTTTCTACGGCCAATCTTACGCGCTTTTGCATAACAATGCGCTCAGAGAGTCTGCGAGTGGTTAATTTAATTGGACCTGTCTTTTGGTTGACGACTTTGGCGGTCCTGGTTCCTGGCTGAGAACAGACCAGTACAGGAGGTACAGAATCCAAAGATTCAAAACTTTGAAGAGCATTAGAGAGGGGCAGGTTACTGGGGACTTGACTGCTGCAAGGAACCGCCAGGCTGATATCAGTTATACTGCTGCGTTGATGGACGAGTAGTTGGGCAGTGAGTGCCTTGATATTCTCCTCCAACTTGACCCGTTCTGTTTCTGAAACAAGAAGCTTCGCATTTGTTTCATCAAGAGTTATCTGGTGCGAGTTTTTAGACGCGTTTCCTTCTTTCTGAAGGTTGTTGATGACATGGTGGCCGCTGGCGCCGGTTTGGCGGGCAAGAGCCTCTGCTTCGAGAACAGCGATGCGGGCTTTCAGTCGCGCCACTTCGTCGGCAAGACTATCAGACTTAAACTCGAGAAGGTCAATGAACTTGGAAGTGTTCAACAACTTCCCGTCGTCCATTCTTCTCGGACAGATTTTCGGGGGAAAAAAAAAAGCAGCCTGCTTTTATAAATGGACAAATCCTCTTCTCGCCCGCCCCGCTCTAAATAAAACTCTGACATTCAACACATCCGCTCTCTTTTGTTTTTGAACATTGCGCCCCCCTCCAAATATATTAAGTTCACAAATACATCCACACTTCATGGCATCCTCAGTTTCGCTGATGGAAACATTCGCAACAATTCATCATAAGACCACTTTTTAAAGTCCTCCACCAAATGATCGGGAATACTGAGGGTGGACCTTTTGCCCTCCTGGTTGGCATAGACAATGCAATCCGAGAAATCTTCCTTGAGAGCGCTTTCCAAAAATTTTGTTACCGCTTTTTTAATGTTGAGCCGGTCTGGTTCAGAAAGAGATTGGTATGCTGGCATGATTTGGTGGATTATTCTGAAAGACAAGTTAGAAAAATTGGAAGTTGAAGACTCCAACAAATACACGTACGATCGGTAATTCAAGTGCTGTTCGTAAATGGGGAGATCGTCGTCATTCATAAACTTGTCATCCCCGGTGGATCCAAAGGCGGCGTCATCCCCGCCAGCAAATGAATGTGCTAGACCATAGTGGCTAACAGAGCACTTTGACGCATGCGTACGCAGTGAGCTAGGAGATGCAAATTGTTTGTCGCAACCAAGACAGTGGAAGAAGCCATCGGCCGACTTTGCAACAGCTGTTTTTTTTGCGGGATGGATCAATACCAGTATACGTGCTGAGAAACAGAAAACCCCGTGGACTCACTCGCAGTTCTGTTTCTGAACTTGACAGAGATGCTGCTGCTGTGGCAGTCGCGCATGTGGAAGTACAGCTGCTTCTGGCTCGCAATCTCCTTGACGCGCTTGCAGCCCTCGACGGGACACTTGATCGCACCCGGCGGCGGCGCGGCCGGACTGGCGCCGCCGCCGAGGCTCGAACGCGCGCGCTTGCGGGCGCCGCGGCCCAGCGCGGCGGCGGCGTCGGCGGCCGGGTCGTACGCGTCGTCGGCGGCCGCAGCGAGCGAGCGCTTCGCCGGCGACGACAGCGGCGCGGCCACCGTGGCGGCGGCGGCGGCGGGCGACGCGGCCGCGCTGGCCGTGCTGCGCCGCGTGAGCCGCACGGGGCGGCCGCCGGCGCGCGCTTCGGCTGCTTCGGCTTGCGGCGCCGCGGCTTCGACGGCCGCGGCTTCTTCGGCGGCGGCGGCTTCTTCGACGGCGGCGACTGTACCCGCAACGCCAACGGCGGCGCCATTCGCGGTGTCCGGTCGCGATTCCGTAGCGGCGGCGGCGGCGTTTGAATGATTCACAGTATCCAGGGCGTCCAAAGGCTTGGGCTGGATCGAGTCAATGTCCATTTGTTTGTGTTGGATAGATGAAAAAAAGGTGAAAACAAACAAAATAATCAGCATCTCCCGATACTTTTGTCAAGTGGTACCGTTCCCACAAGCCGGCCCACTTAACAACTCTGGTGGGTTAGACTGGCTATGTCACATGCATCTGTGTCTGCGGATGGAAATACTGTGGCGTCTTCATCATTCGACAAGGCTATCAAGGTGTGGAATGGCTCAACGTGTGTACAAACTCTGAATAACAATAATGGGGTGATACAAGCTGTGGCTTTGACTTTGGATGGCAAGACATTGGTGTCTGGGTCTTTGAACCGTATAGTTGACGTATACAATTTAGAGCAAGAACAGGAACAGTCACTGCGAAGGCACACTGGTTTGGTTACTTGTGTTGCAGTCTCGGCAGATGGTACGACTATAGTGTCGAGGGCTGCTGATAAAATTGTTAAAATTGTGGGATCTTTGAGTTGGCGAAGAAGTATTCAAAAAAGCATTCAGATGTGGCAATTTCGGTAAATGGGAAAACCTTCGTGTCGAAAGCACTGGGCAGAAACTCCAAAGTGCAGGATGTTTCTCAAGAGCAGGGCAAGGAATGTGTTAAGACACATGATCCGATTAAGAATCGTTTCGATGCTGTAGTTGATGGGTTAGGGCTGGTTCTTCAAATCAACTCAATGTTTCTGAGAGTTTGGTAAGATGGACTAGCGCTGATGGGACAGTGAATTGTTGTACTACTAGTACTTGTACTTGTTTTTACGTGGAAGTAAAAAAATAGAAAAGTTTGAAATATGAAATAACGGCGCGGCTCTTCTTCGGCCACAACGCCAACATCATTCGCAGTGCACGGCAACGACTCGGCGTCGGCGGCGTTTGAATTATTCACAGTACCCAAGTAAGTACATGTATTCAATTACCCTCAATTCATTCTTGTCATTAAGAAACTAAGTACCATTCAGGAATCAGGAGTCTACAACCAACCAACTATGGGGTGTCTGTTATTAGATAGAGGAGGAGTGAGGGGAGTGAACGCTGACGTCCTTTGGAACTTCGGGAATTTATTATTGATTACACACAATGTTAACTAATAAATATAACAGATAAATAGAATAATAAATATGACTAGGTGATAATGGGAATAAATAGAGAGATAGATAGTGTCGGTAATAAAGGTGGTAATGAGGAATACGACAAACTACGCCAAAAACCAACTTCCAACTAATCCATCCAACTCACGCCGCCCGAGAATTCATTGTCTAGGACGTTTGGCAAAGGCCAAGTTATCAGAGTCGCCATCAGAATGCCCTCTCTTCTGTGTACACCCTTTAAGAAAGTCCTCGCGAACCAAGACTAACACATGAGCGTGAAAATCACCAACCTTAGATGGCATCGAGTTGCAGCCAAAGTTGTGGAGACTACATTTGCGTGGGTTTAGTCCGTCATAGTACCAGATGTTTCCGCCATGACTGAAACAAGCCGTGAAGTGTCCTTCGTTTAGGTAATGAACCTGAACGAGATGGTATTCGGCTCGATCATCGACACTGACCACATTAATAACAGAGTCAAATGCGGCCACTTTGCTATTGTTGTGGGCTTCCAATACCAACACAGGTGGAAGCACAACGTATTTGCTGTTGCAGACTTCGCACCTGATATTCCTCAAAGAGTTCGAAACAACAAGTGAAATGTCGGAGTTATCAAAATCCGAAACCAAAAGAGATTTCAATTGAATATTGCGAACATCCATATCTCGGTAGCAGCGACAAACGGGCTTCGTTCTCACTTGTGCCGAAACTCGCTTCATGACTTCGGCAAAAGCTTCCTGAAGAGGCATGAATTGATTGAATTCTTTGAAAAATACTTTTGGGTTCGTCTTGTGAAGTTCTTGGAGAAGTTTGAACTTGACTTCACCCATACTAGGAGATTCTTCGGATAACCATTGAAACGCCTCCATCAGCAATGAATCACCGCAATGAAGAAGGAATTTTTCGTCTTCTCCTCCCTTTCGAATCAGAATCTGCAAATGCTTCAAGCCTGTTGTCAAACAGTCCAAAGCACACGAGTTGTCCTTCCATGTACATGTCGGGAAGGGATCGTCCTCGAAATGAGGCATGGCAGCATTTGCAAACAGTTCACTTTCTGGTTGGCAAATATCAGACTGTTGCTGCGCTATGACAGCGTTGCCCTCGTCTACAGAATCCGATCTTGACGACCGCAGTTGAGCAGCAGCAGCGGTGGCACTTTCACTCTCCATATTCGCAGACTCAGCAACGGCAGTATCGCTTTCTTCATCCCCAGATTCGTCCGTATCGCCGTTGCTCATAGCAAACACAGATTCAGACTCATACTCCAATTCGCCTTCTCCCGCACCCTCATTATCTTTAATCCAGTGCAAAAATTCGGCGCGAAGAATATTTGGTATCTTGTAGCTGAACTGTCCATCATTTCTTGGAAGAATGAAGTCGGTGGACTTGCAGTTTCGCTTCTTCAAGAACAACGGTATCTTATCCCTGATGGATTCAAACCCATCTGAAATGATGCCACTTTTTTCCACGAGTCTGTGTCAAAAATTGGTTATTGTGTTTGCATAAGGTTGTTCGAAAACTTACGTTTCAAAGTCTTGTCCATTGTCTTGAAACAGTAATTCCATATCTGACTCCAAATCTACGTCCTCGCTCACTGAGCCTTCTGTCCATTCTGGATTCTTGGAATGCGACAGTCGAAATATACGATCTTCGATTGAATGGTCACGAACGAAGTTGTAGACATAAGTTTCGGCGGTTTGGCCAATCCGATGACTTCTTGCTTTTGCTAAATGTGAAAGAAAAGAGCTTACTACTTTCGGTATTTTCAAAGAAAGCCATTGAAGAAAAAATATACCCTGTTCCGCAAAAACTGGATTGAGATCTGGCTCAGCCAAAATAAGGTATCTTGATATTGTCAGATTCAACCCGCAATATTGGCTTTTCAAGTTCAAAAATAAAACTTTCATCTGTGGATTGGTTTGAAATTTCAAAATCGTGTGTTTCTTGGTCTTCTTATTCTTGTCGGAAGTCTCCAATTGCATACAAGACACCTTATTCTCTTCCAGTAATTTAATAGCACCGGAAATCAATGGCAAATAGCGCGAATACAAAATAATCTTCGCGGTCTCGTCCTTTTTGATGATATGAAGAACCAATTTTGCAATTAGATCGATTTTGAAACCCCAAGACGCTGCTCCTTTCAGTTTCTCGCCAACAAATTCGGGATGCAAAGATGGTAGAGGATACTCTTGTTTGCCAAGTTCACCAATCAGGTCTTCTTTGGAACACGGCCCAGTGGAGGACAAGAGCACGTTCTTCTCAAGCTTTTGCAGCTTCCTCAACTTTTCGTCCAGATCTTCAACGGCGGCTTGAAGATGAGTGGCTGACATGTCAGCGACAGGAAATTCAGCCAACTTTGACCATTTTTTTAAGTATTCGTCCCAGTTATTGAAAACCTTCCTAAGAGTTGCATTTTCACTAGTTTAAGTACTATTAAATAAATTCTTGATGTTTTTGAAACCAACTCCATATGAAGTTACCTTATCATGACTTTAGGCGACCAATTAGTAGCCTTTTCAAGGAATTCTCTTTCATTAGCAGTCAGTCGGCTATGAATCAAAATCGCCCGCACGTTATCATTGGCACCGTTAGACGCATACATCTTTCGAGCTCTTGCGAATTCATCATCCAGTTCGTCACTATTGTAATTTGCCTTGGAGTAGAATTTATCACCATGAAGAAGCGCTGTTCGCTCATTCAAGATTTCGTGGTAATGTCTTTGCAGGACGCTGATGCGAAATTGATTTCGGAGCTGGTTAGGGCTGAAGGAGTAGGCATTGGATTTTGGAATTGCATACTCCGTTAGGGCAGCACAAATCTCTTTCCGCCACTCTAAAATCACTTCCCATTGATCCTTCAACCTTTTCAAGATGGGATATGTTGCAGACAGCGTGGAAGAGATAGTGTTGTTCCAAGGCCGTACCTCCATCATGTGCTCCTCAACGGCACGCCGATGAGGTTTCCATCGAGTCAAGCTTTTGTCTAAGGCAGATTTTTTCGCGTTGAGCAGTTCTTTGAGTATCTCGACCGCCATGTCACGGTAGCCAAGAAGGCTGCAAGTGTGGAACAACTTGTATGATGTACAAGCATCCAATGAGCTTCTATCCATATTGCTTAACTCCAGAGATTTGAACTGGTCGGCCTCTGTCCATCCCTCGTCCAAGTCTTCCTTACACAAGACCAACGAAACCTTCCGATCCAAACGTTCCCGAATCAGTTTCATAAAATCTCTGTCAAATTCAGACAAGAGGCTGTTGCGAATGTCTGAGAGGTTTTGTATTGAGCCTTGCTTGGGTGGGAGGTGGGAGCTGTGGAAACTTCAGAATGACAATTTCTACACAAAACAGTAGACAGGAATACCTCAGCTCACGCAAGGCTACAATGTTTTCGCATTTCATAGGCGTTGTATCGTACAAGATTTTCTCAAGAAAGCTGAATGGAACTGGCACTACAAACTCGATTTGAGGCGGGATCATCAACTCATCATTCACAACCTTTTTGAAATTGCGGCGCATAATCATAGGGTAAAAAAGGATATGCTTGTGAAACTCTCCTTTTTCTCTTCGTTTGGCCAAGTCTTTCATGTCATCGTTCATGTTTGGAAACAATTTCGTGAGGTTTTCGAGGTCTTCAATACCCTTCTGGGCCATTGGAGTTCCAGACATGCCCCAACGAAATCGAGCACTAATTTTGGCAATTAGCTCGGCAGGATGGCGTTTTGGTTTTTGGACCTTCTGAATTTCGTCAACCACGATTCGCCGCCAATAGATCTTCGTAAAATGACTGTAAGCGCGATCGTTTGTGCTCGACTGCCTTGTCTCTTTTCCATCCGAGGACAGGTGGTACTCCGTGCTAAGGTCTGAGTGTGAAAGTAGTACGATTTCGAAATCGGCAAGTTCAGCTGTGGTCACTCCTTTCCCGCCTTGGAGTCCCGCGCGCTTGTAGATATAGTAATTGTGGTTTGGCATATGATCTTCAATCTCAGCTGCCCATTGGTCAACAAGTGTGTCCGGAATAACAACCAGTGTTCCAGCACTTCTCAATAATTCCGGCATTGGCATGATATCATCATCGGGAATATGGCATCTTATTAATGACAAAGCGCAAATTGTTTTTCCAAGACCCATTTCATCTAAAATTCTGGCTTAGGTTTCGATTTTTTGACATGCTATACCAACCAACCTGCCAAAAACCCGCCAAGTATCTTATTCGCGTCCGATTGAAACTCCTGCGGGTTCGCCTTAAAATAAAGCCGCCCCGACCTGGCATTGATATGGAACTCGCCCACCGCCGGATGGATATCGACTCCAACTAATCCGCGCTCTCGATCAATCATCCATTGGACGTTGGCAGCTTGATAAGACTTCAGCTGGCATTTGAGTGAATTGGCTACCAAGTCATCGGCCTCAGCCTGTTGGGCAGGTGGTAACCTGTCTGCACAACACTCCCATAAAAGATGGGCTTCCACGTTATCGGCGGCCATGGGGACAAGAAATGGAAACAATTGCTCCATCAGGTGTTGATTCAAGTAGAAATCTTGGGTTTTCACAGGGTTGTTGTACAACGTGAGTTTTAGCTCTTGTTGGTCACCAAAAGATTGGTCGACCCGCGATATGAATCCATTTCGTTGCAAGTCAGTCACCGAGTTCAATAGAGACAGTTCATCAACTTTTCCAAGCACTTCAAGTTGAAGCTTGAAGGTGTTCAGTATAACTGGCAAGTTTGAAGGAATGGCAACAGGCGGTAACACCAAAGTAACGGTTCCTATCAATGCTGGTTCCTCCTTTGGTCTTGCACTATTATGATTGAGAATGACGTAATTAACAAGAGCTCATAAAACCCAACGGACGAACCAATATTTCAGCAAATTCGTTCTGTTGCGCTTCATGACACCAGTGACTCTCCTAAACTGGTGACGACTACTTATACTTTTTCTTTTTTGAAAATGGCACCATAAACAAAAATCAAGCCTAAAAAACCAGGGTTTGTCCTTTTTGGCTTTTCGCAAATAAAGCTACACGCTTTTTTCGACCATCCGTCTGCGTCACAAAGTGAGTCACAGTGACTCACCGAAGGCGTATACAATTGTCGTCTCGGTAAGACGGTAAGCTGATCTTGAGTGCATCGGCTTAAACAATGGCTTATTCTTCGCTTACAGAAAAATCGAAGCTTGGAAGTGTGTTGGAAGTGTGGTGAACATACCTATTGACGTATGATTGACGGATTCAAATGCCTGGAAGCTGGATTTTGAAAGCAGCGCTTATTTTGTTGAAATCCACGCTTTTTATACGATTTGGGTCAGAGATGGGATTCCGGCAGCCATAATGGATCGGTTATCTTCGTTCGTGTGTAAAAAAAATTTCACGTGATTCAGACAAGGCGGACCGTACGTTCGCGTTAGTACGCATACGCGGACATGCGTCAGCACGGCCCCCTTTTTGTGATCGCTTTAAGACGAGCCCCGCTACGAAAGTCCGTGTAGTAAGACGCACGAACGGAGCATACCGGCTCCTCGACCCTGCTCGCCCGCAACTACGCACCCCATCGGCTCAAAGACATCTCGCCCAACACATCCTTCTTACCAACGACAGAAGTCGAGAAAATCATGGAACACTGCCAGAAAAAAGGCCTCGAAGACGAATACCTGGTGAAGTGGAAGAACTTCTCGCCATCTCACAACGAATGGGTACCTCATTCAGCGTTCCAGGATACGGCAATCATCCGGGAATTCCTCCAGAGTCGCAGAAAAGGGACGAAGCACAAGCTCCCGACCAACGCACCGCCTCTGCCACCACGAGCGTAGAGGGGTGATGTTGTGTCTGAACGCGTTGCCGAACCCGCGGCACCGCCGCGTCTTCTAGGCTTATTATTCCATCCACTCGGCTGCGTGCACCGCAGCCCTATCTGTTGTATATATCGCACATATATATATATATATCATGTGATCAATATTTGAGAGGTTTCGCAGTCGACAAATTTCATTCGTGTTAGTGGTGGCCACAAAGAAAATGCCCAACAAAATTTGCAATAAAGAAAATCACGAAGAAAAAAAAATCGTGTTAGCAGGATGAGCAACACAGAGCCCGCCAACGGAACCACAACACGCAAACGCAATGCTTGGATGTGTAATTTATCAAGGCGAAAGAGGTACATGCACGTAGCGGAGTCCAGCCTGTCAAAGTGAAAGCGAGCGTCTGGAATTTGAATTGCTTTTGTGTTCATAACAGACTTTGAGCACTGTAGAAGAAACACTGATAGTAGGAGGACTTGTTGGCGCTTTCGCTTACGTTTTCTGATGTTGTTGTCAGTGTAGTAGTATTTATTCATTTTTGGTGATGGCGAACCCAAAAATGCCACCAAAAAATATGTAGGGAGACATAGCAGACACTGGTTTTGTGAATTTGCTTGAAGCTAGCAGTTTCCGGAATACAAGACTTTGTTGCAGCAGAGAAACTTGGGTCGTCAACTTCAGCAAGCAACAATCCAGCTGTTGTGAAGCTTCATTCCATTGCAATATGCATTTTGGAAGGATCCAAGTTTGTGGCCTTCAAGGAGTAACTACTGGTTGAAATGGCAACAGTAACGACTCCAGAGCAGAATACTATCCAAAATTTACTTTCAGGACTTTCAACGGGACTTTCAATAGATGTTCCCACTCTAACGTCTCAAGTCTCTCTGTCAAATGCTTGACTTTCTGAAGTGCAATTGCAATTTATTGCCAAGTTTTCAAGAGTACACGTCAAAAAAGTTGGTGGTAGTCATGGAACAAGGAGTGGCAGACAATGGAGAACAAGTGACTGGGGAGCCTGGTGCAACAGACTTCAGTTCATGTCAAGAGCATACACTCTCAACATGAAAAATCTCTTTCAGGAGTTAGAGGATGGGTTTTCAGGAAAGCCCTCAGTTGAGTGGATGGAAACCAAGTTTGGAACACCTTGGCCAACAACACGGAAACACAGAAACACAGCTAACACAGTCAGGAAAGTGATTGTTGAGAAGATTGATGCATTGAAGGCTGTTGCAGTGGGACAGAGACTTAGCAAGAATGCATGTGTTGAAACAATTAAAACTGTCAAAGCCAAGAGAGATAGCCAGTCCATAGATAAATATGAAAAGGCTCTTAGGAATAAGAAAATTTGAATGTGAATAAAGCTGATTGTTTATTTCAGAGTCATGAGTTGGGAATTGAGAGTGAAAATATCGATAAAAATGACCACTTTCATGCTTTTTTGCTACAATTTGATTGCAGTTGGGTGTTTTTCTTCGGAATTTTATTTATTTTTCATCATCCATAAAAAAAAACAAAAAAATTCTATCTTCTGTTTTCATTTCCAAAAGGCACCTAACTCCAGAGGTAAGCCACAGCCCCTGGGGTTGCCCTGCAGGTGGAATGACAGTTATTATGACGTTGGTATTTGGTATACACATGAGAAAAGACTCTTAATCCAATACACGCAACATAGCAACTTATTTTGTGAACTAAATTGCATATAGAATACAATAAACACACTAGCTTTCTTTAATTGATACAATGCGTAATCTACCTTACCACATTCTAAGGTTGATACGTGGTCAGCTTTCCTTGGAGACAAGAAAGCCAGTTGTACAACTTTGGAAAAAAAACTCTTGAATGGTATTCACTTGTGGACTGAATGGATAGATTAGAATTGTTGGAGGCACATGAAACTCATGTTGCATCATGTTGCAAGCTCCATGTTTGGGAATAAAGTTTAAGAATTATCTCCAAAATCTCTCTAGTGCCCACAACGATCAGCTCATCTGTCTACAGAACCAGTGCTGCTTCCAGTCCCTCTACAACAAGAATTAGCGCATTAGTATGAAATGAGGCGTTAGTGTGTTCTGGGGAAATACCTAAAACGTGTGTTTCAGACTAACTCTGGGTATAAAAAGAAAGAAGTGTTACAAAGAGAAAGAAGAGAACTTTCCACCAAACAAGTGTGCTATACACACTGACCACTCACTGTGATCTTTGACACAAAGTTGTAGTTAAAGTGCTATGGGTCCCTGAGCGAGTACTCTCTGAGCAGAGCTTGCTCCAATCGGCTGGGTTGAAATCAATGTCCACGGTAGACACAAAAACCGCTATAAGCAAGAACACAGGGTTGACTGAGTACAACTGCAGTTTAAACAACCTATCGATCGAACCTGCAGAAGTTGAAATTGATGGCAGTCACATCCTATAAATAAAACCCAACAAGAGAACTTATCTCAACAACATAGCATAAGCTACTGTAACCGAGATCTGTATATTGAAATGTCAAAAACTGGCGATGACATGCCTGAACTCATAGATTCTAAAAACTGGAGATCCCAGTGCGAGATTTAGATGGCAGAAATCGCAGCAAAGATGGCATATGAAATGATCCATGGCAATCCAACCAACCTTTTTTTTTTTTTTTTTTTTTTTTTTTGGTTTCTATGTGAATGTATTTTGTAATGGAAATTCCAATTGGGCTCCCCGGGAGCCTGCGGCTCCCCCCTGGCATAATGAGTCACGGGGAGCCCCAAGTGTCTACGGCTCCCGGGAGCCGTTTTGAGACATCAGGAGGAGTTGCGTTATACGGCTCCCCCCTTCGGGCTCCCCCCATGTCCGATACATATAAACCTTGTAAAGACTGGTAAAGACTATGAACGAAAATATTAATAAAACCTCTTGTTAAAACGCACTGCTTGATAAAAATCATTGTTTGTTCCAATTATTGTTCGATGGATTTGAACAGCAGGTGCTTGAACATAGGTTATGACTACAATCTCATCACAGATGCACAACACGGCCACGCAATTCGAACCAGTATCTGCTTGAGCGTAGGTGGGTTTGATAATTACAACCCCCTTCTCGTCACAGATGCTCTGAATGACAGCCTGAGGTGATTCCAGCAACATCTGCTCAGGCATAGGTGGGTTCAAAGATACAACCCCCTTTTCCTCATAGAGTCCCCAGAATGTATCCCACTCCTTTTGTGTCGTGTTTGCTTGAGCGGTGTAGGTGGGTTGAAAATTTCGCCCCGTTCCATTGGCCTGGGTCGCACAGTTATCAAACACTGGCAAAACACTTTATTTATATAGATATATCAGTACATGGTGAATTTAGCTTGAAAATATCTGCGCCAAGGGAAACAGTGAGCGGCTTTCCAGTTCATGAGCAAGGAAGAGTGTTGCCAGATTGTTCGTCGATCCCAGAGTACATGCAATCCCCTTTTTCGAGAGGATCTTTGTTCCAGCTTGCAGAGCCTGCGATGTCTTTGCTGCTGGTCACTGCACTTGGTCGCTTCTTGTGGCCCGTTGTTGTAGGTTGTCCGAAAAAAACAAAGAAGTCACTTTACCAATAAATTACTTGAAAAAAAGTATGAGTCATACTTTATTTGGTGACTCACTATGAGTGGGGGGGAGCCACGGGCTCCCGGGGAGCCCAATTGGTTATTTCTTTTGTAATTAACACTTTGACACACAAGTACTTCTTCCCAATTTTTCAGAAGAATATAGTTAGGCCCCGCTCACATTCTGGACAGCAAGTGACTTTGCACTCCAACGCCCCTTGCAGACCTCCCGTCTACTTCCTCTTTTTCATGGGCACCTTCCACTCTACTCTGCAGTTCAGAAAGTGCAGGTCTCCTTTGAGGGCTCCTGAACTACCACCAACTTCATTTTCGGTTCCACCAGGGTTTGAGCCGGGAACCTGCAGCACATTGGCATCAGGTCTTAACCACCTGAGCCTCACGGGGGAGTGACAGACGTTGGTATTTGGTCGTGAATAAATCTCATGTGTATACACATAAAAAAGACTCTTAATCCAATAGACGCAACACCCTAACTTATTCTAGTGAACTAAATCGTATGTAGAATATAATAAACACACTAGCTTTATTTAATTGATCTAACGCGTAATCTAACTTACCACATCTGGATTCTAAGGTTGATATGTGGTCAGCTTTCCTTGGAAGCAAGAAAGCCAGACGTACAACTTTGGAAGAAAGACTCATGAATGGTATTCACTCGTGGACCATAGTACAATTAGAATAAGCGTATTAGTATGAAATGAGGCGTTAGTGTGTTCTGGGGGAAATACCTGAAACGCGTGTTTCAGACTAACTCTGGGTATGAAAAGAAAGAAGTGTTAGAAAGAGAAAGTAGAGAACTTTTCACGAAACAAGTGTGCTATACACACTGACCACTCACCGTGATCTTTGACATATTCTATCCTCTACCCGCTAACATTGCTCTGAGCGGTGGTGCAGACTTCAGGTTATGCTGCGCAGCTGACGAGCCCGCTTCTCTAAAGCGGCGCTCATTTGGCTTTCTCTCTAACACACACACACACACACACTCTATCTCTCTCTCTCTCTCTTGGTTCAGTGGTGTGGATATTTGATTGCGGAAGACCATGAAAGAACGTCTCTATTGCCCTAACTAAACTGCTAATTATTTACTCTGCTAACCATCTGCTTTAGTTTATAACAGAATTGGGCTGCGCTGGATGTGTTTGCAATTGAGACAGAGTACTACCCATATCAATCACAGACGGTGGGCAGCTTTGCAATCTAAGAGGCTTAGCTACCCAATTTGATCCCAAACGCCGCCTGCAGCCTCAAGGTGGTCGCTTTCTGTGTGCTTGCACTTGAAGGTTTTGACTCTGTGGAATGTTTTGAATCCTTCATTTCTGACTTTTTCTCATTAAAGGGAATGCATTTCTTTACTTAATCTTTGTTGAAAATTCTCTGTGAGTTTTGATGGTGCTTTTGCACCAAAGTTGGTGGCTGGACTTTCATGACAAAATTTAAGACAAAAAATGGGCATTTTAGACGTCTTAAGTGGCAACTGTTTACCATTGTACTCCTGGCATAAACCAGGACTAAATTAGTTGCAAATCTGGCAACCATCTTGTTCAACAAAGAAAGTTGCCATTTGTGCACCTGAATTGGTGGTAATTTACTAACAGACATTTTTATGAATGTGAACAATTAAGTAGCCTTTTATTTTCCCCACTACACCCACACTCAATTTCCACCCTGAGCTCAGGCCCCCCTTCTGGCACAAAAGGTCTAAGGAAATTTTTGCAATGATGTTGGCGCCCCAATGACAATCTTGATTCTTGGGGATTGGGTTTATGATTCCTTGCAGCCAACTCCATGTATTCCTCACTTGTTTGTTTCATCTTTATTATAAGTTTCCAGTTTTCTCTTCCTTCTCTTGGGGATTAGTTCCTTGGTTATTCCACTGGTTCCTGGAGCTTTTTTGGTCCCAAGTTGTTCCAGTGCTGTGGCAATTTTGTCTTCAGCGACCATTGCTTTCATGGGTTCATAGATGCTCTCCTTGAAACTTTCCAACAGTTTGTACGTGTCAAGGAATATTGCATTTTCTTTGAATTCTTTACCTGGTATTCTGTGGAACCACTCCTTCATCTGTTTTGCAACTTCTTTCTTTACTTCCTCGCTGTCGAATTCAATGTGGCTGTTGCCATCTTGATTAGGTCAATTTTGTGGAATCTGTCAAGGTCACTGTTGAGGAATCTCTTTGTGTTTTTGTTCATTCTATTGTTCCTTGCTACCATGTTTTCTTCAATCATTTTGGTGATGGCTTGTGCTGTTGCGCTTTCCATTTTCTTCCCCACCGTGTTTTGCTGTTCAACTAACCATTACTCTGCTTTTCCTAGTGCCTTTTGGAGTCTTCTCTTGTTTTGTCTGGAAATTCCCTTGGTGCTGTCTTTTTTTGACTGTGAGTGATCCAAGTAGTCAATTCAAGCTTTTGAAACTCTTTATTAAATTGCCAACTACTGCCGTTGAGTGGGATGCCTTTCGGAAAGGTTTGAACCAATTGCAAAATTGCCAAATCTAATACTTAATTGATGGCTGTACTTCCAATTGAGAGTCTTTTTGATTCTGAAGGAAAGCACTGCCGTCATTTTCGCTCCCTTCTTCAATGTCTGCGAAAACATGGCCTTGATTCTTGGGGGTTTTGCCTTCTGACAGGCCCAGGACCAGCTTCAGAAGTCAAAATGACCTGGATGCAACCGTTTGACATTTGCAAAATAAGCGGCAATAGCTGGTGATAACCGCAGCAGTTGCTAAGTTCTTCTGTGTACGTACTTAAAACACAAATTCAATAAAAGAGGTGACTCATCATTTTTTTCTTAAAAGACTACTTGAAACAGCCTTTTTGACAAAATCGGAGAAATTTTTTCGACCAATTTCTTCAAAATTTTTGTTGTTGAAAAATCGCAATTTTGAAACCCCCTAAGGGATTCGCTCGCTTTTTTCTCCAAATCAAAAATGAAACCTGTGGCAACCAGAATGTACGTCCACGTTCGAGCATTACCTATCCAACCTGTGAGATTGGAATCTTTATTATGAGAAGGCGCCAATGAAGACATGACTAGAAGAACCGTCGTTGTAAGAAGAAGACGTTCGTTGGAAGTCAAATAGATTGAAAGAGTTGTTCAAACGCAAGTATTACGCCGTGATTAGTATCCTAGCGCAACGTTCTTGGCGATGAAGATGATAGTGGCTTCATACTTGCTATCCAAGGATTGGACGGATATTCAAGGCGACTGCAATAACTGAAAGGATCGACGTTCAATGCATGACGATTGACCGGGAACCAATACCGAGAATTTAAAGCTAATTGCTAAAATTACATCTCTTTACTTGGACTTCAAAGGGTTTCGAACGTGATTGTGAACAAATATCTCTTTCAATTCTCTATATGCCCATATCTGAAATGATTCCACAAGCTCCAAAGGAATCAAATAGTCTGCATGGAATTGCGTAATTCCTCTTGTGGGCACGATGCATGGCCCAATATTGGCCATACTCTCCATCAAAAACTCCTTAACACCGGCATTTACAGCGAGCTTCTCACGTTCGATAAGACTTGTGTAACCAGGCATGATAGCAGTCAATAACCTGCAATGCGACCATCAGCCCACCAAGAAAAGCAATACGAAGATACTTACGTTGTATCCCTCGGCCATTCTTCAGGATTTGATGTTATTTCAACCTTCACTTTCGAATACTCAGGCGAGAGAAGGTCCGGTATGATATCCTCCTCTGGCGTCGGTAAGAACTTTTGCACAGCTGCGCTTGACCCACATCGCCGAACATGGCAGTAGAAAGCTTCTCGAGATACGAAACTATCCTTGGTTCGTATGCATCCGCGATATTTGTAAGGACACTCCCGGCGAGAAAGATTCCCGCCGCCAAGATTAGGGGAGAGTTTCGTTATCGAAGGGGCCATCTTTGTCCTGGATGTAACAGGATACAACTTTTCAGCCACCAAATTTTGGTTTTTGACAATCAAGTCCTGGTTTTCGGCTTTCAAGGCCTGAAGTTCCACTTTGAGTCGGTTCAATTCGGACTGATAAAAATCCCTTTCACGAACAAGGTCCAGGTATCTCTCCTCAGGAGCGAATGATTTGATGGGTTTGCTTTTGGCTACTTGGGGATGGGCATTTTTCAATGCAAAATTGTCGTTATCGTTCAGGATGGGACTTTGTATTTGTGAGGAGTTATGAGCAGAATCACGAAGCTGATCGTTCTTAGTGTCAACAGCAAACTGAGCGCCGGTACTGGACAATTGCTTCGAAGAATACAGTATCGATAAACCATCGTTTGGGTCAGTTGTACCATCATCCAACCGTATACGTTTAGTACAAGGAGGTTGTGCGGATGGTGTTTCCATCAGCCTTCTTTCCTTTTCAGTGCCTCGAGACGCATAGGAAACGTCTGATGGTTCCATGGAGGGGGCTTTACTGCCATCCATAGAATTGGAGCTCTCGATTATGTTTCTATAAATTTAGTGTTAGGAAAAAATTGTGAGACGAAGGCGAAACAAACCTTATTCGCGCCCTAATGGTTTCAATCAAAACATCGTGATAACCTGGAAAAGTATCTTTCACAGCTTTGGCAACGCGGCCAACGGTAGATACTCTGCCAATCTTCCCTTCGTCCTCATAACGACTATACAGCTCCAGAATTCTTTGGGTATCTTTTGTAGTGAACTTTGGAGTGACCTTTGGGTTGTCTATTTTCCGACGAATGACTTGAGGGAGCGAAGTAGTGGAATCTCAAGAAAAAAGTTAGCACAAACACACAATCTACAAATTGAACTAACCGGCCGTATTCAGACATTTTGCAGGCTCGTCTACAATGGTGGTCACAGAAGAAGGGGTACTCGTTTGCGGCGGATGGGGTAGAGGTCGCTGTTTCTTCTGCATTGCGGCTCCAACAGCGAATGTCCGCGCAGCATCCATAACAAGACTTGGCCAGTTATTCGGAGCACTCGTTAATTCAGCGAATTGACCCAGTTTTTGAATAACAGCGGTGAATCTGTCTCCTTCCAGATTTGAGACTTTGGCTCCGTTTGAAAATCGGATGAACTCCGCCTTCCAGCTCTCCATGTCGGGACTCAGTGATGCAAGCGAAGATAGGAACCACGGTTGCATTGTTGGTGTGGTTGCGACTGGAAGTGTCTGACGCATCGCTTTCGTCGTTATCTCCACCTTCACCAAATTCCTAACGTCCGCCCGATGGTGTGTCATTTTTATCCCGCTGAAGGTGCCGGGCAATAATCGCCGTTGTGGTACAAAACAACAATACGATACAAATAACAAATATGTTTGAAATATTGGATTTTTCCAGGATTTTTCGAGACCCTTTGCGAATGTAGACAAACGAACTTCTGGAGGACTACGTCGACGAACTCAGACGCAAGACTGCTGCCTTGACAGCAGTCTTGACAGAGCGGGATATGACGCTCGAGAAGATGAAAGCGGGAGCTGTCGCCTCCACAGACGGTGAAGCGCTGCAATGTTGTGGAGATTGTAACGAAAGCACTTTCGTTGTTTATCTGCCAATTATACATCGCGCATCCAAGGTGAGAGAAAAGCAGGAACATTCAGTGTCGAGTCCCTGGCTGTGTTGCTGGAGGCATGTTGTCTTGAAAACCGTAACTAGTCTGGTCTTCAAGTGGCAGTGTACTCCGTCAAGATTGCAGATAGTACTTCTCGGTCTCTTGTCGGCATGCCAACTAATGTTTTGGATGGTTGAGCGTTCCAGGAGCACAAACAACGACACTCTCCTCTAGTCTCCTTTGAAATCATATCAATAAATATATAAGCCATGGTAGCATTGGTAATATAGCACGACTTTGAATTATTATGGAATTCCTTCTAATCAAAGTGAAGAAAGGAGACAAAAAATTTCTAAGTGACGAAAAGTTTCAGAACGGGTGTATTTGTCATTTAACTTAGGCCCCGTTTGGCAGGAAAATTTCCCTAGGGAAAAATGAAAATAAGAAATAAATATTTGAAAAAAAATATTTGTAAATACCAATTTGCCAAAAATGACGATTTCAAAAAAATATTTCAGATTTTGGTCAAATTTAGTATTTGCAAATATCCAAAAAAAACCAAATGCAAAAATCATATATTTTGGTCAAATATTGCGTGAATATCAAATGCAGCTTGAAGCAGCATTTCAGATTTTGACTTTCAAAAATGATAGAAAAACGTGAATAATAACAATAAATGCAATCTATTCAAAAACACTACAATAACAAAAAACAACAGTAATGGAGTAAAAGGGTAGAATGGAGTAAAAGGGTAGAGGATGATAGAAAACAATTGTGATTTCGAGTAGTTGCACAATGCTCCTCTTTAAGTGGCTGAAATTATAAAAGGAACGTGTGTTATACAATAAGCAGAAGGGGTTTGTATTATGCAAATAAAATGAAGTTCAGTCAACCCGAAGGGACTTGAGTTGGCTGATGGTGAGTTTGGTGTTCCAACAATCCAGCACAAAGTTCCACACATCATGAATGATTCGCAAGTGTTGCCCTGTATTAAAGAATGTGGCTGCGCAGCCACTCCAGTAGGTATTCGGGTTGGTCAATTCTTCACAACATTTTTTTTTGTTGAAGAGTCAAAAAGGACAGCTTACAACCAAAGGCACGTGACTTTTTTTTTTTTTTTTTTTTTTGGTATGAACTGTATTTTGTAATAAACACTTGTCGAACTACTATTTTCCCCCCAATTACTCGGATTGATTAGTAAGGCCTGGCCTCATACTCTGGGTTGCGATGATTTCCACCTAACCCCCCTTGTAGATCCCCAGTCTACTACCACTACCACTTCCCCGCTCCCATCCTCCAACTTGTCTTGAGTTTCCACCTATATTGTGCACCCCTAATCTACAACAACCCCACTTCCTCCACTCCCATCCCTCAGCTCCTCTTGAGCTTCCACACTTATCGGGGGCCTCATTATCAAGAACCCCTGTGGGGAAAAAAGAGAGCCCCCATCTGGCCTCCCTTCCACCATATGTCTCTTGCTTGTGGGGTTCCAGTCCCCTTGCTGCTTGCTTGGTCCTTGTGTTGGTAGGGTCCCCTCTGGATGGGTCGACCCTTGTCGCCATCCTTTGGGTATTTGTAGGGACACCAGTCCCATGTCCACATCTTCGTCAGGTATTTCCAGTCTTTGTCTTTCCCTTGCTATGTCATGGCTGATTTCTTCTAATGTCGTTTTCCCTTTTCTCAGCTCCTTGAATGCTCTGTCTTCATATTCTTGTAGTTCTTCCAGTTTCCTTTTCAGTTGTTTCTTTTCACTTTCCTTTTGGATGGACAACAACTTCTAGCAGATACATGAACGCATACGTCAAGAATGAAGAATTCGAACACAAACCAAAGAAGCGCCAAGTGCCAGGAAAGAAATTGAAAACTGATGAACAGAACAGACAGGGAAACAAAAAGAAGGAAACCAAAGGCACGTGACAAGTCCTGTGATCAGAAGATGCCGATTGGTCAACTTGTTCCAGTTGCAATTGCGTCATGCATTTTTTCTCAACTTCATTTTTTTCGATGAATTGACTCACCTTGCTGAACAAGATGCTGTCGTCTCACCATCCTGGTTATTGGAGAACGTCTCGCCATCATGGTTGTTGGAGAACTTGAGAATGGCCATTGAAGAGTAAGTCCCGTTTTTTTTAATTGCCCTCCTTGATGTAACTTAAAGTTGCAGTAGTTCTACAAATTGAAGGCTCAAATAAGCCGTGTTTCCTGGCATCATGCGTATCACATTGTGCAACAACCCAAACCATGACGTTCCAGGTGTTTGAAGCAATGGGAGCATGCGCACAAAAAACTCTGGGATTTTTTTCCCTCTGCGTCTTGTGTCTTGTTTAAAATCGTGCGAAGCGACGGAATGGGCTTTGATTACCGGCCTGAGACTTTCGAAGGTGAGACTTTCGAAGGTGAAGAAGGTGGTCAAGAAGAAGCGGTGGGTGGTGTGAGGGTGTGGATAGAGTTGTCAAGGTTATTGGGACTTTATTGTAGAGGCGATATGGTAGGACTACCAGCGTTGTGAGAAACAGATGATGTTTTTGGAATTTTTATAGATGATATAGAATATATGAATTAGTGAACGAAAATTTTACTTTTGCTTCGTTTCTTTTGGAAATGCGGCTGAACATCTGTAAATTGCGATGGGAGCACAATATTTCAAAATATTCAATCTGGCCCAATATTTGGGATTTGGAAATAAACTCAAATTTTCTTTTTCCCTGCCAAACGGGGCCTTAAATTTTTTGGTTGGGCAGTGCGCCTTGCAAAACCTTGACACTCCGTCAGAGTTTTCATAAGAATTATCCTTTGAGAAACTCCCATTGTTGTCAAAACCATTAAAAAAAATGAAACCAAGTGTCATAGAGAATCTGATGAAGGAGCACTTAGAGAGCGTCAAAGGCCTCCAAATGACTATTAGTTGCCTTGAAAGTGAAGTTAAACAGCTGAACAGGGAGGAAGCGCAACTGTCCCACGGACTCACCCTTAATAGTCATTCCAGTGCCTCCCACGGACTCACCCTTAATAGTCATTCCAGTGCCAATGGCCGACGCTTCCCCGAAAGCATGAGCAAAGCCGATTGTGGATTTAGACAACTTACCACCACAAATTTTGCGATCTCATAAAATGTAAGGAGTTTTTACATGTCATGGAGTATAAAAACTCCTGGCAGACAATTCTTTTGTAGCAGTGTCCAAAAAATCAGGTGGAACATAAGCCATAATCATATTAGAGAAGCCATTCACAAGTTTGGATGTAGAAAAGTTAGTGAAGGAGAAGGACAGGAAGGTGTTGAACGGGGCTAAAATAAAGGTGGCGAAAGCCACGATTCCGCTTACATCTCTGCTCCAATTTCCGAAAACAAGTCCCCAGTATACCTCGACTCAGCATGCAGCAAATCTATGACAGGTGACGTAAACCAACTGTCAAACCAGATAGCTGGACCAACAATAGCATATGAAACGGCATCAGGCAATAATATCCAAAGTGCCGGAATCCAATGGTCAATGAACTTTGGAGAGTTTGAGGTTGACCAAATCCAGCTAGTACCCGAAGCACCAGCAACTCTCATTGCAAGGGGAAGATGGTACAGCAAGACTAGGGAGAGGCTGGGTCATAGGCTATCTAGGAGTGAACTTTCACTGGACTCAACTGAGACTGATGTTCAAACTTTTCTCCATGAAGATGGAGGAAGCCAGCAGTATTATCCTATGGGTGAAAGACATGTTAGAAAGAACTACCGGTGAAAAACTGAAAGAAATATACTCTGACCAGGGCAGTAACTTCACGGGATCCACATTGAAGGACGTCTGCCATGAGGCCGGGATTCAGCTCATAACAACATCAGCCGGTGCACAATAACCATGGGGAAATTGATGGATGGTTCTGAACTGCAATGGACAGAGTCAGGGCGACTCTATCTGAAACCAAAATGCCAAGGGACTTATGGCCGGATCTCCTGGAGTGCAAATGTTATGTTTGGAACAGATCAAAACATTCTTCAATGGCACTCACCCCATACGAAATGACCTTCAAGCACAAACCAACAGTATCAGATCTCCGAGTCCCCGGATGTTTGGCATACCCTTTCATTCCAGGAAGCGGAAAGACCCAAGACAGAGCAAGGAGAGGACCTTTCATCTCCTATGCCTATCCTGATGGGCAGACAAACACGCAACAGGGATACAGAATCCTTTTTGATGACAACAGCACAGTTATTAGCAGAGACGTCTTCTTTGTCGAGAACCAATTTGATGTCGAAGATTCAGTTAACTCAATACAACAATCACCACGATAAAAAAGGATGGGATGAAGACAAAGACTTTGTCAACGCAAAGGAAACTGTACAAAAAAAGGCAAAGAATGAAGAAGAATTTGATGGGATGGAAGTTGAGAGAAGTGTAGAGGAGCTGGAAAGCATTATCCAGGACAATGGAATGGACATCCAAGCCATGGACATGGAAACTCACCTAGAAGACTCAAGATCCAACTACAAACCCCAAGACGAATACATGTCAGAAACATCCTCTATCTGCAGCGACACACCAAGCACCACATCCCTGCCACCCCTCGACTCCTGCAGCACAATATCTCCACCACCAACTCCTCAAACTCCACCAAGGCAATCTCCCAGAGAATTGAAACCACCAAATCGGCTTGCCCTCTTTGCCGGACTTGCGAGAATGACAACACCGGAAACATGATCCACAAACCAACATTCCTAGTGTTCATTGAGGCCTTGCATTTGGAACCATCGATGGACCAAAGAACATCAAAGAAGCGTTGAAGGGCAAAGAGTGGGTGGCAGCAATCAACGAGGAACTGGACTGGACCAATTCACGGAAAAGGTAATCCACGTCAGAATCCCGCAAGGAATGCAACTAGGAGAAGATGACAAAGGAAAAGTATTGTTAGCCTTAAAGGGAATTTACGGCCTAAAACAAGGTGCTTACCTCTGGGAGTGTCTTAGAAATGAATTCCTTGCCAAGTATGAATTTGAAGAATGCCCCGGCTCACCATGTCTTTTCAAAGCCAGATCAAAGAAGACAGGAGGCATCATGTATACTCTTTGGCATTCTGACGGCGGAAAGCTTGGCTGCCAATTCAAGGAAGACACCCTAGAATTTTGGAAATGGTTAGCTTCAAAAGTCGAAGTGAAATGGCAAGAAGGAATCGGAATGTGGGCTGGAATCAACTGCAAATACTACAAGGGGTACTCTACCATGGACCAGTGTACATTCAAAGCATCATTGACAAATTTCTGGAAGAAAAATATTTTTCGGGAAACAAGCCAATTTCAAGATCGACTCCATGGAACTCAAAATTGGAAGACACTTTTGATACAGACCAACCAACGCCAAGTGAGGACATTGCGTTCTTCGAGGGGAGATGGATGAGACTACTGGGACTACTGCGATTTGCATGCCTCACCAGAGCGGACATTATTGAAACTCTAGGTAGAATGTGCTCCTACGCCAACAACCCCAATAGGACCCACTGGGCCGCAGCTCAACATCTACTGCAATACTTAAATGGATCCAACACAACGAAGCTGTACTTCAAAGCAAACACTGACATGATACTGGAAGTATTCAGTGACGCAAACCTGGCTGGAAATAAGGTCACAAGGAAGTCAACTTCCAGAATTGTGATGATGTTGGCTGGCGCAGCAATAGCTCCAGTGTCGAAAAGTCAAGATATTGTAACGGACTCCACAGTCGCATCGGAGACATTGGCGCTAGCAAGCGGCGGAAAGATTGCAGAATGGGGAAGAAACGTGATGGAATGGCTGGGATTTCCACAGCCGAAGCCAACTGTATTGCACTGTGACAACGCCGGAGCCGTGAGAAACACTCAGGAAGGGGCGGACAGGCACAGGACGAAACACATGGATACGAAGTATATGTTGCTACAATGTATGGTGAAGAGGTGAGTTATTGAAGTGAGGAAAATCCCGAAAGGCTTGGGTAAAAGTAAGCATGGAGACTTTACGCACAAGATGGGCCTATTCAAGGGGAGCGTGGACTTCCATGAATTCTGGAAGCGCCATGATGAATATGCTTACTTCGTCATAATTCACCTTACTTCATCAATATGCGCGTTATTAATAAACAACACATTGTGTTCCAAATCATCAGTACTCGAGAACACACGACTTTATTCCACTTCCAAAAACCCGTTGAATTTAAGCTCGTCGAAAATCCATTCCCTGAACTCATCGGCAAAAGCCAAAGGAACCATATAATCGACCAAAGACTCTGGTGGGTGGTCGCCATAGTGGTTCAATTCACATTTATCAAGCTTTTGATCCAGTAAGAACTCTTGAACTGCGGCCATTATAGCTGCGTAATCATCCGGTTGTATAGTGTCAAAAGATGGCATGATTTCAAGCATAAGTTCATGGCTACATTGCAATTTAGGATTCGTTCGATTTTCATCTTCTGTAAGGTCAATTACGAAATCTTGTGACGGCGAAGATTTCAGTGAATTCTCTAGATATTCCAGGCATTTGAAACACTTTGGAATTACATTTGCATCATACCTGTCGAGTCAAGCTTTTCAAAGGCTGCAATGCTTTCAATAGGTACATCGTCTTCAGCTTCAACAGAAGCGTGCCTCAATCTCTTCTTGGCAGGCATCATGTTTTCCAAGTCGTCTGACTCTTGGCTATCGCCGACTAGCTGAGAATCCCTAGAAGAACAATTTAAGTCTCATACCAAAACGGAAACAAATCACTGACTTCAGGTGGTTTGCTTCGAAATGTCGTGATAGCTGAAAGTATGCCTTAAACAGCTCCCCACAAGAACACGGCAAAAGATGATCGCTTCGTCGTTTAACAACCCCCAAACCAGCAAGGGTGTATTCCGGTCTATGGTATTGATAGCACTTTGTTCTGTCGGCTTGGCTTCGACGTGTACAATTCTCCAAACACCCAAAAGTACGCGAAGTCTTTGCGTTTCTTTTTTGATAACCTTCACTGCCTGCACATAGTTTAGTGTATACAACTGGTAACAAAACACAACATACGAGACTCTTCGTCATCGGATTCTTCATCATTGGCCGAATCGTCATCATTTTGGCTTTCGTCTTCAGCGGACTCCAAAGGATTGTCTGGCTGTTTTTCGAACTTCTCTTTGCACCGGTAGATGTGAGACTTATATGCTCCTAAGGAAGGAAAACCCACACGAGTGCATCCGAGAGCCTTATATTTGCATTCCAGCAGGTGGAGAGCGTTTGGTTTATCTACTAGACTCAAAATTTAGTGAAGCCCAACATACGAGACTCACCATCATCAGGTTCTTCATCATTCGCCGAATCCCCATCAGTTTGGCTTTCGGCGGACTCCAAAGGATTGTCTGGCTGTTTTTCGAACTTCTCTTTGCACCGGTAGATGTGAGACTTATATGCTCCTAAGGAAGGAAAACCAACACGAGTACATCCGAAAGTCTTGTACTCGCATTCCAGCAGGTGGAGAGCGTTTGGTTTATCTACTAGACTCACAGTTTAGTGAAGCCCAACATACGAGACTTACCATCATCAGGTTCTTCATCATTGGCCGAATCCCCTTCAGTTTGGCTTTTGTCTTCAGTGGGCTTCAACGGATTGTCCGCCTGCTTTTCGAACTTCTCTTTGCACCGATAACCATGAGACGTATATGCCCTTATGGAAGGAAACCCAACTCGAGTACATCCGAGAGCCTTGTACTTGCATTCCAGCAGGTCGAGAGAGTTTGTTTTTGCAGTGTTGGTTGCTGTACTTGAACTTGGCTCCCCGGCTGAGTTCTGCTTGCTCCCACGGACAGACGCAGCATCAGTTCTTGTTGGGGTTTTTGGAACAGTGACCGGGTCAGTTGGCGCTTTGTCGACCGGACAACGATGGTCTCGGATTTGTTGCTGAAGCCTCTCGTTCTCCTCGCGGAGATCCGTATTCTCGTGTCGAAGTTCTTTCACTTGCGTTTCGAGTCGATCGATTGAAGCCATTTGTTGCTTTGCGAGTTTGTCGAGCTCAGCGACGGTCCACATGCTGGACATTTCAGTGGTTTTTCGGTTTTTACAGGTTGAAATACAATGCGTCAACTCATTCAGTCAATCACTTTTTCAGTATTTATTCATTTAATCAATCAATTCAGAGAAGGAAACCGTGTTTAATTGCACGACGGTGTCCGTATATTCGTCGTCGAATTATTAATCGAGTGTGTTTCGATATCGAGATCATCACTGTAAAAAACAAACGAAATACGCAAAAACGAGAAACAATGGCAGACAACACCACGACCACCACCCCGCCCGGACCGCCCGCGTGGCTGCTGAAGGCGCTGACGAAACGAATTTCGCCGGTCGAAAGCTTCTGGCGCGCGGCGTTTGCGACGGTCGCGGCCGAGCAGCGCGAATCGGGAGACCCGGGCGACGGCGACGGCGACTCGCCTCACGTTGCGGCGCTGCGCCGCCTGCGGCCGCTTCTGGCGGCCGCCGTCGAGCCGCCCGCGTGGAAAGACGCCCTGGCGGCAGCCGAGGCGGCGTACGCCGCAAGGAAGCGGCTGCTGCGGCCGGGCGCCTCGGCTGTGCGGCAAAAGCGGCGCCAGGCGTCGGCGGATCCGTCTGCGCCAAATGCGGACTTGCCTTGGCCTGGCTTAAACAGCATTTCCGCAGTCCCTACGGAGACCCAAGCGAGATCTGCTGAAGAGTCGGACGTTGCTGACCAACTCGTCCTTTTGTTGGAATCTAATGCTGCATGCACGTCAGAGACGCGTCTCAACCATACTCTCGGCCATGGCACATCATCACGTATGTTGTCATCAATTCTTGGCAAGGTTGCTTATACTCTATCCCTCAAACATAGCATCGAACGCCAAAGCCAACGATACACCGAGCTTAATCAAGCCTTCAACTGTTACCACGCCTCCCGCCAACTATCCTGCTGAAAGACTAAAGGAAACCTCTAACCAGGAAGCCGAAGATGTTGATACACCAGCGTCTGCTCGCAGCAGCAAAGACTTTGAGCCAACGACAACGGAAAATCCACAACAACATCAACAGCAACAACAGCAGAAAGGGTCACGATCGCTCAGCGTCAAAGATGCAGAGACCTACTTGGATCAGGCGAAGTCCCAGTTGGCAAACCAACCAAATGTGTTCAACAGATTCGAGGATATCATGAGGGACTTCAAGTCGCAAACGTGCGTTTCTTTTTTCCTTCCTATTTATTCTCTGAAAATACTGTTCCAGAGTCGACATACCAGGCGTAATTGATCTCGTCTCGAATTTGTTTCGTGACCACCCATCCCTCGTCACTGGCTTCTGCACGTTTCTGCCCCCTGGTTACCGCATTGAAGCAACTTCCAACCCCCTCGAACCATTTCGCGTTATTTATCCGAATGATGGTCCCGGAAACTTTGGTGGCCCTATCAAGCCTGTGGCGCTTACCCCGGCTTCTTCTTCTTCATTAAATGCTCTTCCTTTCATGCCTTCGGTTAGTCCTGGCAGTAAACATGCTTCTATTCCGCTAGCTCCTGCTCCTACTTTTTCTAATGTCTCAGTGCCACCACCTCCACAACATCCTTTGGAGTCCAATGTCGACACTTCATCACATCACAAGCCGTCAGGAACTTTTACTGGAGGCAGAATAAGCCAGACAAAGGAAGATGACTTTCTCCCCACCCCAGAACGAACCACGCAAACACAAGAAGAAGCGCCACAACTTCTCAATCAAAAAACTCAAATTTCCATTCCTCCGTACGTCGCCATGTGTTCCACGGCGGCAAACGCTTCTTCAAAGCCACCTCAAAATAACGCCCCGCCTCATAATGTACAAATGACACCTGTTGTACAACATCGAAACTCAGAGCCAGTTTTTCTTGAGCACCTTTGTATGGATTTTGATGAGAGTGATGGCCAAGATCGCTTGGTTACAGTCCCTTTGCGTGAATTTAAAAGAATTACTGGCCGAATCGACGTATTCATGCAAGAGATGCAGGTTTTGAAATCTCAAATCCAAGAGTGGACGTAAGTTGTTTCGTTATCAACTTTTGTTAGTCTTCAACCTGAAATCAAACGTTTATTTCTCAGGTCGCTTAAAAATCAGGATAAATGCGTAAGACGACCAGAGTTGACCTCAAGTGAAACAAAGTCGGATGACATTCTAGTGAATCCTAGGTAGGATATTTTGTTTGATTATGTTGTTTCACTGGTGTGTAGTTTCATGTCTCTAAATGGTACTCAGGAGTTCGACCGAGAATTTTGCGGATGAAATAGACACTAGCGCAACTTCTCCAACTTTGGATTCGACAATGCCTCTCCACGCTCAAAGCAAGGAGGGGCAAAGCCAGGAAGGTTACCTTTCAAACATTGACCGAAGCAAGATACGCGCCACTGACTCCGCTCCACCAGCAACTATCAAGTTTTCTAATGTTCTTGATACCAAGTGTTCAGCCCATCCAATCTGTGCAACGAGCAACACAATATATTCAACAAATGAAAGTTGGACAGCCCACCGACGGAAGTTCCATTCTCCTCTCAACTTCCATGGCCTTGTAGTACCACTCCACGAATCCGGATATGGACTTGAGTGTCCAATTGACAAGTGCCCAGAGCCAAATACTATCGAGTTCCATCATCAAGTTGGATATACTTGGGACAAGTTTGAAAGCCATATGAAGAAGGTTCACGATGACGAATATCTGGTTAAAAAGGATTCGAATACCAGAAAATTCGGCGATGGCCCAAAAAACCCCGCTTCAGACGAGCCAAAATTATTTGATTCGAATCTCAAATGTCCCTATGAAAAGTGTGAGCGCCAGAAACCGTTCAAAACACTGGGAGCATATCGGCTTCATGTGCGACGATGCAAAGAAAAATACGAGAATTCATTGAAAGATGCTGTTGACAAGAACGAACTTTTGTCGAAAAACCCCATCCTACATCAGCAGCAAATGCCGTCAGCTGCTGTGGAAAAAAGATCTTGTGAAGTTGTTGGCTGTCAATTCTTTGGAACCGCAATGGGTGAAAAGAAGCTATTGTATCATAACGAGCAATTTCATCAAGAGAAATACGTCATTTCGTTCTTGGGCGGTGTTTCAGTTGTTGAAGGTGAGTTATCATTCAAAAGGTGATATCCCTAATATCTCTGTCTGCACAAGTTGTCCGAAACAAAGAGACCGGGGATGTTTCCTGTCCCTATTGCAAGAAATCATATAAAGCTTCTTACAAACTGCGGGATCACGCTGATTGGTGTAAAATGGCTGGGGTCTTTGCTGGAAATGCTAAGAGACCCCGTCTAAATCCTCTACCAAATTCGGATATGAGCAGTAGCGAGTCCAGTCCTGCAGATAATGAGACTATCATCAATCCCAGACATAAAGGCAGGAAGCGTATGCTTGTTGAATCTTCTGAGGATGAAGAAGAGGAGCCGCTCGAGCGCAGGGCAATAAAGAAAGGATTGGAGTCTCAGATACCTGAATTAAGCAAAGGTAAGCAATTTTTTTAATGTGTGCCATTTCAAACAGCTTGAATTTAGATAGGGTTGGTGACAAGGCTTCGGCAGATGCCGCCAACACAAAAACGAAAGAGCAGCAAGCTCAAGATCAGCCTTTGAGAATTCTCAGCCAAGATATATTATCGGAAGTGTTACCCGGATATAGGTCACTTTCACATAGTGGAAGGCGTGATATCATTGAAAGAGTTGGGAATTTTCTTGCCACCAATCTAGGGGCCGGTTTTGAAGAAAACATAGCTTTTACGGCGAAGCAAGGGTCAGAACGGATGACTGAATTTGAGTGGGATTATTATATGCCGGCGCAATTGGTGATGAAATTTAAACAGTGGATTCGAATCGAGTTGTTGGATGAGGAATAAACTTGTATTATATTTTGAAAAAATGTAAATTTAGCCGTAGCGTTGTTAGCATATAGACATTGAATGAATATGAATCGTGATGATACAAAGTGGATTGCGGCACGAAAAATATACGAGAGCCTTGCACTTATATTCCAGCTGGTCGAAAAGAGGTTGATTCTTATAGTGCCAGTGCATGAAATCGCTAATTGCTTAGAGAATCGAGAGATCCAAGCGTCCATTGTGATTGTGAAAGGGGCTTTGCATACAATTTTTCGAAGCAATTTTTGGACGGTAAAATTTCTCAGTCCTCAATCAGAATAACCCAAACGAGTCATTTGTTTATTTCAAATACTCGATCTTTCATTCCTCGCGTCTTGAAAGTTGCTTCCACCAGCGATTGCACTCTTTTTGAATATGCTTCCAATTCTTGGGATAATCCGGCACAGATATGAAGCCACTTTCATCTTCTTTACCAAGAACGTTGTTGTCTATAAGGACACAGATCACGGCATAATACTTATGTGTGGACGAGTCCTTCTCAATTTTTTGAATGTTGTCAATACAAAGCAGAAATTCTCCATATTTTTCCGCCAACTCATCAGATTTCCTGACATACTTTTCGTAGTGTGCGCTCCAGTCGATGGATTCAAGTTCGCGAAGAAACCTGTGAATCCAAGGATGCAACTTAGGTTGGTCTTTGAAAGAAGCTAGTTTTAACAAAGGGATTCGTGGCGGAGTGTGTACCCCCTTTACATACCTATGACGTCCGTTTCCCTTACGTAGCAGTTCAGTTTTCTTCGTTTTTGAGTTCGAGTGTATACTTGCTCGTACGCATTCGGGCTTTCATTTGGCGTCGACTGATCGATCGGAGCATTCTGGAAAGTGGTGTTATTGGTTGCTTCAGTTGCAAGTTTTGATGGCTCCCCGGCTGAGTTCTGCTTGCTCCCACGGACAGACGCAGGATCAGTTCTTGTTGGGGTTTTTGGAACAGTGACTGGGTCAGTTGGCGCTCTGTCGACCGGACAACGATGGTCTCGGATTTGTTGCTGAAGCCTCCGGTTCTCCTCGCGGAGATCCGTATTCTCGTGTCGAAGTTCCTTCACTTGCGTTTCGAGTCGATCGATTGAAGCCATTTGTTGCTTTGCGAGTTTGTCGAGCTCAGCGACGGTCCACATGCTGGACATTTCAGTGGTTTTTCGGTTTTTACAGGTTGAAATACAATGCGTCAACTCCTTCAGTCAATCACTTTTGCAGTATTTATTTATTCATTTAATCAATTCAGAGAAGGCGACGGTGTTTGATTGCACGACGGTGTCGGTGTATTCGTCGTCGAATTATTAATCGAGTGTGTTTCGATATCGAGATCATCACTGTAAAAAACAAACGAAATACGCAAAAACGAGAAACAATGGCAGACAACACCACGACCACCACCCCGCCCGGACCGCCCGCGTGGCTGCTGAAGGCGCTGACGAAACGAATTTCGCCGGTCGAAAGCTTCTGGCGCGCGGCGTTTGCGACGGTCGCGGCCGAGCAGCGCGAATCGGGAGACCCGGGCGACGGCGACGGCGACTCGCCGCACGTTGCGGCGCTGCGCCGCCTGCGGCCGCTTCTGGCGGCCGCCGTCGAGCCGCCCGCGTGGAAAGACGCCCTGGCGGCAGCCGAGGCGGCGTACGCCGCAAGGAAGCCGTACCGCGTGCGCTTAACGATGCCGGCTCGCCTGAAAGTTATCGATGGCGCAGAACGAGTTCAACGAACACCACAAAGTGTTTGCTCGAAAAGCATCTCCCAGATTCCCACTATGGGGCCGAATGGAACTTCGCGTATGTTATTAATCAACAATTCTTGTTGCTCATGTTTTGACTGCCATTCCCTTCAAACAAACGCCAAAGATCCACTGAGTTACCCTGGCCCCAAGCCTCCAATTATTTCCGAGACTCTGATTAATTGCCCGGCTGAAAGACTGAATGAAACCTCTGACCAACAAGCCATGGATGTTGATGCAACAAAGTTTCCTTGTAGCGAGACAACGGCAGCGGAGAATCGAATTCAAGCGTCACTTCCTTTGGAGTCCACTATAAATGTAGATACCCCATCACATTACACGATGTCAAAAACTGCTACTTGCGAAAGACTCGGTCAGACAAACGAAAATGACTTTCTCGCCAAAATTTCAGCAATGACGCCAGCTAGCAACAAAATCTTAGCGAACCAAACCATAATGGGACTCGAGATACAGACTGTATATCGCGCCTACGGCAAAACAAAAGCTACCTGTAAGTAACCTGCACTGACTCTTGGGGTGCGGATTTCCAATATGAATTCACCTTTGTTTTTACCCTTTGTATTAGCCTCTGCACATCATCTTTTGAGTTCCGTTGCTGTCCCAAAAACTACTTCCGACACTACCCCATCCATCAATTCCCCTCAGGAACAAACGCAAGATCCACAGAAACCGACTCAAGATCCGCTACAGCTTCAGAATAAAAAACTTCAAGTTTCCATTCCTCCGCACATTGATTTAAACCTCAAATGTCCTTTTGAAAAGTGTGCGCGCCAGAAACCGTTTAATACGCCGGTAGCTTATCGGAGTCATGTGGCGCGGTGTAAAAGAAAATACACGAATTCATTGAAAAATGCTGTTGGCAAGGACAAACTATCGTCGAAAAACACAAATTTACATCGGCAGCAAAAGCAGTCATCCGCTCTAGAAAAAAGATCTTGCGAAGTTGAGGGTTGTCAATTCTTTGGAATCGCAATGGGTGAAAAGCAGCTATCGAATCATAACGGACAATTTCATCGGGAGAAATACGTCATATCTTTTATGGACGGGTTTTCATTGGTTGAAGGCAAGTTATATTTCAAAAGATAATCTCCCTAATAACTCTGTCTGTACTAGTTGTCCGAAACAAAGAGACCGGGAAGATTTCCTGTCCCTGTTGCGGAAAATCGTATAACTGTAAAAGAAAACTGCGGAGGCACGCTGAGAATTGTACCATGGCTGGCACACTTGTTGAACAAGGAAAGAGACTCCGACAAAATCGAGTACCGAGTTTAGATATAAGTAGTATCGAGTCCGAACCTGAAGGTGATGATACCATCCATTCTAGACCGAAAGGCAGGAAGCGTAAACTTGCTGAATTTTCTGAGGATGAAGAGGAGGAACTGTTCGAGCGTATGCCAAAAAAGAAAGGATGTTGATTTTCAGAAACCGGATTCAAGCAAATGTAATAAATTGGTTAATTAGAGCAAATTTGAACAATTTGAATTTAGCCGTAGTTGGGGAGAAGGGTTCTGCCATCAACACAACGATAGCGATGCGAGCTGAAGACCCGCCTTTGGGGATTCATAGCCAAAATATACTGTCGGAAGTGATGCCCGGATATAGGTCACTTCAACATGGTGGAAAGAACATGGTGGAAAGTGTGGCATGGCATTGTGGAAAGGGTGAGAAAATTTCTGGCTACCAATAAAGGGGTCGGTTTTGAGGAGTACACCACTTTTTCGGCAGGTCAGAACGGATGACGGACTTTGAGTGAGGTTATTGTATACCGCCGCAACTGGAGATGAAATTTAAAAAGTGGATTCGAATCGAGTTGTTGGACCAAAGACTAAACCTGCAAACTTTCGTTTAAATATTTGAATGTGTGATTTGGTATGTTTATTTAGATATAGGCGTGGTAAAGGTATAGACATTGAATGAAGATGAATACAAAGCAGATGTTGCGATTACGATACGACCGCGATTAATTATGGGTCGCCAAATGCTGATTGCAAAGTAGAATCATTAATACTGCCGTATTTTCATATAATTATCGCCGGTTGCAAGTACCTGTTCCATGAAGATTCTCCGTCGAAACCCTTTCCCACAAACTTTGCAAAAATAGTAAGGACGGACAACTTTCTGACGTTTTACTTCATGAAGAATACCCGAATTGTGCGTGGCAATACTTTGTAGGGTGGGTGACACCTGAGGCTGGTGGTTGGCAAAACAGTTCTCGAACACAGTACTACTGCCAGTAAGCACCGGAAGCGTTTTCCCCGTTGGTTCTTCTATCCGAGGTTTCTTTTCATCGTCGTCTTCGTTGAGTAGGAAAGATATCGGTATGGAGTTGACCCTTGACGATTGCGCCCCACTTTTCATAGACGTCTCGGTGTTCAAATCAGCTAAATGTGCTATACTGTCATGCTTGATTCGCTTCCGAAGGCAATATCGCTCTGTTCCGTTCCCGGATGGAACTCCTTCGCTTCCAATCATTTGATAATTTTCCTTGTCGGCTTGTTTTTGTTCTTTTGTTGGGGTTACCGCCACTCAGCTCGGAAACGCACAAGCCCACAAAACGCCACCTTTCCCGGACCGGAACAGCTCAACATCAATCATTTTTTGCGGCGGACTCAGCAGCCGAACAAATGTGAGTATTATTCCAGCTTGGACCGAGCTTCAAGCCGAAGCGTAAAATGGAAGTATCAAATCAAATATTTACGTGAGTTTGTTGATAAGATCAAAAAAATAGCTTTACATTGTTATTTCTATTCAGAAGTCAAACCCAAAAAAAAGGGAGGATAAAAAAAAGAAAGAAAGGTTATCCATCCTGAAAAGAAAAATAAAAATAAAAGCGGTATTGTAATAAAAGTAACAGGCTACAGTCACACATCTCAATAATAGTCACACATCGTTTTGGTTTTAGGCGTCATTCTCGCCTGGTATTGGTTCTTTTTCGGAAGGAGAAGAACTCTCAACTTCCTCGGGTGGAATTTCTGCAATAGCATCATTTTCCAGGATAACTTCAGCATTGGCTTCAATTACTGGCCCTTCTGGTTTCACAACAACTTCAGTGACAGTTGGAGTCGGGGTAGGCACAGCCACTGGGCTGGTTGCTTGCACAATAATGGGTTCAGCAGTAATCACGCTAGTTATTGCAATTGTTTCTTTCGAGGTCACTACTATCGTTGGTTCGTCAGACGAGACTGCGTCTTTGGATGCCGCAATATGTTCATTCGATTCTACAACTTCAACAGATGGCGCTGGCACAGGGACTGCATTTTCAACTTCTTTGTTAACGGCTGGCACATCAACTACTGGAGTGGGCAATTCTTCTTGCAACTCTTCAACCTTTATGTCAGTGGCTGGCTCAACAATTACTTCAGGTGTTGGCTCGGCAACAGAGGAGACAGTAGATGACGAAGAAACTGGCGCTGAAGATATAATGCTACTAGCCACGCTGACTCTTGGGGGTACAACGGGTGGTGGTGGGACAATGGGAGGTGGACCGGCCCTCTTTGGTGGCGGTGCTGGTACAGCAATTTTTGACGTCTGGACAGGAGCCGCAGCTGAAGCACTCGTCACTGGGATTGGTATGTCGGAACTAGCAGTTGGAATTGGTGCTGATGGCTTGTCACTTCCTTCAATAGAATTTGTTGGGACAGCAATGACGGTGCTGGCGGATGATGAGACACTAGTAGAAGCAGCAGCTGTGTTCGATGAGATGCTGCTACTAGTACTGCTGCTGCTGGTGGTAGTTTTGGACACGGATGAGGCCGTAACTGAAACCACTGCTTTCGAAAGAAAAAAATTAAAACCAACTGCTTGTACTCTAAAAAAAAACCAACCTGGAATCGAGCTTTCTGCAACAACAGTGTTCGCTTCTTCCTCCTTCCTTACAACTTCTGGTAGATCCTGATTCAAAGGCGCCCGAACGACATCCAGTTTCATCTTTTCAGCAGCTTTTCTCTTCTCATTTTCAATCCACTCATCCAACTGCTTTCTTGCCGCTTCTTCCTTGGCCTTACGTTCAGCCTCCACCTTTTCATCCTTGGCCTTCCTCTCACTCTCCCACTTTTCAATCAAATTCTTTTCTCTCAATCTCAACTCCTCCATTTTCTTTTGCTCCAATAAATCAAGTTTCAATTGCGCTTCTTTGGCCTGTTTTTCAAGTTCCCACTTTTCCTTCTCCATTGCTATTTTGGCCACTCGCTCACGTTCAGCTCGTTCCCAATCCTTCTTGACTTTCTTGTCAACTTGGTCCAACACATGGAGAGTGCTCTGCGTTGCACTAGAGAGCGTGTTGGATGTGTATGGAACAACATCACTGACGAATTTCTGTGCAGCAGTGTGCCATGCGACTGAGAGAGAGTTATAGATTGGAACGGTCGTTTGGCAGAGTAGAGAATTGGCCTGCGTGCTCGATGGATGGCAATGCACGTGGAGAGTCGCATAACTCACAAAAGTGGTGGCTAAAAGTGTTACAAGGAATAACGTGGCGCTGACAAAGTTTCTGGTGGAACTGGATTGTTGAAGTGAAGCCAACATTTTCTAGACATGCAACAAAGATTTTTTTTGGGGGTAAGCGAAAGGTAAACAAAAAAAAAATTTGTTTTGCAACTCACAGAAAGTTCAGCTGCACTAACGGGGCCACCGTCCTTTCCAACCGGGGTCCATGGTTCCGGGTACATATCACCACGCCCTCTGGCGTGTACTGCCCCCGTAGATCCAAATTTCATAATCCCTCGGGCACCTCCAGGGCTTGACATGACGCTAGCTGGAAATCCAGGGCTGTTTGCTTCGAAAATTCCTTGTGCTTTGAGCTGATCCAATCGATTCTTGGATGCTAGTTCGGCGGCAAGCATCTCGGATTGAGTTTTAAAGTGCTCAATTTGGAGTTCAAGTTCGTGGATTTTCGTCAGACTTTCAGTCGACTGGTATTGCTGCTGCTGCTGCTGGGTATTTATTGAAAGAGACTGGGCGTATTGAGAAGGACTCATTGCCATTTGGTTTGAGTTTGCATAAGGAGAGTAACCGCCTTGTTGAGGGTATTGGTGTTGACCATAAGCTTGGGGCTTTAAATATGCAGACTGGTGGTCCACTTCAGCCATCAGCTGCTCAATTTCGTAAATCATCACGCTGACTTGGGAGTTTGGATTCTGGGTTGGGAAATTGTGTGGCTCATGGTGAAAGCAGGAATCAAAAAGAGAAGCTCGAGTGAGCGACAGTTCCGCATAAAGCACTTTTTTAAGAAAATAATAAAACGGATAAGTAAAACAACCGCAGTGTCCTATTAAAAAAATACTCAACTGGATGTATCCGCCAAAGCAGCGCTCTTTTCAGTTACTTGAGCCGCGACATCATGTGAATAGGCCCCACGATTATAAAACTCATCTAGAGACTGGCGAGCAGCCTCGAGTTCTTGTGTCACATTTTCCAACACTTCAGCAACGGCAAGGGGGCCGTCTGGACATTCACTGATAAATGACATCCGTCTGTGCACTGTGGGACTCATTGGTCTGTCTGATGCTCCAAAAATCCTGGCATCTACTAATTGCGCCTTTTGCGTTCTTGCAAGTTCATGAGCCGTTGCCAAATCGGCCTCCAACTTCAGCACTCTGGCCTTCAACACAAAAAAGTTGTCCTCCTTCTTTTCCTCATCCGAATAAATAAGATGCAAACCAACTTTAGAAGGCGCAGGGGAATCATGAACATCACTGCCGTCATCACCACCATGACGTGTCTCAACCCCGTCCTCAAACCCAGCACGTAATAGAGCAACTCTGGCTTTAAATACTTTCACTCTTTCTTCCATTTCTGCCAACGCTTGTTCCTTGTCCCGCGAAGTCGAAAGCTCCACCTTCAAATCAGACACTTTATCAGCTTCCTTGGACAATTCAGCTTGAGTGGCCGAAACATTTGCTTCCAACTCTACAATCTCTACGCTCAAATTTTGCTTTTCAAGCACCAACGCTTGCATTTTAGTCTCCCATTCCGCTTCAACTTTGGCGAGGCGCTCTTGGACCTCCTCTTCGCTGATTCCATTAGTAACACTTAGTCCTACAGCATTCATAACGGAAGATGTGCCGGCTGCTTGATGGGTAACAACAGCACTTGAACTGATCCAGGTAACTTCGACATCAACACGGAAGATTCCATGTGAATCCACACATCCTGCAATTTGATCCAGCCGCAACATGCCAGGCCAACCCGTGCTCAAGTTGTCAGGGGCTGAAAACGTGTAGCCTCCCGTCAGAGTCTTTGAGCTAACATGAGATGGGCTATGCGTGTACCCATATTCAGATTGAGGGCTTTGGATTTTCAGTGTAAATGAAGAAATACTCCTCGTCCAGTTTGGAGAATCTAATTCTGCTGGGGAGAGACTTGGTTGGAGGAACGCGCTTACGGTCTGAGAAGAGTACTCGGGATTCAAGTGGATTGTCCATTGCGCATTTGGTGGCCCAAATGCTGGACTGACTAAAGTGGATATTTGAGAATCAATCTCGTTTTGGATTCCTGGTATGGCCCAAGAGTATGTTTGTGTTGTCCAGGGAACAGTTGGTAATGATTCCACACAGGCGCTAAGGGTAAGGGACCCGGTATTTGGGTCAAGAGCAAGCGGTAGCTGGTCTTCCAATGGTAGTAAGGTGGTGAATCCCCAACCAGGAACCGACGCGGCAAACCCATTGAATTCAGTGTCAACAGAAGTGTCTTGAACTAGCACGTCTTCAGGGATTTCGTCGGCAAGGGGGTGGGATGGGCTTATTGTGTACGAAAAAGACTCTTCAGGCTGTTGGTCATCCTCTTCTGAATAACCATACGATGGGCGCTCTGGTTGCTGCCTTGGTTTGTGAACACGAATGGTGAATCGCCGCACAGGGCGGAACCAATCCTCGCCTGTACAAAAAAAAAAAGTAGCAACGGCGTCAACAACCTAATCTTGTGAATAGACAATAAATCACCTTCTTCAATTTCACGTAATGTTTTCAACGGTCTCAAAAAGCAGGATAGAAAACGACCCACTTGATCATTCTCAGCATCATCCTCAGAACTACTTTTTAAAGAACCACGGGGATATACCACCAACTGCCAAGGGTGATCTGAAGACCCAAATGGCGGAGAAACAATCTTTTCGTCTGAAATGGAAGAAAACGCATCAATGGTCCACTTATAGGACGCGACTAAATTGGTTTCAATCAGAGTTTCGTGGTGGTACGAAGAAGTGGCAGCCACATCGGATGGGTCTTGATCAGCAGTGATTGCGGATCCATAGCCGACAGGAGGAACATGGCCGTTGGGAGACAGCGGCGAGGCGCCGTTCATAGGAGTAAAAGTAACATTTGAGCCGTACATTGGGTGGCCGACCGTTCCGGCCAGCGGAGTGTGTTGGTTGACTGATTTATTGGGGAAATAGACGTGTCAAAGAAGCCGTGCAGCCGCCGAAGCAGCCAGAAAAGAAAAGAAAAAGAAAGAAAAAAGAAACGCACCTTTGTCGCCCGGCGCCGGCCTCGCCGCCGTTGCGACGGGCGGCGGCACGGGGCGCGGCGCCGAAGCGTCGCCTGGCGCCGGCAGCGTTTGCGCGTGCGCCGCCGGGTGCGCGGCGCCGGCGCCGTCCGCAGTCGCCTGCGCCTGCGGTTGCGGCTGCGGCTGCGCGGCGCCGGCGTCCGCCGCGAACTCGGGCGCGGGCTCGGGCTCGTCGGCCTCGGGCTCGAACGAGTTTGTCGCGTACGAGTCGGGGTTCGCGAACCACGGATCCTGCGCGTACGAGTGGTTGTAGTTGCTGTACGCGTTGCTGCTGGCGTCGCCGCCGTACGAGTCGGCGATTTGAGTGCTGTCCGTGCCAGTGCCAAAGTAGTCGTTGTCGTCGCCAAAGTCCATCGCAAACCCGCCTCCGCCGCCCTCAGGGTCGAACCCATCGTCGTTTAACTGTTGCTTCTGCTGCGTCTGCTGTTGCTGTTGCTGTTGTAGTTGCGGCATTGGGTGAAGAAAAAGTTGGGGGGGAAAATTGGAAATCTCAACGGAAAATCTTCCTTTTTTTAAGAGAATGAAATAATAAAGTGAATAAGTTCTCATAAAGTAAATAAATACTTTTCATAAATCAAATCATGGCCAACATTGTCGACTCCATCGCACGCTGGGCTCTTCCTCTTGGAATTGTGGCAAGCGGCTTGCAATACTCAATGTACGATGGTCAGTAATTCACTCTATTGCTTGTCTGTCCTTTCTAGGTCCCAACTAACAGCCTGCTTCAACCCATGCATTCCCTCTGCATTTCCTCTGCAGTCAAGGGAGGCCACCGTGCTGTTCTCTTTGATCGTATCCGCGGAGTTTTGCCAGACACTGTTGAGTATCTGTTGCTCCCTTCACATTGTGTCATGTTTGAGTTAACACAAAACCAACACACGCCTCTCCTCCGTCTCTGTCGCACAGGTTTCTGAGGGAACTCACTTTCTTGTTCCTTGGTTGCAGAAGGCTGTCGTGTTTGATGTCCGCACCCGGCCCCGCAATATTTCCACAACCACGGGGTCCAAGGATATGCAGATGGTGTCTCTGACTTTGAGAGTATTGGTGCGTTTCAATCAACCCCTCGACTTTTTGGCATGCGGATGAAGGAAGAGCGGGGCTCTGGCTTGCGTCTTGAGAGAAGGAAGGGTGTGCGTCTTGAGCCAACAGTAACGAAGCCCTACATTCGCGACTGCTAAACCCCACCCCCTACTTCATTATACAGCACCGCCCAGAGTACACACAGTTGTCCACAATCTACCAATCCCTCGGTCTCGACTACGACGACCGTGTTCTTCCATCCATTGGAAACGAAGTGCTCAAATCGATTGTTGCTCAGTTTGATGCGTCCGAGTTGATTACGCAGCGCGAACTTGTCTCGCAAAGAATCCGTGACGATCTCGTGAAGCGATCCAGCGAATTCTCTATTGTGTTGGAAGACGTGTCCATCACCCACCTGACTTTCGGAAAAGAGTTCACGAATGCAGTTGCGTAGCCGTTTTTTTTTGTTGGGAATCACTTGTTTCGGGTGGAGTTCATTTGAATTTACGGTTTGTTGCACACACAGGTCGAGCAAAAGCAAATCGCGCAGCAGGAAGCCGAACGCGCCAAGTTTGTGGTTGAGAAGGCGGAGCAGGAGAAGTTGGCTGCCATCATCAAAGCGGAAGGAGACGCCACGGCAGCCGACTTGATTTCCAAGGCCATCAGCAAGGCTGGTCAGGGATTGGTCGACCTGCGTCGTATTGAAGCGAGCAAGGAAATTGCAAACACTTTGAGCGGAGCGAGAAACGTGACGTACTTGCCTGGAGGATCAGGCAACAACCTGCTGCTCAACTTGGGCAACCAGCAGTCATGAATACACTGATGCGTTGGGTGTGGCGTTGCCGGTCAATAAAATTAAGTTTTGCAATTGATTCAAACAAGTACAAGATGGAATATGTTCATACGCAAAACAACATGCAGATGGATAACGTACTAAAAATGTATTGTATTTGCTCTGGAGACACTGGAACGTACATTCCTCCTTCAACCAAACCATCCACAAGTCCATTTCCCACACAACACTTTGAGACATCAATCTCTAGAAACTTTGAACAGAAAAAACAACTGGCGCAGGGTGATTGCAGCTGATTTACTTGTTTCCACCTAAAACAGAACCCCAATCAGTCCACACTCTCGACCATCCACACTTCGACAAACTACTCACCGTCATTTGGGTTCATGCGTCTCTTTCCGAATCCAGCAACGGCGTTCACAAAGCGACGGGTGTATTGGAGTCTCTTCTTGGCACGGCCTGTTCCCAGATGCATCAATACTCTGTTCATCCAACACCTCACAGCCCAACTCACCAGTCTGCTTCTTCTTCTTTTCTTGCTTCTCGACCTTTGGAGTTTGGCCCTTGACCTTACCGGCACGAGCGAGGGAACCGTGGACTTTACCCTGTGGTCAAAATGGCCTGAGTTAGAGACAGATTCATTGTGGAAGTAGATCCATTGAAGTCTCATTCGGCAATGCTGCTTTTGATCCATCCAGCTGCTGCTCATACAGATAGAGAGCTTTTACGTCCAAGTTCCGGCATGGTCGTCGTTGAAGCGTGTGTTGAGTGTGGTGTGTTGTGCCGAAAGCATCTCCAGCTCGTCCACATCCATCATCACAGTCCCTCCTTCACAAATCCATTCTCTCTAGCAATTCTGACGGTGTTGGCGCAAGTCTCCAGTGGTGCTCGTGTACTGGTGGGGTGGGGTTGGGACATGGCATGCAGTTGAGAGCCGTACCATTTTTGAATGTTAAGAGGACTGTGAAAAATGGTCAATGGAGATACTTTTATTACACCCACGAACTCAACCTCGAACCAATATTTTTAATCGCGAAACAAACATTCAGGGCAGAGTTGCTTCGTTGTCCGAAGCATCATCGGCGCATTGAGTTGTTGAGGTTACTTTTGGACGACATATTACTGACATAATGTTTTATTTGATTTCGTTAGGAACTAAAAGAAAAGAGCTGCGATTAAGGAAAGTAGCACAAAGTTGGGGAACAGAAGTTTGCAACTTGAAAGGTTTAGAAGCCCATATATGGGATCGAAGTATGTATCTTCTGGCTCTGGAGTTTCGGTAGGTGCTAATTCAAGTGAGACGGTGGCACTCTCTGTCTCCAACACTTCGTCTTCTTCCAAACAATTGGCCACATCATAAATCCAATCTCCATTTGGGTCCAACTCAAAATTCCACCCCATCACACCAGCTTTCCAACCCAACTCTTTTCCGTGGCCTATACATGCTGCAAGATCGGCATTTAACATGTATCCTGTGTTTGTTGCTCCTTTTTTCGCCGCTGGCTTTCCAACCACAAGTTTGGAAAGGTGGATCCCTTTTGATGCAATTTCAAACACGGAAGTTTTTGGTGTATTCGGGGTTGATTGTGTGAAGAGAGTAACACACGAGTCATACCCTTCGTTCCCTTGATTGTAGAACTGGATGTTGTGCCAATCAATATCATTTCCAACGGCCTTGTCAATGGTGAGATAACCTCCTCCTGGGAATAAGGCTTTACTTTCCATGAATAGCGGGGCTTGTGGGGCATGCGAAATTGCATATTGAGGACTTGGTAGTAAGGACCGAAGCTCTTTTGTGAAGGCAATAAGCCAAGGCTCGGCTTTTCCACTTGAAAACGCCGCATGATCCTCAAAATCCACATCAACTCCATCAAATCCGTACTTGATTACGAACGCTGCAAGTCTTTTCGCACAGTCAACTGGGTCTGTTCCTGCCGATGCTGGTGCATCTGTTTCTCCAAATGCACTTTGAAGAAAAAAGGTCAGGGCGCGTGATTGAAATTTGAGACACAAAGAGAATATTCTCACCTGATAAGAAGCCGCTTGCCAGCCTGGTGGAAGGCATTAACGTATGCTTGCCGAGTCGATTCAGACAAACGAACCCAGGACAGCGCTGTGTCCACAGGGCCCCTGACATCGAGCCAAAAAGCATAGTTTATAATGTTGTAATCATTGTCTGCGAATCCCGGAACAGCAAACTGTGCGGCTGTGGGCGAGTTTGCAAGTTGGTTGACGTAAGTGACTTTTTTGGAAGTCGGTAACCGAGGGGCTGGAATAGTGACGTTCCCAGAAGGAAGTGAGGCTTCTGAAGGCGCCGAAATTACACTGGAGGAGGGCTTGGAAGATATTTGGGACCGCGTCGAGGACCGAGCACTTGTCGTTTTCGTTTCAGCAAGGAGGGTACCAACTGGTTCAGAAACGACGGACGCAATGTGGGGCATCTCAGCCTTGTTAGACCTGCCATTGGATCCTTCGATATCTTGACCGGCATTGAGAAATTCGCCAATTGATGAGAAAGTCAATCTTTGAGACTTTCCCATCAAGTTGGACTCCACAACCAGTGGGGATCCAGCTAATGGGACTCCGTTTGGACAAAAGGCTGGATCTTGCAAAATAACCACACCATGTCCAGCCAGGCTGGAAATAGTCACGTCAAACACGGCGAGAGAACTTGAAGCGTTCACCGTTCCTTGCTGGTCAGCCAAATATTCGCCGAGTAGAAAAGAAGTAGGCGTTGAAGCGTCGTGTTCACATGTTGAAGACATTTTAACAGCAGAAAAGTCACCGACTTGGGTTAAGGCAACGCTTATGGCTCTGTATGCGGGGAGGCCTGTAATCATAGTTTCCAAAGTACCAGTGGCAGAAATACTGACTGCTCCCGAAACATGAGATGACGCGAAAAAGGCAGTAGCAAGATCAGGAAGACTCATTTGAGACTTATTTTCGCTTGCTGTGGCTTTTTGTTTGGTATTCGCATTGACGATCTTGAAGAACGGATCAGTAGCGGTGACGGCAGCAGCCAAAAGTACGTAAACGATAAGCATTCACGATGCCAAAATTTTGAAGATGAGTGTTTCGATAAATCTGCGCTTTATTGGCCGATTTCTGGGTTCACGACTTGAACACAACATGCAGTTTTGAACTCAAACATGATATTTTAATTGTTCGAAAAATGCTAAACCAAGTTTATTTTAAGCCAATAATAATACTGCTGTGAAACCGCAAATCATGTGGAAATAGATGGGGATATTGATGTCAGACTCAGAAAGGACCAACAGACCATAGACAGGGTCATAGTACGTGTCTTCTGGTGATAAAATATCAGGAGTAATATTGGGTTTTGCTGATAATGTTGCTGTCGTTGTTGGAGCTACACGTGCATTACCATCCAAACTGCTTGCCGCCGACCTGATCCACTTTCCTTCCGGGTCCAATTCAAAGTTCCAACCCATAACTCCTGCACTCCAACCCAGTTTCTGTGCTTGAATAACACATTTGGACAAAGTTGCTCCGTCGACGTATCCGCTGTTGGTAGCACCCTTTCCACTCGACGGCTTCCCAATCACAAGTTTAGAAAGCGGAATACCTTTGGCAGCAATTTCAAATACTGATGTATTCGGAATGTACCCTCCCGATTTTGTCAACAGAGTTGTGCAATTGTCATAACCTTCGTTCCCTTGATTGTAAAATTGGATGTTGTACCAATCGATTAAACCCCCCACGGCTTTAGCGACTGTGATATAGGCGCCTCTCGGAAATAAAGCTTTGCTTTCCATAAAAAGAGGTGCCTGTGGGGCATGTGAGATTGAATATTCTGGGCTTGGAAGTAAGGATCGCAGGGTCTTTGTGAAAGCAATGAGCCACGGTTCAGCTTTTCCACTTGCAAAGGCTTTATGATCTTCAAAATCAACATCTACACCATCGAATCCGTATTCAATGACAAATGCAGCAAGTCGATTTGCACAGTCAATTGGATCAATACCGTTGGTTGCTGGTGCATCCATCTCTCCAAACGCGCTATAGTACAAATGATCAGCTTCACAAATTGCGACGAGTATAAAAATAAAATTCACCTGATTAGAATCCTTTTTCCTGCGGAATGAAAAGCGTTAATGTATGCCTCTCTCGTTGCAGCCGGAAGTCGTGTCCAGCTAATCGCTGCATCCATTGGACCCTTTATCTCGACCCAAAATGCAAAATTGACAATATTGTAGTCATTTTCAGAATGTCCTGGAACTGCAAGTTGTGCAGCTGTCGGTGCATATACCAACTGATCCACATACGTAACTTTCTTCGACAGAGGGGCTGCAGGCGCTGGAACCTTACTTGGCTTGCCTGGTAGAGGCTCCTGTATTTCATCGGTTTGTACTGGTGTACTTTTAGTGGCGGTGGTAGTGGGGGCGACTGTAGGAATTTCAAGCAGCGTGGTTCCAATATCTTCGAGAAAATCAGCCTTGTTGGCTTTACCGTTGAAAAAAGCACCAGAATTTTGAAATGTAGTGGCATTTGTGGTAACGTTGTGAAGGGCGAGGGGGGCTGTCGCAAGCGGAACTCCTTTTGGGCAAAATTCTTGTTCATGAAGCACAACCAGCCCGTGGCTTCCGAGATTAGAAAGAGAAAAGTCAAAAGCAGTGCCTGTCAAGGTATTGGCATAGCTGATGCTTCCATTCCCGTCAGCGGAAAGTTCGCAGAGTAGATGTGACTCTGGGGCGGACAAGTCGTAGTCACATTGCCAAGACACCTTGATGGCAGTAAAATCTCGGACTTTCGTTAGTGCAATGCCGATTCGTCTGTATGCAGGCAGCCCAGTGATGATGGCTTCGACTTTTCCAGATGCTGAGATTGTCACATTCCCAGAAATAAACCCTGTCAAGTTCGCAAAAGCAGAGACAGCTTCCTGCCTTGATGAGTCCACGTCTATAGATGCAGAAGATGTATGACTATTTGCATTTTTAACTTTCGGTGGTTCTTGGCGAATACGATCGCGGTCGTAATTGACAAGATCTTGGAAGAAGGACGCAGCAACAGTAGCAGCCAAAGCAAACTGAAAGAAGAGCATATTGACAGATTTTTAAAGATATAATATCAATGTTGTGTTTGCTGAGCACCTTGATATCCCAATTTTTTCAATGTTCAGTGTGGTAAGTTATGAACATTGGTCAATAATGTAAAGTGGCGTAGTAGCCTCAAGCAAACCGCAGCGCACTTAATTTAAACCAGAGTTTTTGCCTTGTAGTAGCTGGTGTCCAGTGCATTTCACCGAGTACTCAAACTTCCCGTCAAACCCTCAAAAAATACGTGTGTTGCCTTGGCAAGTCGCGAGTCCGAAATGAGTAAAGTGAAAAGCCAAGCAGGCGGCTGGCTTTCCGGTATAAGTCCGTTCTGTCTTCAGAATCCGCATCTTCAAAACTTTCAGACTGCAGTTCAAGTGATGGAATAAAATAAATCAACGCGACTCGACCTTGAGCCCCAAAAATATTCTCGTAAACTTACTGGATGGCTTTACGACGTTAGCGGCAATTTTGATGGCTCTGGGAGTTCTGGATCGGTAAACGCCTTTCTACGCCTTTGGTCTTGAGTGAGCTTTATTCAAGTTGTGAATTTTCCCACCCCTCTAACATTCAAAAATGGTACGGCCCTCAACTGCATGCCATGTCCCAACCCCACCCCACCAGTACACGAGCACCACTGGAGACTTGCGCCAACACCGTCAGAATCGCCAGAGATATCGGATTTGTGAAGGAGGGACTGTGATGATGGGATGGCTGGATGTGGACGAGCTGGAGATGCTTTCGGCACACACCACACACAACACACACAACACGCTTCAACAACGACCATGCCGAAAACTGGACGTAAAGGCTCTCTATCTGTATGAGCAGCAGCTGGATGGATCCAAAGCAGCATTGCCAAATGAGACTTCAATGGATCTACTTCCACAGTGAATCCGTCTCTAACTCAGGCCATTTTGACCACAGGGTAAAGTCCACGGTTCCCTCGCTCGTGCCGGTAAGGTCAAGGGCCAAACTCCAAAGGTCGAGAAGCAAGAAAAGAAGAAGAAGCAGACTGGTGAGTTGGGCTGTGAGGTGTTGGATGAACAGAGTACTGATGCATCTGGGAACAGGCCGTGCCAAGAAGAGACTCCAATACACCCGTCGCTTTGTGAACGCCGTTGCTGGATTCGGAAAGAGACGCATGAACCCAAATGACGGTGAGTAGTTTTTCGAAGCGTGGATGGGCGAGAGTGTGGACTGATTGGGGTTCTGTTTCAGGTGGAAACAAGTAAATCAGCTGCAATCACCCTGCGCCAGTTGTTTTTTCTGTTCAAAGTTTCTAGAGATTGATGTCTCAAAGTGTTGTGTGGGAAATGGACTTGTGGATGGTTTGGTTGAAGGAGGAATGTACGTTCCAGTGTCTCCAGAGCAAATACAATACATTTTTAGTACGTTATCCATCTGCATGTTGTTTTGCGTATGAACATATTCCATCTTGTACTTGTTTGAATCAATTGCAAAACTTAATTTTATTGACCGGCAACGCCACACCCAACGCATCAGTGTATTCATGACTGCTGGTTGCCCAAGTTGAGCAGCAGGTTGTTGCCTGATCCTCCAGGCAAGTACGTCACGTTTCTCGCTCCGCTCAAAGTGTTTGCAATTTCCTTGCTCGCTTCAATACGACGCAGGTCGACCAATCCCTGACCAGCCTTGCTGATGGCCTTGGAAATCAAGTCGGCTGCCGTGGCGTCTCCTTCCGCTTTGATGATGGCAGCCAACTTCTCCTGCTCCGCCTTCTCAACCACAAACTTGGCGCGTTCGGCTTCCTGCTGCGCGATTTGCTTTTGCTCGACCTGTGTGTGCAACAAACCGTAAATTCAAATGAACTCCACCCGAAACAAGTGATTCCCAACAAAAAAAAACGGCTACGCAACTGCATTCGTGAACTCTTTTCCGAAAGTCAGGTGGGTGATGGACACGTCTTCCAACACAATAGAGAATTCGCTGGATCGCTTCACGAGATCGTCACGGATTCTTTGCGAGACAAGTTCGCGCTGCGTAATCAACTCGGACGCATCAAACTGAGCAACAATCGATTTGAGCACTTCGTTTCCAATGGATGGAAGAACACGGTCGTCGTAGTCGAGACCGAGGGATTGGTAGATTGTGGACAACTGTGTGTACTCTGGGCGGTGCTGTATAATGAAGTAGGGGGTGGGGTTTAGCAGTCGCGAATGTAGGGCTTCGTTACTGTTGGCTCAAGACGCACACCCTTCCTTCTCTCAAGACGCAAGCCAGAGCCCCGCTCTTCCTTCATCCGCATGCCAAAAAGTCGAGGGGTTGATTGAAACGCACCAATACTCTCAAAGTCAGAGACACCATCTGCATATCCTTGGACCCCGTGGTTGTGGAAATATTGCGGGGCCGGGTGCGGACATCAAACACGACAGCCTTCTGCAACCAAGGGACAAGGAAGTGAGTTCCCTCAGAAACCTGTGCGACAGAGACGGAGGAGAGGCGTGTGTTGGTTTTGTGTTAACTCAAACATGACACAATGTGGAGGAAGCAACAGATACTCAACAGTGTCTGGCAAAACTCCGCGGATACGATCAAAGAGAACAGCACGGTGGCCTCCCTTGACTGCAGAGGAAATGCAGAGGGAATGCATGGGTTGAAGCAGGCTGTTAGTTGCGACCTAGAAAGGACAGACAAGCAAAAGAGTGAATTACTTACCATCGTACATTGAGTATTGCAAGCCGCTTGCCACAATTCCAAGAGGAAGAGCCCAGCGTGCGATGGAGTCGACAATGTTGGCCATGATTTGTTTTTCAACTTAATTCTTGAGACGTGGCAGAATAAAAAGAAAAAGAATAAAGATTAACTTTTTATTATAAATCGCCTGCGACAAGTGAAAGAAAAAAAGAATATTCTGGTCCCGTTATCGAAGACCTGTTTTTTTTTATACACGGTATTAAGTTTCTCGCAATTTTGGTCATCAACTCTTGCTGGCGTGTTTGGAAGCAACGTGTCTCTTGAGTTCATGCGGTCGACGGAAGGCCATTGAGCATTCCGGAATGTTGCATACAAACGGCTTTTCTGGGCTATGGCTCACCAAGTGGGATTCCAGGTGGTGCTTTCGGTGGAATCTTTTGTGGCAGCCTTCAAAGGAACACTCATACTTTCCCACGCGAGGAGTGGTTCGAGGTACAAAGAACTCGTGGTGAATTGGTTGTTGCGGATGAACGTTTGTTTGGTGATGGTGGTCATAGTGGGCAGTGCTATTCCTTCGTTGTTCTTGAAAGTGTACTAGTGGCTGTGACATTGTTGCTGGGGCTGAACCTGAACGCTGCTGGTTACATTCTCTGAATTTTGAATCACTGAATTTCTCATAGAAGTCACTTGATGGAGAAGTCCAAACAGAAGTCATATAATTGCAGGAGGTAGTGCTACTAGCAGTCTGTTGCAGTATAGGACGAGTTACTTGTATCTCGTCGGACCTTGATTGAACTTCTGGAGATGTCGGTAGTATGAGGGAGCTAATGTCCATATCTGTTTCTGAGTGAAATTATGATGCATTTGAATGGGACGAACAAGTAGATGGAGGATTCTCGAAATCAATGAATATTCTACCAATTGTTTCTCGTTTAAATTATAGCCTCCGGTAGAATATGGCACGTCCAACCGATGAAATTCTTTGGCTGTCTTTCATTAACAAATGAATGATGGAACATGGATGTCTGCATGGAAAGTTTGAATCGACAGGTTCTTAAACTGGGCGACTTTTAAGTGGACTGTATCAAACCTGAACATCGCAGGGCTTTGCTGTGCCTGGGCGTTTAAACATCAAATTCACCTTCTGCTGTAATCTCCACCAGAAAACTTCCAAAAAATGTCCTCCAATGTTCAGCCAACGTTCGATCCGCTGCATCTTCTCGTCAATCTAGCCCTCGCGCAAGATGTGCCTGAATCGGCTTTCCCAAGCGAAAACTCGTCGTATTGGATGTCTGGGCCAGTTCAAGACACAAAAGTGCAAGACTTTGGCACGCAATCTATGGCTTCTTCTATGAGTATCTCCAGTCTGGTTGATATGATTGGCGATAGTCAATCTGATTATCTGCAGAATCAATGCGCTTTTGGCAGCCGAGCATCAATGTCAGACCTTTCATTGGAGAAAGATTTCCAGCACACAGCATCAGCCAGGCAGTTCACCCCATTGCTGACTCCATCTTCTTCCCCATTCTTTCTCAATGAATCTTTTCATCCTGGTGTTGGTTCTTCTTCTCATGATGGTGTGGCAATAGTTCACCAATCTCCCTTATTGCCAACAAAATGCCAAGTCTCAGAACAAAAACCCAGCAAACGGAAGAGAACTACCAGCCCCACTGGCCAAAATCATCAAAGTAAATCCTTGCAGTATACATACCACGCGAATGGAGTTAAAGCCGAGAAATATACTTGTAATCTATGTGCAAAAGGTAAATATCAAGTTTTTTTACCCCAATATCTTTAATTGTCGATCTGACAGTTTTCGTTTTGCCCTATATAGGATTCAAAAGGAAGCATCACATCGAGAGCCACCTTGTGACACACCAAGTAGAATATAATTTCAGATGCCATCTTCCAGGATGTACTTCAAAATTTCGCAGAAACCAAGGTGAGTTTCTTATAAATACTTATTATAAATAATAGTTCTCATTGCGATAATATTGAAAAAAATACTGACCGATATTTTTTTCTCCATTTTTTAGATCTGCTGCGACATTGGCGCAACGTTAAACATTGATACCTACATACTTATTGTAACTTCTCTCACCGCAATAAACTACTCTTTCTCTATCCACGCTATTTTACATAACATAACCTTTTTCTCAAATGTACCGGGGTTTTTTGCGTGCCTTGTAAAGCCTTAATTAAAGCCACCCAGGTATACAAGCTTAGCTTCATTTTAAAAGTCATTTCCAACCTTAAAAAATATACGCGCAAATTATCAGCAAATGACAGAGCAACCAGCTACACTTCGCATGCGATTTGTTCCTCCTGGCGCAGTGCCTGTTCTCCAAACTGCAAGTCCTGCTCCGCAGGTTCTTGTCATTCTACCCACCCGCAAAGAAACAGAGCCAACCACCAACCCCATGAATATTTCAAATTTGATTGAGTCAAACTCTGAGCAAGTTCTGCAAAGTCACCAAACTTCAGTTTCACGGTCACCTTCTATTATAATCAGAACGCCATCGCCGACAAATACTCCTGAAGCTCAACATTTACAAACACCTCCTCCGCTATACATGACCACCACACCACCTCCTTCATTCTACCCGACACAACAACAGCCAGCATTTCAACGACAACCAGTGTTTCAATCACCTCTATTTTCCTTATTACATCAAATGGCAACTACATCCTCGCTTGCAAAACCCGTCCAAATCATGGACATGAAACGGCGGACTCATTTATGTGTTGATTGTGGGTTATCTTTTCATCGGCAAGATCGTCTTCGCACGCATATGGCTGTAAGGCACTCGGGTGGCACAAAAAAAAGTGCCAATTTGCGGCAGTTGTATGCCTCGAAATGAGATTCTGTCAACTCAGTTTATTTACGCATTGTTTTTCTTTTTACCTTAGCTTCAGTTTTTCTTTCGTATTTTGTCTTTAGTCTTGTACCTCTAAGTAAATTGTTTATTTGGAATTATGGAAGTATTTTGGTATCCAAAAGTAATTTCGACATTTATATTTATAACAAGCCCCCTTCGCACCTTCGAAGTGACTGTGAAATGGACGCCCTTGAACTTTTAGCGACGGCGGCTCTCAGTTCGCCGGGCGCCGTTCATCCGACAGCAACTGCTGACAAATACCGCAGCGGCGGGGTGGGTCCAGTGGGCGACGGCGTGGACGGCGCTGGCGGGTTCGGGCCCGGGCTGGGGCCGCTGGGACGCGAAGCCAGCGTGCAGCCGAGCACGCCGCAGCTGACGAGTCTGTCGCGGCGCGGGTCTGCGCTGGCGGCGGCTGACGGCGCGCGCGACGGGCCGGCGGCCGTTCACCCGCCGCACGCGCACGCGCACGCGCCGCCGCCGCCGCCGCCGCAGCAGCCGCAGCAGCCGCCGCAAAGCACCGCGCTGCTGGGCGCGTCGTACCGCCGCCTGTCGCTGCCGCCGGGCCTCTTTGCGGGCCTGGCGCTGGCGAAGCCCGCCGGCCCGCTGCCGCCGCCGCCGTTTACCGTCGCGAGCAGTCCGTCGTCGCGCGCCACGTCGCCGCTGTCCGCGGCGCCACAGGTCGTCACGACTCGGCGCGCGTCGCTGGCCGTGGGCTCGTCGCTGCTGGCCGCCGCCGCCGCTGGCCGACAGACGCGTCCGGGCTCAGCAGCAACTCCGTATTCTCTCCCCAGCTCTTATTCTGGGTTTTCATCTGCATCAGCATCGGCCCCGTCATCCACCACTGTTGGTACATTTCCAACTCAATCAGCGAATAGTTTTCCTTCATCTTTCATTGCATCAACTTCAACATCAGCAACTGAAGCCTTAGCAACAGCATCATCGGCATCGGCATCAACCATATCAGCAACAGCAGCAACAGCATCTTCTTCAGTCGCAGCAACTGTCTCAGCATCAACCGCATCTAAAAAGTTTGCATGTTCGTCGCCAGGATGCGACAAAGTATTTCACAGGAAGCACCACCTGGTTTCTCACATGGTTTCTCACTCTGAAGGAAAGCCATTCAAGTGCACAGTGGCAGGCTGTGAGTCGACTTTCCGACGGAACCAAGACTTGAGACGACATTTGAGGAAAGTTGCTCATGGGTCTTATAATAATGGCTCGTCGGGAGTAAAGGAAGAGGAAAGAAGAGGAGAGCAGGACGAAATGGAGATTGTTGAAGATATGAAAAAAGAGGAGAATGGACGTTTGCAGACCTTCTCCTCGTCACCCCCCACACCATTCAGCGTCGTTATCACCACCCGACGGATCGCCTGCACTTTTTGGTGGAACCATGATGAAAGTTGAAGAAGAAACAGCGAGCGAGAAGTAGCGGGCGCGTTGTCAATCCTTTGTCAAGCTACTGTACTCTTTGAGATTTCTTTGTTTTCTCTTTTTCTTTTTGGTGGTTTTTGGATTAAAACTCATATATTCATGTGGATTTGAACGTTTTTCACACACAAAGCAGTTTGTTGGTGGTTTGTGACAAAAGGGAAAAAAAACACCGCACACAAGCCCTTCTTGCGTACAAGCTCGCATTGCATCTAGCATCCATCTATCTATCGCCCACCTGCTCGGCACCGTCTTCCTCTTCATCTTCATCAGCATCTGTCAGCATCATTCTTCTTATAATATCAGCGACCGCTTCAGATTCCCAATGTTTGCATTAGACCTTTTGGCCGCCGCGGCACTGACGCTCGAGGCAGGCGCCAGCGTAGAAGAAGCAGGTCCGGGGCGCGTGGAGAGCGAAGAGCCCGTGGCGGCGTCGGTGTCGTCGGCCGCCTCGGACGTGGACGAAGCGGCGGGTCCAAACAGCAGCGGGCCTGGCTCTGACGCCGCCGCCGACGGCGCGCCGCCGATGGTCCCGCCGCCGCCGCCCGCCGCCGCCGCTGGTGCTGCCGCGCCCGCCGGCGACGCGAAGCCCGTGTTTTTCAAGCTCGAGCCGCTTGGCGTCCTCGGAGTTGGCGTGCTTCCGCCTGTCGCGGCTGCCGCCGCCGCTGCCGCCTCGCCGGCCGCCGCCGCCGCGTCCATGGCCGACACCGTCATGACGCTGGCCCCAGCTGCCGACCAGCACCAGGTGCTCCTGCAAAAACCGCTGCTGTCGTCCATCCACCCGTCACAGCTTCGCCAAATGAAAATCCCCCCTCTGGACCCTCGTCCGTCGGCGAGTGGCTCGTCTCTATCAACTTCAATGAAAAAGTTTACTTGTCCAGAGCTTGACTGCAACAAGTCGTTTTTTCGGCGTCATCACCTTGTGTCTCACTTGGTCTCTCACACTGAAGGGAAACCTTATTCTTGTCAAATTGAAGGATGCGAAGCCACTTTTCGGAGATGTCAGGATATGAGGTTACTTTTTTTTTTTTTTCTCGTGACTATGTGTTTTCTGGTGGTTGCTTACTTACTGACATGTCTCTAGACGGCATATGCGAAAGGTTGATCATTCGGCATTTCTGGGTTCAAAGAGTGAATCTTGCCAGCAGCAACAGCAAACACATGGTCGTGGTAGCTTGAGGAGGAGAACTTCTGCAGCGGCACGAGCAGCGGCACACGCAGTGAATACTGCAGCTGCAGAAGACTCTGGTGACGATGATGACAACTTTACAGAACTGTCGCCAACTGATCTAGACGGAAGGGTATAAGATGCTTTTTTTTTACGCTAAGTTTTATTTTATTGGTTGTGGAGGTTGGTAGCAGTTTTTTGGGGACGGGGTGTAAAATAAAGATCTTTTCCAACTTTTCCAGCTGATGGATATTGAGGAGTTGCGCGCCAAAGGCAATGCGGCATTTGCCGCCGGCGACATGGACGCGGCGCACGCGCACTACTCGGCGGCGCTCGCGCTGGACAAAAGAGACGCGCGGCTGCTGACGAACCGCTCGCTGGTCGAACACCGGCGCGGCCGCTTCCACGCGGCGTTCAGCGAAGCGATGGCCGCCACGGACGCCGACGCCGCGTGGGCGAAGGGCTGGGTGCGCGCGGCCCTGGCGCTCGAAGCCCTGGGCGAGGCCGCGCTCGCTCGCGCCGTGCTTGTTAGGGGCCTGGCCGCAAACCCCGGGAACCCGGACATTGCGGCCCGGATCGAGGCGCTGCCGCTGGCGCAAAACAGAGGCTTCGACCAGCTGCAGCGCCTCTGGACTGTCACCGAGTACAATTCAAAGGCGAATCGCGACCAGAAGCGCACCATGAAGGCTATCCTCAATCTGGGCTTTTCAACGGGTCTTGCAGACTTGGCTTTGTATGCCATGCCGGAGGGGGATGACGAGTTTCTGGAATTGGAAGAGTCCGGACAAGACGAGATTATCCCTCCGGTACAATTCATTATCAAGGAGCTTCCGCGCGTCTTGCCTACTATTGTTTACCTCCTCGGCGCATATAGCGATGATCAAGAACGCTTGTGTCGGTTGTTGGAAATCTTGGAACACCTCTTTCACCAATTCAAGAAACGCCTGTTGACAAAACAGTGCATGCCACACGTCCAATCACTTGCTGCAAGACTGCGAAAAATGCTGGATGAGACGCCGTACGGTCGTTCTAACTTTGGAATCATGAAAAAGCGTCAGAAACTGAATGCTGACATTTTGAGTGTTCTCAAGGATTTGGGGCCGTCAATAAACGGTCTCTCGCTCCCGCTACTCCGTCGATTGTTTATGCAAGATGCTGTTGATATTTCAAGTGAGCGTTTTCAAAATGTCTTCCTTTTTTTCATATATTATTCTTTTTTTTTCCGTAGTGTTTGGGGCATTCCGCGATACTTGCAGGGAATTTGACTTGCCTCTCGGCTCTAACCGCACGGATATGGAACTAGATGCTCGGTCAACCCTTGTAGACGAAGCACGCCGGGCAGAAATGCTACAAATCCTGCAACATCGGAACCCAAACATGTTTTCCGAGTTTGGGCATGTTCCAAAATCTGATTGGCCGTATAGTGCGAAATGCAGTCGATATGAATGTTCGGATTTTGAGACTGCCTCCCATTTGCATTCCATCAGCTGTAAAAAGTGCGAGAAGGTGCATTTCTGTTCGGAGGAATGTTTTCGGGCGACCATGATAGCTAATCATCATGCAATATGTCCTGGTGGCGCGAAACCAGGGGACGGGGAAAAGCGGCGACAGGCGGTTCGGAACGTTATGGAGCAGAAACATTGTGGGAATTGTTTGGCTCCTGAACAACAGCTTATGGAGAAAGACTCTGCAGATGAGAAAGAAAAGGAAAAGGAAAAGTTCAAAAAGTGCAGCAAGTGTCGTGTCATCAAGTATTGCAGTGCGTTTTGCCAAGAATATCACTGGAAGCATGGTGGGCACAAGAATGAATGTGAAGCATTGGTTGTGTGAAATTGAAGTAGCCGTTCATTGTGAGAGTAAATGGAAAGATTCATTGAGATAATTAAATGTGATGTGGTTAACTCGGCACCGGTTTCAAAACTTGTTGGGGTTAGGGTTACCTCAGAGCAATTCCAGATGACGAACTGTACGCTCTTTAATCCACGAATGGAATCATACAACTGGTGCAGTGGTGCCAAGAAAACTTTAAGACCCTGGCGAAAGATGAAATGAGTATTGTGACAGTGGATGTAAAAAAAAAAAATAACAATAATTAGAGAGTGCTGTATGGAATATCATCGATACATCAACTGCCGATAAAAAGTTCGAGGTCCTCCGCGTTTTGTCTTTGCCCGAAAACTTCAAAAAAGTGCTTCTATCAAGTTGTTATCATCTGGTAAGCTTTTGGGTAGTACATGGTGCCGATTCCATCCACACAAAACAGCAGATACTCGGGATCTGTCAACCTTCAGTCTCAAGGATGAAGTAATGAATGACATCAACAAATATACCAATTGGCTTCAGCAGTTCGGTGTTGCATAAATCACCGGAACGAATTCGTCATCTGTTTTGAATGCCCACCTTTACGCTATGAAGAATAACGCCAGCAAATTTGAAACAGCTACCCCGCTCTCGATCGAGCGCTTTGATATTGACGTCTCGTATCTTGGCAATTTTTCCATGGTGGGTATTGGGCATAAGTCACTGTCATCGAATTACAAAGGTGAATCCTCATGTTTTTCAACTGCAGAAATATGGTTGTAGAATTAATGGCCGAAAACGGCTTGGAACCGGAATTGTTTTGAAAGGGATTGGGTGTTCATTATCAAATTAAAAGAATATTCTCCCCAACACCTGCCGCTAGCCCATCGCCTTGTGGGAGGATGAGGCAGGCGGTCGAGGCCCCATTGGAATTCCAAAGGGTTAGGGTACCCTAACCCTAACCGGAGCAGCTCCGATGATAGCAAGAAGCGTGAAAAAGTCTAGAACGGCACCATCTGGGGAGAGAAGGTAAGAAAGGTCATTCCTTCCATTTCGGGCAACAACAAAGTTTTGCGAGCACTTTCAACCGTGACTTCTTGGATATCCCGCTTCGGCAAGCAGCGATCTCATCCTTGATGGCAGTAATAAGTATAGGCAGATCCTCAACAAGTTCAGCAAGCTTGACAATCGAAAAGCGATCTTTGCTTGCGAATTCAGGGAACAGGGTGACGGCTGGCTCAAGGACTTGGGGCGTGAACGGCAGCTCCTTTTCACCAGTGTGGGCAAGATGAGCATATATTTCGGTTTTCAATCTTGAAATAAGTGTTGCAGGAAATCGTTACACTAATTGTTGGAGTGGTAGCACTTGAGGCAATTTCCTCGGAAAAGACAGTGACTGGACCGACGGAATGGCGCGACAGCATCAGCTTTGGAAGTCCATCACTGGCAGTGGGGTATTTCACTTTATCACCAGTTTTGTGGGCATTCGTTTCAGACAAGATGGTATGGTATCTTTGATTCTTTCGAGTTTGTGGAAGAAAGCATTTTCAAAGACTTTTTAGAAGAAATGAACGCTAGTGAGATTCGTTTTGTACGGGAAAGGGTTCAATTTGTGTGTCGCTTGCAGTTCAAGCCAACGAAGACACCGTGGTCGGTGCCACAAAATTATTCGAAAGAAGGAATATTTCAAAAGAGAAAGTTGAGAAACTGAAAATAGCGTTGAAATAAACGTAAGTCTTGTTACATCCTTCCTACTTGGTGAGGCTGTTGCATTTTTGAGACATATTTTGGTGAAGTTGGCTGAATCTTCGTTGCAACCTCAGTTGCAGCGCAAGCCCAAGTATCTGTATTCTGGAGCCACCCATTCAAATTAAAGAATCAAAAAAAGTTCACTGACAAAAGTACTGAACATAGCATTCAAATGAACTCAAGTCCTGTAACTTCATTCCTGGCGAAAGCCCCGAATGGAAAATTTAAAGTAGAAAAGTATTATGACGGCGTCGAAAATGAATTGTGCATTGACCCAAAGGTATGTCTTTGTTTTGGAGTTTTTTTGTGTTTTTTTGGTCTCATTAAAACACCACCAAATTATCCTCAGGCTGATGCAACTCCATCTACTGCTGCTCCTTCCTCGAGTCATCTCCCTCCTTGTTCATCCAAAGCATTACCTCCTCGTAGCACAACAAGAACTTCTGCTGCCACCCCTGCCCCATGCCCTGTTGTTAATGTCAATCCTCCAGTTCAAGACAAGAGCGAAGCAACAGCTTCTGCTATCATGCTCAAAAAACCAAAAATACTCCTGGGAATTGATCAATTGGTGTTGAAAAACTTGGAGTATACGGTGGAGAACATGAAATCTCAAATCTCCAGTTTAACTGAGGATTTCAAGGTCTACCAGACTTTGTCGGATCTTATTGTTGCGAGGGAACTAGAAATATTGGCTCTCGAAGCATTACTACAGACCTTGAATTCTAGCGCTCTTATTAAAATTGGCGAGCTGCGTTGGGATATCTCCCCCTCTTTCGGTGTCACGATCCCAACTGTATGCACCAAGAGCATCGTGGTTGATCACGATATTGAACACATCATAAAAACTCTGTCGGTTGAACACGACAATGATTGGCGTGATGAAGCTCAATCGACTCGTTATTATTCAGTTGGATTGAGTGGGCGGATGTTATCGGGTTGGCACGGTGACGTTAAACTCTTCACCACAGCAAGAAAATACAATGTACTGAAAATTGAGAGTCTCAAAGCGTCTATTGCAGAGCATTTGTGCTGTCTTAAGAAAATGAAGGATGATTTGGAGATTATGCGAAGTCAGCAGGGGGGGAAAAAGGAAGAACAAGTTGAATTGGAGATGCGGATGGAGATTTACACAACTGCCATTGATATTCTGCACGCTGATTATATGCAACCTGCGTTTTTCACGAGCCATGCCAACCTGTACTCCGAAATTGCTATTGCCCTGACAGCAAATGGGGATGATGACAAAAGGGACACTCTCACAAGCAACTTGTGCTCTCTTGAAAAGGCTTATTGCAACTTGGCAGAAAAAGTAAGTTGCGCTCCCCCCTATAACCGATTCTTAATCTGCTCCCCCCTATAATCGATTCTTAATCTTATTTGTAGAGGTTGAAGGGCCCAAGCAAACGTATCTTTGACGCATGTCGCCAAGACTACATCACAAAATTCATAATTGATTATTTCTCTCCTTTAGTGAAGAATTAAGGAATTAAAGAATGTAATATGTTTTTTCTGTGCCAAAGCCTTCGTTATTTCTTTGGTATTTGTCTTGTATTTGTCATAAAATTTTCACAAGGTTCGAAACGAATTACTTTGGCACTATTATTTGACCATTTGGGCCAGCAGAGTGTTTTCTGTCTGTCTGTTAGAGTTGGTCGCGTGATGCAATAGCAAGCCTAAGTTTCAAGCAAAATGGGCAATCTGTTGCATCAGGAGTGTTCAGCCTTTTTGGTGTCTGCCTCCTTCTGGTGGACGCCTTCCTGACTAGCATGGCAGAAAGCTCCCAGAGGCAGTATCCCAGAGCAGGCACACAGAGCGGTAGCAGCGTCTCAGTGTATGAAAAAAAAATATCCGTTTTGGCACGGAATCCGTTCTGACACGGACGGAATCCGTTCTCAAACGGAAATTCTAAATTGGTGAAATCGCACATTGGATGCTTTATTTGTCTGAAGTTGGCACAAAGGAAATTATGGTTCGCACTGATTCAACTACTGTTGAGCAATCAGCTACTGTTGAGAGTGCATGTGCAAGGGAGCAGGCCTCCTCCCATGCCTTCAAGGAACCCCAATCCAGCCGCTATGTCAGATGAATTCCTATGGATTTGATCAAGTGAGTGTATAAAGTCCTACCAAGTAGGCTAAGGGTTATGGATGTGTCCAAAGAGCTCCCTCAGTCTTGGACCTCAAAACAACCATCCGGCTGCCTGTGTCTGCACAACAGCAACAAACGGACCACAGTGTCAGCTAGTATGGTGTCAGCTCTTCTGGTGGAGGCGGCGCAATCATTAGGGGGTTTCAAAGTTAGATTTTTTTCAAACAAAAAAAGCTGTTTCTTTGATGTCAAAACTCTCTAAAAAAATCGAGTTTTTCTGGCTGGGGGTTTCAAAGATAATCCCCAGCTTTTCATGGACCGCCAATGCCCTACCAATGCCCCGCCAATGCCCTGGCTTTCTTCAACTTGGCTCCTGAAACATAAGTACCATTTAAAACGGCAGAACCAGTAATAGGTTTGAGTTTGGCTGTGATTTCCAGCCAGGAAACGATTGCGTTTTATTGAACAGGAGTTTTGAGCTTTGCGTATGGTTTAAACGTTTGTAGCCGCAGCCGTTGTCTTAGTTGCAGCCTGAGGAATGAGGGCACAACCCTTTGGCATAGCTGCTAGAAAAAAATGACAGAAAGAAAAAAACGGGAGAAAAAAGCATCTCAGGAGATGCTTTTTTGAGAAAAAAACGATTTCCTTTGAGAAAAAAATGAACAAAAGAAATGAATTTTTTTTGTAACTTTGAAACCCCCTATTGCTGTCTTTCCTCATTTTGCTATTTTTTTTGTCTTTGGGGGGAGCCGGGCAGTGTTCGCCTTTCAAAGGTTTCACCGGTGCTCTAATGGGCATGGTGTTACTGGCTGAGCCGCTGGCATGGTTCACAGTGATGATGCAAGAGCAAATTTAATATCAGCAGAGTTTGGGGTTCTCTGTAAGCCGATCAATCCTTTGATCAAATCGGCAACGTATCCCCTCTTTTGCACTTCATCACATCGAACACCCCTCCATTCCACTCCATATCTTCCCATCCTGCCTAATCTTTCCAACTCGAGTACTGAAAACGACTTGACTTGGTAAAAAAATCTACTTTGGGGTCTGAAATATTGGACATACATCTTGCCTAAACCAAATAAACATCACTCACAAACACTCAGACAAGTATTGGCCTACAATGCCAGCTCTTTGATGTAACTATTTAAGATGCGAGGCAATTTCAAAAATGAAATATGTAGAGACGGCGGTAATCTGGAAGTAAAATTTTAGGAAGTGTCAGCCATCCAATAAAACTGAAATATTGGACAAATATCTTGCCTGACAGAAATGAACCTATCTATAAAAGAAGCCACAAACACTCAGGCAAGAAGACTTACAATGCCAGCCCTGTGATGTGACTGCTTGGGATGCAAAGGCTTTGTCAAAGGGCTCCTCCATACATGTGGCTGTGCCATTTTGATGCTTCTTCCCAGACATTCCATTATATCCAGTTTGGAGAGGAGGGATTGGGAGGAAGGGGGCGGATACGTCTCTAGAGTAGTTTTAAAAAAAGGAAAACTGTCCAAGCAATTTCCCGCCAAGCAATTTCCCGCCAATAAAAACATAACAAACCAAGCAAAATTGAATAACTACTTTACAAATGCAAATAGAACAGCAGGCCCCAATATGAATCCAGCCCCAATATGTATCCACAAAGTACACTGAAACTGAGATGTGAAAGCCAGAGATTAGGGTTAGGACCAGGAGTGGGGTTTTATACTCATTAGCTCAGGGTTTCATTAAAATTTGCATTTGGGTTTGATCCCCGGTCCTTCTCTTGCGAGCAGAGATTGTTACAACTAAACTAGCCAGCTGTACTGGAAATAGCTCTACAAATTTATACGGCGCCATGAAGTATAACTTCACTATTTAAGCGCAGAAACTTTAAGCGCTGACACTTTAAGCGCTGAATATTTAAGCGCTGACACTTTAAGCGCTGAATATTTCAGCGCTGACACTTTAAGCGCTGAATATTTCAGCGCTGAATATTTAAGCGCTGACACTTAAAGCGCTGAATATTTCAGCGCTGAATAATTGAGCGCTGACACTTTAAGTGCAGAATGCTTAAGCGCTGAATATTTCAGCGCTGAATAATTAAACGCTGACACTTTAAGTGCCAATTAATTGAAAGCACTGACCATCCAAGTGCTTATAAATCAAGCGCTGAGAAAATTTTAAGCCCAGAAAATCACCAAATTAGTCTCTTAATCCGGAACACATTAATGCACATGAAAAATTTTACATGAAAAAATTTTCAACTAAAAATGAAAAGTTCTCTTTTTATTAATCTATTAATCAAAAAAATCATAAACCACCTACTAATTGCAATCATTTGATGATACAAAAACAGCACTTTTACACCAACTATTAATATTTGAGTACTAAACTGACTTTGATATACATCCAAAAATGTGTTACAAATGCAGTTTACACAAACACCACCAAACCACCAGCAGCAAAGTACAGTAAGTAGTAGCAAATGTAAAAACTACTCTTCATTTTTATTGTGTTAGGCGATAAAATGAAATCTTGAATTTCCAAAGTTGGTCCAAGCAGGAATCGATCCGTACCCTTTTACATGGTCCCATTGAGACCTGTTGAGGTTGAGAACCCTGTGGCCCATTTGCCCATTGATATGGTGCATCAACTTGACGTGTTGATTTCTGATTGGAGGAAATCATGAAGGGGAAATTAATTACAAATTTATAAAGTGTCATTTACAGAATGTATTCATCTTTCTCATATGAACAAAGGCATTGCGTAGCTTAGTGGTCATTACGCGCGACTCTCAGTGGAAACCCGGGTTCGATCCCCGCTAGTAACATTTTACTTTAAGTTTCTATTTTTGTATTTGTCATCTTTGATTTGTCACTTTACTAAGTTTTTCTGTTTCATTTTGTGATATCATTCTTGATTTCACATATTATTGTGCTATCACTCCTGCTATCACAATTTCTGTTTGATTTTCAGTTTGTTTTCTGTTTTTGAACTTTTGTTATTTGAAATTCCAGAACTTGCATAAATAGCAAGCTTTCTGCTCTGAGTTTAGTTCAGTTTCAATACATTCTGTGTTAGTTTTACAGTTTTGTGACTCTTTGTTCCGTCTCTCGTGACCTCAAGCCGTTATTGGACAAGCCCTCGTGCCCCCTAAGCCCTCGTGCCTTCAAGAACCCTTAAGTCTTTTATTGACTATCTGGTTCTAACATAGTACTGAAACTAAAATACAATAATGGCTGATACTCCCCCTGCTACCGCTCCTCGGAAATCTGTTGGTTTCGCCGCTACCTCTTCGGCCGCTGGTCCTTCAAACCCCGCCGCTGACCAATCTTTGCTTGCTTGTCGCTCCGTTGCTCCCGACCTTGTCTCTCTCAAGAATGATTTTGATGAAGATGATGGATCGGAGCAACAAACCAACAATGTCCTGGATGGAATTGACGAGGCCAGCCGCTACATGGAAGCCAACACTGATAATGAATTTGATGTGGCCACATCCATGGATGCTTTCCGTACGGATCTTTTGGCTCTTTCTCGTCTTGTCCGTAATCAATCTAGTCGTCTTGATAAAGTCATTGAAGCATTTGCCGCGTCATCAAAAGCCGATCGTAAAGTTCATCGTCAGGGTTCAGTTAGCCCAGTTGGTAGTGCTTCGGCTCTGATAATCAGTCTGACTCGGGTTCCCGGTTCGAATCCTCCAAGTCTGACAAAATTTCTCTTCGTGTTGCCAAGCCTCCTGTTTTCAAGGGCCTCGCTACTGATGATTTTGATGACTTTATGCTCAAAGTCTATCTCAATTTTGATAATTCTGGACCCAAGGGAATTCTTTCCACCAAGTCCAAGATTGCTTTTGTGGTTTCCTACCTTGGTGGTAATGCTGCCAAGTGGTACATCAACCACGTCGCCAAGCCTGAGCTCCAGTTCAAGAGCTTTCAGGAATTTGCTGATGTCTTTGCCGCCTTCTTCGGCGAAGATCCACGTGTCGCTGAAGCAATTGCCAACGACAAAGCCAAGACCTTGACCCAGACTACTTCTTGTCAAGCCTACGCCCGCGATTTTCTCCGTTGGATTGCAGGTACTCAACACAACGATTACACCAAGATGTTGATGTTCAAGCAAGGTCTCAAGCTTCACGTGATGAACTATATTCATGGTCTGGAACCTCAACCAACCAACCTCTCCATGCTCATGCGCAAGGCCATTGTCTTCGATGAGCGCGTGTTTGCTAACAACAAACGTTCTGGATCCTCCAAGGGTAACCAAGGTTCTGGTTCCAGCTCCCGTTCCAATAACCCAGGCGCCGCTTCCAAGCCCTCTGGGTCTGCTGATGTTGCCGCTGCTGATGTCAAGTCTGGCAAGCCTACCCACGAGGAACGTCAACGCCGCAAGGATAAAGGTCTTTGCGCTTACTGTGTTCAAGACGGTTGCAAGGGTGCTTCTGACACCAAAGCTTGCCCTCTCTTGGTTGCAAAAAATGCTCGGAGCGCCCAGGGAAGGGGTGCTCAGGCGTAAATTCCCCGCCCAGTTTGGCGATGCAAACTGTCAACCTTTCCGTTCCCTCATCATCGGATTCCAAGATTGTGCTTCCATGTACACTTGTTGTCGGGGAAAAATTTTCTTCTTCTTCATCTCCAAACCTTACCAAGCCCTTTTCTTTGGGTGCCTTTGTGGATAGTGGGTGTTCGGCTTTCGGCCTTATTTCCTTAGATTTCGCTCTAAGAAATAAAATACCTGTTGTTCCTTCCTCCACTTTGTACAATGTTAATTTAGCAGATGGTTCGCGTTCTCGCTCCATTACTAAACAAACATTACCTTTAATTTGTCGAATTGGTTCTCATACCGAAACGATGACTCTCCTTGTCGCGGATATTTCATGCCCGCTTATTTTAGGTCTTCCATGGCTTTGCCTTCACAACCCTCGCGTTAATTGGCGTCACATGTTGGTCACATTCTCCGATGGGGCTTGCCTGTCAGCTGACCACGTGCCCCCTGAGGCTTTTACCGCCTTGCCTTATTCTCCTCCAGACGATCCAGCTGTCAAGGATCTGGAGGTTTCTACCGCTTCTGTTTCAATCCCGACGGAAAATCCGCCAGCGAGTTCTACACCTGATGTTGAGTTGCTTAATACCACTGCGTTCTTTGGCATTGCCAAGAAACACGGGCTTACTATCTTTGCCGCTCGAATGGATGTCACTTCTTCTAAAGATGATGACACTCCCACCGTGTCAATTTCAGCTGTGATTAATACAAAGGACTATCAGGAGTCTGCTATCGATTCTGACAATAGAGGAGTGCCTTTACGCTACAAGCAGTACTCGGACGTGTTTGCACCCAAGTCTGAGACTCCTCGGCCGCTTCCACCTCATTGCCCTTACGACTTGCCTATCGAGATCGTTAAGAATGAAGATGGAACTTCGGCAAAATTACCGCCGGCTGGGAAAATTTATCCACTGAGCCCAGCCGAAGAAAAAGTTCTTCAGGAATATCTTACTAATGCCTTGGCTAGAGGCTGGATATCTCCCTCTACCTCTCCGGTAGCCGCCCCTTGCTTCTTTGTCAAGAAACCAAATGGTGGGTTTCGCCTTTGCATTGACTATCATGCCATCAACAACATTGTAGTCAAGAACAAGTTTCCGCTACCGCTGTTCACGGATTTGGCGGGAAAATTATCCAAGGCTAAAATTTTCACTCACTTGGATCTCCCGGACGCGTACCACTTACTAAGAATACGCTCTGGTGACAAATGGAAAACTGCATTTCGCTGCAAGTTTGGCCATTTCCAGTATAATGTGGTTAGTTTCGGTCAACCAACGCTCCAGCTGCCTTCCAGTACTTCATGAATGACATTTTTTCGGATTTACTGGGCGTGTTTGTCATCGTTTATTTGGATGACATTCTAATCTTTTCCGAAGATGAAGAATTACACGAACGTCACGTCAAGGAAGTCTTGGAGCGCTTGTGGAAACACAACTTGGTAGTCAACCCTGCCAAATGTGCTTTCCATACCAGTTCTACGGAATTCCTGAGCCACATCTTCTCTGCCGATGGTGTCAAGATGGATCCTGCCAAGGTTGCTACCGTTTCCAGTTGGCCGGTACCTCAGTCTGTCAAGGACATGCAAATTTTTCTAGGATTTGCAAATTTTTACCGCCAATTTATCACCGGCTACTCCGATATTGTGTTACCGCTTACCAGCTTAACGCGTAAGGAAGCCAAAATTGGATCATTTCCATGGTCCGAAGCCGCGGCATCGGCTTTTGAAAAGCTTAAACATGCCTTCTCCACCGCTCCGGTCCTGATTCACTTTGATCCCAGTCGTACCGTGTATGTGGAAACTGATTGCTCAGATTTTGCACTAGGCGCAATTTTATCCCAGTTCGGTTCGGATGGAAGGTTACATCCTGTTGCCTTTCACTCCCGCAAGTTAATTCCAGCGGAAATCAACTACGATACTCACGACAAGGAACTGCTTGCCATCGTAGACGCGTTCGCGGCTTGGAGACATTACCTGATAGCCGTTGAGCCTTCAGATCCGATCATTGTTTTCTCTGATCATGATCGCCTTCAAAACTTTACTGCCGTTCAACAACTTACCCGTCGCCAATATAGGTGGATGACTAAGTTGTCGGAATTTAGTTTTAAAATTTTTCATCGCCCTGGCCGACTTTCCGGAAAACCAGACGCGCTGTCCCGCCGCCCTGATTACGTCACTCAGCAAGGCAATGAGCTGCATAAACAAAACTTTATTCAGCTATTCCAACATGTGGATATTGATGACATTACCATTGTCAATTCGGACAAAAGCTGGATCGATCGCGTCACCCTCGCTACTTCCAAGTCCGCTCTGTACGCCTTACACAAGAAGCGCAAGTTACACATTATCTTCACTGAATGAACTAACCGGCCATACTGCTAAAAGTTTCACAATTATATATGACGCCATGGAGTATAAATTCACTTTAAGCGCTGAATAATTCAGCGCAAAATATTTAAGCGCTGAATATTTAAGCGCTGAATATTTCAGCGCTGACACTTTAAGCGCTGAATATTTCAGCGCTGAATAATTGAGCGCTGAATATTTCAGCGCTGAATAATTGAGCGCTGACACTTTAAGCGCTGAATATTTAAGCGCTGAATATTTCAGCGCTGACACTTTAAGCGCTGAATATTTCAGCGCTGAATAATTGAGCGCTGAATATTTCAGCGCTGAATAATTGAGCGCTGACACTTTAAGCGCTGAATATTTAAGCGCTGAATATTTCAGCGCTGACACTTTAAGCGCTGAATATTTCAGCGCTGAATAATTGAGCGCTGAATATTTCAGCGCTGAATAATTGAGCGCTGACACTTTAAGCGCTGAATATTTAAGCGCTGAATATTTCAGCGCTGAATAATTGAGCGCTGACACTTTAAGCGCTGAATGTTTAAGCGCTGAATAATTAAACGCTGACACTTAAAGTGCTAAATAATTGAAAGCACTGACCATCCAAGTGCTTATAAATCAAGCACTGAGAAAATTTTAAGCCCAGAAAATCACCAAATTAGTCTCTTAATCCGGAACACATTAATGTACATGAAAAATTTTACATGAAAAATTTTTCAACTAAAAATGAAAAGTTCTCTTTTTATTAATCTATTAATCAAAAAAATCATAAACCACCCACTAATTGCAATCATTTGATGATACAAAAACAGAACTTTTACACCAACTATTAATATTTGAGTACTAAACTGACTTTGATATACATCCAAAAATGTATTACAAATGCAGGTTACACAAACACCACCAAACCACCGGCAGCCAAGTACAGTAAGTAGTAGCAAATGTAAAAACTACTCTTCATTTTTATTGTGTTAGGTGATAAAATGAAATTTTGAATTTCCAAAGTTCCTGGCAGGAATCAATCCTTACTCTTTTACATGGTCCCATTGAGACCTGTTGAGGTTGAGAACCCTGTAGCCTATTTGCCCATTGATGCGGTGCATCAACTTGATGTGTTGATTTCTGATTGGAGGAAATCATGAAGGGGAAATTAATTACAAATTAATATTTACAAAATGTATTCATCTTTCTCATGTAAGCAAAGGTGTCTCCTAATGTCGGCAGCACACGGATTGTGTATTATTGTATTCTAAACTGCATTAATAAGTGTTTAGTGCAGCGGTTAAGGCGCTGAAACTGAGAGCTTTATGCCCCAGGTTCGAATCCCCGGAAGTGCTTTTATTCTAAGTATAAAGATTCGGGTTGAAATATTCAATCTGTACAACTTATAGATTATTTCTAATCTCTGTAAAGTAGTGTAAGTGATATTGGATCTTTTATGTGTAATACTCAACATCAATGCAAATCCATTTCATTATTGAGTTTCCTGCTTGAAGAATTTTTATTTTTCGTCACAAAAAAATTGCGGATTGAATTTTTCAATCCAAGTTCAACTGCTATAACCTAAACACAACCATAATACATAATACCTTTGAGTGCCAAAAAAAAACTAAATTTTATCATTATGATGGTTCTTAAAAAACGCACATTGTGTGGTTTGATCCAGGCACCCGCCGCATGCAAGACCACAGCTTTGCCAGTCAGCTACTGCTAATTACATCAAAATTAATCCTGCAGATAATAATTCAGTATTGTTAAAAAAGGAATCTTTAAACCTGGAACGGCTGGAACGGTTACTTGAGATGTTCTTGGATGAAATATGTGTTGTGTTTCCAAATGAAAATGGTGTATTTTAATTTAATTTTCTTCATCTTATCTTTTCTTTTCATTTTTAATATTTTCTCTTTTTCACTTTTCCTCCAAAAATGATCTGGCCACCTGGCCACACACCTCACCCTTGATGGCAACTTGCTGGTTTGGCGACCTGAAGAGGAGTTGAAAGGCTCCTCACTTTAAAATTACGGGTTGCCACCACAAGGGACCTTGTTTGGCGACCTGAAGAGGAGTTGAAAGGCTCCTCGCTTTAAAATTACGGGTTGCCACCACAAGGGACCTTGTTTGGCGACCTGAAGAGGAGTTGAAAGGCTCCTCGCTTTAAAATTACGGGTTGCCACCACAAGGGACCTTGTTTGGCGACCTGAAGAGGAGTTGAAAGGCTCCTCGCTTTAAAATTACGGGTTGCCACCAGGGGCCTTGTTTGCCGCTCGAGGTTCTTGTCTATTTCCAAACATCTTGACATCTCCAGTATTTTCTTTCTTACTCTACACCGCTTGTTATACTAAATAATGGTAACCTTTCTCATTTTAGTTGACCGCTCCATGTCATCTGCACTCGCAGGTTGCTTTGACCGTGGCATATTGAACACACAGCAATGGACATCTTCTGTGCTCGAAAGTTGCCGCCTTTGACGGTGGCACCAATCTCTCTGATTGAACTCACGGAGTGAACCGTTTGATCGGAGAGGGAGGTGTCGGCGGCCATCTTCTTGCAAAGAGAAAGGACACCGCAGATGGCAGCTCGGGCCGGCTTGTGACGCTTTGATTCGCATCTTAGCCAGGGTCCCTCCTCTGCCGCGATATCGCACCTTGGTGCGTCGGGGCGGGGGGCGGTGTCCCCAGTGTCTTTTGCTGTCTGTTTTTGTCTTGGGAGATCCCCTAACGTTTCGGTGATGCGGCTATTTGGCTCTGGCGGCTGTTCAGCGCTGAAAGATTAAGCGTTTTATTCTGCGCTTAGTGTCTCTGCGCTTAATTTTTCTGCGCTTAATGTTTCTGCGCTTAATTTTTCTGAGCTTAATGTTTCTGAGCTTAATTTTTCTGCGCTTAATTTTTTGCGCTTAATGTTTCAGCGCTGAATTATTCTGCGCTTAATTTTTCAGCGCTGAATTATTCAGCGCTTAATTTTTCAGCGCTGAATTATTCAGCGCTTAATTTTTCAGCGCTTAATTATTCAGCGCTTAATTTTTCTGCGCTTACTGATTCTGCGCTTTACTTTTCTGCGCTTAATGTTTCAGCGCTTAGTGTTTCAGCGCTTAGTGTTTCAGCGCTTAATGTTTCAGTGATTAATATTTCAGCTCTTCATTTTAGTTTCCCTGCTCAGTGGTAGGTGAGGGGGCTCCAGACATTGGCCCAGTTTTCCTTTGATCCACCCGCTCTACTCATAGATCATCCATGCAATATGGAAGGTACAACTAGTCCATAGCCATCAAGTTCTGGCTATCTAAAGATGATTTAAGATATCAATTATACACAACGCATCTTCAATAAGAAGAGTCACTTGAGATCCTGAAAAAAGTAGTCATATCCTGCCGCCTTTTGATGCAAGCACAATCACAAATGATGTCAATTTTTCGTGGTCTAATATTAAAGTTTAAGTTAAGAAGTGTTGGAGTTGAACGGATTGAAAATTTCAATCCAAAATCTATATTGTGATGAAAAAACCCAGCATTAAGATTTTGTTTAGCTTTCATTCAGTAATAAATTATGAAGATTCTATTGGTTATATTTTTCTGGTCTAAACATTTCAGGTTGAATTATTCAATTCCGATTACTCTATTTTTCAGTACAAGGTAGGTTAAAAGCCAAAATGTATTCTAATAGATGCTACACAACAATCTTTATAAAAAGGCATTCCATCTCAGATCCAGCTCCTCATAC